>CAJGYO010000013.1:28157903-28557903 GCA_904845875.1 Miscanthus lutarioriparius | reverse complement strand
TGAAATTGTTACTGCTGCCAAATAATACCTGGAGACTGGAGTATACAATGTAAATTGATATTTTGGAATTACGAGGGCGTACGTAACGTAACCGTAATTAATTCACTCTCGCGCAGATAGTAGTTAAGGCATGACTAATCAAAATTTATTTATACCGCCGGGGCCCGGGGAATTACACATTTATTAATCTTCTAGTCCAGCCTACTACGACTATGCCTGGCAACTAGCAGTAAATTCGTCTGATGTAAGGAGATACAGTAGCGGCATTTACGCCAAATAAAGAAACAAAGAGGACTTGTGCTGGGAGCACAGTGAAAAGGCCATCCATGCATGATGCATCTCCATGGCCGTCTATTCTCTCTCTCTCTCACACACTGCAGTCGCAGCAGATCGAGGAGAGTGGAGCGGAGGGCTCCAATCCAATCCAAACCCAAATCCGTGTCCAGAATTGCAGCTAGAGCTCGTTGCAGTTGCAGGAGCACAGGAGGGGGATAAGTGCGTGCCCCCTCGTCGCAGACAGAGAGTAGTGAGAGACTGGAGATGCTAACAGAGAGGCCACTATTCCAAGTGGACCGGCCATGCTACTACATCTTTCCATGCTACTACATGCGTGCAGTTCTTGGTGGTTACAGAATATGGTCACTGCATTGCATTGCTTACCGTGCGTGGTACTGCTACATGTGTGTGTAGGTGGTGGTGATGAAGGTGGCCATCCACTGCCAGGGCTGCGCAGGCAAAGTCAGGAAGCACATCTCCAAGATGGAAGGTACGTGTACGATCCTCGTCGTATGTATGTATGTATGTATATGTTCTCTTGGCACATATACATACTGCACGTACGTATATATTTCCAATAAGCCACTTGTACAAGTTTTCATCGCTCGACTCGACGGGCTGCATCTGCATGCATGCATGCATGAATGTACTGCTGCATGTTCAAACTAGCTAGCTAGCTTCAAATAAAGTGGGACCACGGTAGAGCTGAGAAAGGCGGTTGGCCGTTTGCGCCAAACGCCCGATCGTCGGATTCTCCGTCACGGGCCGGGGGCAGAGCGAGGGAGACGACACGCCTACTCGGCATTTGACGCGGTCCACCGTGTAGACCGGCCGGCGGCCACGACGGCCCACCAGTACGTACATGTGGTCGAGTGCTGACGCCTCCTGCGTGGGTACGGTGGGAGCTAGCTAGTAGTAGCTACAGAGACGTCCATTCGTCACATGCATGCATATCATATGCGCCTATGCACACGCCGTACGTAGCGAGACCGGATCCAAGAAACGCATCGTCATTTCACTACTCAACAAAACCCAGCTGCTGCATGAGGGCATATAGTTGAACACCGCCACTACTACAGAGGCTTATAAATTAATGGTCAACACATAAGGTAGCTGACTACCAGTAGCCGTGGATGACGACGTCGACGGCCCCCTGATCATGTAAGTGCAGAAATACAAGTGATGATGATGATCGGGTCGCCTAATGCATGAGGACAGCAGGCTATTAGTAGGTCTTGTTGGTAACAACCCCCCCAATCCGTAGATTTGGAGTAGGACATTGTACGTACCCAAGTGCCCAGGAACGGATATATCATCAGTACGTACTGTTGGCAGCTAGCTTGATCAACAAGCTGATTGCCACATGATGAATGGACCACCTTTTCCGTAGCAGATTCAGATCCATCCATCCATCATGGGACAGCAGCATACTATTAGGCCTTGTTTGGATGCACATGTATTCGTCTCAATTCATATGTATTGAAGTAGATTGGAGTGAAAAATAAATTAAATTCTATTCTAATCCACTCCAATATATGTGGATTGAAATAGATACATGTGCATCCAACGTACACAAGGCCTTAAGCAAACACGAGTACTAGAGGCCCCTGCCCATAGGCGTATGTGTCCAGTCCGGACTTCGAAGCGTAGCGTATAGTGACGACGCGCGTACGGTACGTACGTAGACAGGCACCGTTCACGTGCTTGTACTGCACGTACAGGTACGCCTTCCCACTCAGACTCTGCATGCAACACTTGACTCAGACTGTGCGAGAGAGAGAGAGAGGGGTCGTCGTCGTGTCGTGTGTTCATGGATGCATTCATTAACCCTTTTACTGACGGCGCATGGAGTAGCGAACGAATAGTGTTTTTTTTTCTCACAACAAATAAACGAATAATATTTTTAGTCATGACTTTTCAACAAAGCGAACAGGGCTATAATAATGATGACGGTGGTGACTACTATACGTGCTGCAGGGGTGACGTCGTTCAGCATCGACCTAGAGAGCAAGAAGGTGACGGTGATGGGCCACGTGTCGCCGGCGGGCGTCCTCGAGAGCATCTCCAAGGTCAAGAAGGCCGAGCTCCTCGCCTGATCATCGATCCACTACTCCGCCTCGCTCGCCACCGTCTCTTGTAATTGGTCGATCTCCGATCCGTCCATCAACCAGATCCGATCCAAACCCCAGTGAAGAATGAAGAACCTGCTGCTATAACTCTGCTTGCATTGCCTGCTAGCTGTATCGTCGTATGGTTAAAGTCTTAAAGAGAGTATGTCATGGCATGGTCTACTAATCAATGGATGAAAGCCTTGTTAGTTGCTTGGTCGTGCAGTGATGCAGGCAGGCACAGGCACAGGCATGCATGTGCGTGGTGAACCTCCTCTTGCTACTGCTGCTGCTGGTGCTGGATGTACCTAGGGTCGTCGGTCCGTGTGTGCGTGATGCTGCTTACTCCGTTCGTTTATTCCAGCACTATTGCTTACATATATATTGCCCACCAGCTTTTTTCTCCACCTCCTCTCTCTTTTCGATCAATCTGATCTGTGGATGCATGGGACATATATGGGTGGGACGACGCGGTTCCGGTGGCGAACGACTGTGGATGCATCCATGGATGATCGCTGAGTGACCCACCACCACCATGGATGAACATGAACTGATCTGATCTGATCTGATCGAGCTTGGCCGCTTTCGTTTGGAACTGTGCTTTTGGCTGCGCGTCGCTCACGCATCAGCTCGCGTGCATGTTATGTTGTGCATGCAAGCCTGGCCTGCTCCAAGGTTCAAACAAGGAAGCATATAAACATGCCCTGGATCGGAGTAGCTCGCTAGCTAGCTTGAACAGGAGCGAGCGAGAAGTCCTCTATCACAGTATGTCCCTCAGGGCCCTCATCCTCAGTATCAATCACCTCCTCCACTGTCACTGCATCTTGTTCACTCCTTAGCTTTCAGAATATCAATCAGCCCATCAATTTCACCTTCATCATTACCTAAATCTAAATTACATTCTTCTGCTATTTTGGCTAAATGATAATTGCTAACAGATTGAAGAATAGTATAAGGATTGTTAGATATACCTTGCAGATTCTTTCTGGCCTTGATCCTTGCAGCTTTCTCCAGCATCGGGGTGGTGCTTTCCCCAAGTCTTGTGCTCCTCTTTTCAGCTTGCGTTGGAACCAGTGAAGCTTGCTTAGGATGACTAGTCCTTGCCCCCTCCTTTTGGGCAGAAAAAGCACCATCTTTGTTGATTGGATCTTCAAGCATTGCTTCAGAAGTCTGAGACTGCTCACTAGTCACTAGTCACTAGCGCGGTGCCATCTCAGTGGCATGTGGGCCCGGACCAGTTCGGCTTCTTTCTTTTCCCAATCCCAAAGGTAAACATGACAAGTTATCTTTTTTCTTTCTGGATCGACATCTTCTCCTTCGCGTGTTAAGGAGGACTGGACAAGGGAGGCTTCCAAACGTCTTTGTCATCTCTACTCCTGCTACCTACTCCCTCATTCTTAAAATAACTGTCATTTTTATTTCCCGAGAAACAACTTTGACAAAATGTACATTAAAAATATTAATATTTATGGTACATAATTGATATCATTGGAAATATCTTTGAGTCTAGTTTTTAATAAATTTATTTGGAGATACAAATGTTACACATATTTTCTATAAATCGAGTCAAACTTAAAGGACAGATAATTTGTGACAGCAGGAGTACGGTACATAGATTCGGATTCGGCAAATATGGTAAGACGTGCCCGTGCATGTGAACAAGAGAGCCCGCCGGAGTGCAGCATGAGCTCCGTGGACCGTACGTGAACAATTTACCTTCACAGTGTGTAGCTAGCAATGCAAGTACGAGTACCAGACAACTAACTCGCTGACCATGCACAGCGCCATGCGTGTGTGTAATTTCATCGATCGGCACGGCACGTTCCGGAAACAATGCAAGTTCGTGTGCTCTGATCGTATGAACACTGAGGACGGGTCTGCTGTCGAGACCTGTCGTCGCGGTGACAACTATTTACCTGTCTGTTTTCACTGTTTGACGCTTTCGTGCTTTTACATGCATGCATGCCCAGCTTGGATCGGCCCCTGCTGCTACATGCAGATCGCTTCTCTTTCTCTCAGCTGGGTCAGGGGGTGGTGGTAGCCAATGCAAGTGAAAAAGACAGACGATGAAGACGCCTCCAATTCCCTTTTGGAGTATAGAACAGTTTAGCGCGAGATCCTGTGCGACTGGAGCCCCGTGACCGGCATATACGCACGTTGTGCTGCTCTCGTGCCTGTCGTCGCGCGCGGACAGCAGGACCAAGAGAGAGAGAGAGAGAGAGAGATCTCCCCCTGTTGATCGCGCGCATCATCTGATACATGGCCTCATATAGTCATATGCTGATGGGAGTTCGTACGGACCACTCCATATGGACCACTCCATATAAAATCACGACTCCATCATTGTTCTATGGCAAATTTTGCTGGCGTAAAAAAGTGTAATTGGCTGGCACACACCACAGCAGCGAGTCTTTGTCCAGTACCATTACAAATTTGTGGTTATTTGCTAGTGGACACCACGCTAAATATTTTATTCATTTCTTAGTTTTGGGGAGAGAGAATGTGAGGAAAATGATTTTGTTACCCTCGTCTTCAACCTCTAGCTATTCACTGATTTTTGCCATATCACACCACCGCTGCGGCCTCTGCAGTGAGCTGCGGCCGCGGCCTGGTGTCGCTGGCGCTTTTCCCTGCTGCGCCTTTGCTAGCCGGCCGCCCGAGCCTCCTAGGCCCTGTCCTAGCCCCTACCAAGCCGCACACGCCGGAGCCACACCTCGCCTCGCAGCCGGAGCTGCACCTCGCCTGGTCCACTGGAGCCGCACCTTGCCTTGCCGCTCAGCGCGGGGGAGATGTCACACCTGCTGCTGGTTGCCTTGCTCGTCATTGCCGCTTCTATTGACGCCGGAGTCGCGGCTCGCATAGTCGCATCTCGCCTTGAGCACGGGGCAGCAGAGCTGAGCAGGGGGCAATCTAGTCACCTTGAGTAGCTCTGCCTGTGGCCGGTTCCCGATTGGACGCCTGGCCGGTGGCTGCCGACCGCTGGCACCCGGCAGAGCGTGGATCTGGAGGGTGAGGCGCGTGGCGCGTCACGCCTGGGCGGAGGGCGGAGGAACCGAGGAAGCCAGGAAGGCAGGAGGAAGCCTGGGCGGAGGCAGGAGGGTGACGGCGCGAGCAGGGAACTGGGCGAGCGCGAGGATGCGTCGCGGCTGCGTGGGGATGGAAGAACGAAATCGCCGGCCATGGAAGACCTCGTCGGAGAAGACAAGGCGGCGGCGGTGTGTTATGGCAAAAAAATAGTGCACGGCCGGAGGTTGAAGACGAGGGCAACAAAGTCATTTTCCTCACCTTCTCTCTCCCCAAAACTAAGAAATGAATAAAATATTTAGCGCGGTGTCCACCGGAAAATAACCACGAATTTGTAATGGTACTGGGCAAAGACTCGCCGTTGCGGCGTGTGCCGGCCAATCACACTTTTTTGCGGTGTCCTCCAACAAAATTTGCCTTGTTCTATAGAGATGTCTGTCCTAACCAAGATATGGACGAATCAAATTATCAGTCGTCACTCGGAAACAACCCAAATTCATTCTGTTTTTACACACAAGAAATTTCTAAATTGGCATCCGTGAGATTTTTAAGATTTGACACCCTGACTAGCTCGGATTGACCCTAATGTTCGTCCTTGCCACACACACACACACACTTTCTATGACGACCTCACATCGATGGAGTGTGGGTTAATTAATTAAGGGAGAGGGTGAGAGTGGACTAGGGGGTGCAAGATAGGGGAGCAATAGAGATTAGGGTTTGTCGACGGTAACGGGTAATACCTAAATGCTGAACTATACGTCACATATCATATTTACCATGATTTAGTCTAACAATTGTTTAAATGTGATTGACGGCCAACAAATGGAAACAGCCTACCACTATATAGCATTTACGCAACATTCAAACAGGCTAAATGACCATTTAGGCAAGCCGGAGGAGGGCTCCAATCCTCACCAATATTAATTACATAGGAGAACGAAGACCGAACATTGAGGACCGATGGTGGAAAGGAATGGTGCAAGGAGATTTCAATTCACCAAGGGTGCAGGAGGGGGCCAATGGACCACAATGCCTCATGTTAGTGCACGGTGTCTCTGAAGAGTAGAGATGACAATATAGGTACCCGCGACATGAAACGCAATGGATTTTAACCTCATTAGGGTATGGGTGTGGGCTAATTTACTTACCCAAGGGTATCTTAATGGGCAAAAATCCTTACCCACTAGGTTCGTCGGTACAAGTATGGTTTTGCACTAATGCATAAACCCATGTGTATGTATATACTTGATATGCAACAATAATTCGAAGTCATCCCCGACCTAATATACTCCAAACCATGGTCCAACTAGCAACCTAGTGCCATATAGAAAGAGCAGTATATATCATTTTTATATTACATTTCTTCCAGATTTATTGTTCTATTATTTGTTCATATAGTTATAGTTTAATGCATGCGTTACATTTTTCTAGGTGCTACTATAGAGAACCTGTGGGTGCTCACTACCCACATAGGTACGGATATGGACATAAAATTGCATTCTCACATGGTTTCTTCGTGGATACAGAAAGCTATGATGGTATTGGTACAGGTGGATGATACCCCGTTGGGTATATAAATTCATTGTCGTTCATCCCTAAGGCTGGCGACGGTGGGATGAACAAGGAAGGAGAAATAAGAAACATATATCCATATACTGAAATAATAGACTCAGGTTCTTTTAGGAGACTCCAAAGATTTTTCTTATATACTATACCGCCAGTGCTAGCGCCCAGACGTCCGGACAGACGCCCGCGCTGCACTTCGTTTCCCGTGCTTAGGTTAGCACGCCCCCGCCCAAGCCTGTATTTCGCCCGCCCACGTGAGGCCCGCGCTGCCAGACCACGTGCAAGGACCGCTCGCGCCCTCTCCCCTTCTCACGCGCATTGTAACATATGCAATACCCGATCTACTTTTGAGTAACATCCGGATGAAATACTTGCAACATACGTCCGAAACAGATGAAACACTTGCAACATATATCTAAAACACTTGCAAAACACCCCAAAACTTGAAACATATGTGTAGCCATTGAAAACATACACAAACATCAGGATGAAACACTTACATCATACGTATAAAAACACCTGAAACACTTGCATATATATGCAACATCTCAATCTAGTTTTGCAACATCCAAACGAAACATTTGTTTCGAACATAAACTTGAAACATACGTGTATAGACCATTGCAACATGTGCAACATTCCGATCTACTTTTGTAACATCCTTATGAAACACTTGCAACATACCTCTAAAGCATCTGAACATTTGAAATATACGCTTGCAACATGCATCGTATCTTGTTGTGGCCTCCTCCGCTATCTGCATCGGGGCGTCACAGCCGTAGCAGGAGGCGAGGCCAGAGGGCTTCCGCGCTAGGGTTGACGCTTCTCCTTGCGCGGCGGCCTCTGTGGCTAGTTGTCGACTGAGGGAGCGGTCACCACGCGTGGGCGCGGCAGTGCTCATGCCGTCAGGCGAAGCGGGCCACAGAGCAGAAGCAGCGGGGCGGCACGGTGGAGCAGTAGAAGGAGGAGCGCGGGGTGACCGTCGACGGCGGAGTGGGCGTAGAGGAGGAGCAGCGGGGCGACCAACGGAGTTGGAGCAGGCGGGGTGACCATCGCCGCGCGGAGCAAGTCTCTCGTCTCCTTCTCCTTTCCTTATCCAACCGGCACAACGGGAGAGATGGACATGGATATGTCGTAATAAAAAAACAAGTAGACACAGAAGAGAGGTATATTAGTCTGATATGCAGGTCCACCAGGGGCGGAGCCAGCCCTGTTCATTGCTGTCAGATGATTTCCTGAGATTTTCATTGCAAATTGATGCTCATACGTGAACTTAAGCCATGACGTAGTACTTATGACGTCAGTGGAATTTTGGCTGGATCCGCTACTGAGGTCCACGATGGAGCGTCCAGGCGGAAGGACGTAGCATTTCGGTATACTATTATATACACGCAAAAGAAGAGAACATTCATCGAGAATTGGACGTGCTTTAGGATGAGTCATCGGCGTTTTTTTTATATAAAAAAAAATCAAACTCTGGTATCAATGGAGCGACGAATTGAATTATGCATGCAGCACAAGACGTCGACGATCGGGTGCCGTCGCTGTCGCTGGAACATCGGACGATGCGACGTGACAACGGCGACAAGCCAGCGACCGACGGCCGCCCCCCTCTTCTCTGCTCTGCTCTGTTCTGCAACGCCAGGAGGCGAGAAAGTCCGTTTCCACCAATGATGAGATGCCACGTATGTCAACACGCGCGGGCCCCACGTGCTGCTGTTGGAGCTGAGGTAGCAGCAGGTACACTACGAGGCGCGGGTGACAGGGCGTGCCAAGTTGGCGCTCAGAAAGTACACACGTACACATCACGGGGAGCAGCACGATCGATCGCATCGTACATCAGCGTGCCGTGTGTTGCGACTTGCGAGGCCGGCCGGGCAGTGCCCAGTGCGTGCTACCTGCTAGCGACGCCACAACAAAACAATGCATGCGTCTCTCTGATCTCTCTCGAGGCCCCGCTCCCCCCGACAACACCGATAGAATCGACCCATCTCTAGTTCCTTGCTACCAGGTAGCAGCTAGCTCCACGGCTCGGTACACTTCTCTACGGTCTATTTAGAACAGATCCACCAACTCAAGGTTTAATAGTTTTATCGTGGAATTACACTTCGATACCTGGAGCATGTAAATCTGTTTGGCATACAACCTGACTCCAGCTCCATATAAATGATATATTTCCCTAAAAAAGACTTACTAATATGCTTCTAACTGATGTTTATTGTATGTTTTGACGTTTGTAAGTATAAGTAGTTACATTTTTCTTTTACTAATTGAAATATGGGGTAAAATACTATAATTCTAGGGCATGTGCGTAGGGAAGTTTCAGGCCAGACGCCGCTGCCAGGGGGTGCTTGTAGCCACGTGGGGCCACACACTACTACACAAAATTTTTTGTGAGGCGTTTCCAAATTGGTCTCCGAGGCGGTTGGGCCGGTTGTCCGCCTCAGTTATTCGTGGCCGGGCAGCCGGCCCAACATCCGCCTCATGTAATTCTTAACCGAGGCGGACAACCTAACAAGCCCGCCTCAGTTAATATATATTAACCGAGACGGGCATCTTAAGGCAACCGCCTCGATAAATCATTAACCGAGGCGAGCTTTCTATTTCAACCGCCTCGGTAAATCAGGCCCAACACCCAACCCACACTAGTCCACACCAGCCCACTACCACCTCTAGCATATAAAAGCGAACTCAAACCCTAAATCAATCAACTCACTCCCTCATCCCCACAGCCACCAGAGACCACGCCGGTCTCTCCGCATCGCGTTGGTCTCTCCTCTCCCACAGCGTTGGTCTCCTCTCCCCTTCCTCCCTCACCCCTCCCTCTCCAGCGGCACCGACGTCCTCCCCTCCCTCCCTCTCCCTCTCCCTAGGGCGGCGTGCGTGCAGGTGGCCACCCAAGGCCGAGCGGGCGTGGCCTCGTGGCCAGGGCGGCGCGGATCTCGGGGCCGTCCAAGGCGGCGCAGCGTGGATCCGGCGACCCTCACCGGTGATCCTCTCCTCTACCTCTCCCGGATCCGGCGATTGTGGATGGGTTGCGCGGAGGAGCTCCGGTGTGGGGCACCGGTGTGGAAGCGCGGCTTGGTCGCAGCGGATCCAGCGTCTCCGCCAGCGGGAGGCCAGATCCGGCTGTGGGCAGGCGGATCCCGGTGGTGCGCGTGGTCCGGCAAGGATGCAGGCACCGGCGGCGGCACGTGGATGGGCTCACTGGGCTTGTCCACGGGCTTTCTTATTTTTTTTGTTTTTTTATTTGATTAACCGAGGCGGTCGGCCAACCGCCTCCGTTAAAGGTCCGATTAACCGTGACCTTTCGACGGAGACGGTTGGAAAAACCACCTTGGTTAATGCTTTTTGTGCGCCTCGGTTAAAATTGCTGGGTGAAGCTACTATTTCCAGGTTCCCGTGTATGAAACCTCCATGGTGAATAGAACTGTTTTGTTTCTATACCCCGTCTAACACACACAAAAAGAGCTGTATATATAGCTCCGCGAGCTAGTGGTCTGTGCCAACTGGGACACACCGTGATCACTCGTCGACAGGCGGGCCTAATTAAACACGCGCCTGCCGGGATCGGATTTTTATCGGGCTGGCCCTGACGCACGCACCGCGGCTTCTGATATGATCCATCATCGCTGGCTGGGTTGTGGACGCAGTTCTTGTCATCATTCATTCTCATTCCCATTCCCTCCAATCCCAGTCCCAGCCCATTCAACATTTGCGTTCCGGGAACAGCGCCACGAAATCCCTGGAATTTTGCCTCATTGCCTGGCGTCGATCGCCTGATAATCCGGCAGTGTCTAGGACTCCAGGTGGTCGGGGAGACAGGAGCAGTCCTGACCGCGCTGGGCCTGGGCTGCTGCCCCTTGGCCCTTAACTGCATACAAAACAAAACTAGCGCATTCACTCTGGGCCTGCACAGAGCGAGCCTGCCATGTTGGACCCTTCTGCGGTTTGGACCATTTTGTCTGCCAAAACTCATAAGTGTTGGGCCGGGCTGGACTGGACCACTGCCCACGTCTGCGAATTTTCTTTTTCTTTTTTGATTTCTTTTTCTTAGTTTTTTGTATATACAGTACAGACGCAGACATATCTCAAGTTGGCAAGTGAAGCAAAACACGGGCGTAGTGACCTGTGCTACGGCGAGGTTTGGAGGTGACCCGAACGGGTTCTACATTACATAAAAAAAATAGTTGATCCATTTTTTGAATGTTTTCAAATTACAATACTGAGTAATGCCGCCGATAGCCTGAATGAACTGGCGAGAAGATGTTTGGAACTTTGGATGATGCTCGGCTGAGCCCACGTAGTTTCGGATGCGTGTGAAAAGAAAAAAGCTAGTCATACGGAACACATAAAAGCAAAGAGGTCGATCGGTCTTGTCTCGGCAGGCACCCTACATTATCACATAATCACGTCGGAAGTCTTGGGTCAGTCGTCCATGGGGCTCCGGAGCTCAGGAGTTTGGGAAAAAGCCGCATATATAGACCAACTGATTACTATCACAAAATTCCTAGACCTATAGAAAATTGGCGCGTGAAATTAGTCTTGGCCCACACACACCTATACACCAGTCTTGTTTGGATCCCTCCAGTTTTTACCAGTTTTTAAGAATCCGGTTTTTGAAAACTGGGTGGATCAAATAGACTAGTTTTTGCCAGATTTTTAAAAACCAGGAAGCTTTTGTCAGTTTATTGTGACCCCATAGAGCAATAAATGAAGTTAGATTCTTAAAAACTGGTGAATCCAAACACCCCACCAGTTTTTGCTCAGAATCCAGATTTTAAAAACTTAGAAGCAAAAACTGGTTTTTAAGAATCTGAAACTGATCCAAATAGGGCCAAGTGGCTTTTCAAGTTAGTAAATGAAGTTGAGATGTCTTAACGACTTCTTAGAAATAAGCATTTGAAGAACAAAACCATCAGACTATACTCCCTCTGTTACAAATTATAAGACGTCTTCGTTTTTCTAGGTTCATAGCTTTTGCTACGCTTTTATATATATGTTATGTTTAGATACATAGTAAAAACTATGAATCAAGAAACACCAAGAGGTCTTATAATTTGGAACGGGGAAGTATAGTAAATTAGAAGTGGGAGGGCTTGCACTTTTTGGTCTAATCTTACGAAAGTTACCCCCTCTCTTTCAAAATATAGGTCACTTTGTCTTCAGATTTCTCTAGCTTTCATAAATTAAGTTTCTAGACAAATATATGAACATATACAAGTTTAAATAAATGCACTATTAAAATGTACATATTTTTTAGAGAACTCAATAAAACTAATTTGATGTTGTAGATCTTGGTATTTTTTTCTATAAAATTGATCAAAGTTAAAACAAATAACTTAAGATAGATATACCCAAAATGAACTATAACTTAAATGAATGAAGTAGGACCGCCAATTCATCAATCTCTGCAATTTTCATTTGATTAATGGATTACAAATACTTTTTGGAAGGATAAGTGGCTAGTCATGATTTGGTTACATTCTTTGGCCCCGTTCGCGTACCCTTAAACCCGGTTTGATTTGCTTATTTTTTTTCCATCCGGAACAGTGTTTTTCTCTCACAAATTCCTCAAGCATTCCTCCAAAATTCAGACAAGCGAACAGGCCATTTGTAAAGTTTGTTTTCCTCTCTCTTGGTGTGCCCCGTCTCTATCTCTACAACTAAAAAGACTCTAAAGTAATCATCTACTCGGTGATATCACATCACGCCTATTCATATAACACCCGGTCTACCAGCCATGTCCTGCTTTAGGAGTTCCCAGTTGAACCACGCCAGAAGTCCGACGAAGTCCCACACCCGTGCCACTGCCAGGCCTCCTCGCCTTGTACCCCTGCTATCCTACTGGCCGCTGTGCGTATCGTGTTAAAATTCTTACCAAGCCAGGCATGTGTTTATAGATAATCTCTTGTGTTAAGAATTTTTAATGGAAAAACATTGTTCGAGTGGTGCATGGATAGGACGAGCACGCTGACGCAGCAGCGCAGGTATGTGACTGAGTCATTCACACTTAGTGGTATTATTTTTTACCGTTGCAACGCACGTTCACATCTGCGTCCGATACGAATCGTACAACACTCGGAGCTCACATGTCCGCGTCCTATCCGATTACGATACGAAGACCGGATCCACGTGTCCGCGTCTAATACAAAGTCCTTGAGCTCATGTGTGTGTGTTTGATTAGTGATGTTCAATTCAAAAAATTATGACCCCGATGCAACGCACGGGCATATATCTAGTTAATTATTAAATTGCTGGGAGCAATGCTCCACGGTTTCAGTTCAAAAAACAAAAAAATTATGAATATCCATATTTACTTAATACTATTTCTTAATTTAGGATTTTCTTTTTAATATAATACTCAGCAACTCTATTGTTTGATTTGTTTAAAATAATCTTTATTTAATACTACAAGACAACCATTCATTCTCGCTCTTTGTGTGGACCAACCCATGTGATCCTCTACATCTCACTTACAAGCATCCCCTCTTTGTCATCCCTTTCCTAACTCTCCCGAATCTATCTACAATGCTTCACCTTTGTAAGAAAAAATGGATCCTATGGGCCATTAAGTTCGATTTAGGTGTTTGATGAACACCATGACCATTTGGACTAATGATGTTTGCTAGTATGCAAGGTATAGTTCAAATAGATGCAAGGTGGACTTGGACTGAGGCAAAGTGGTGATCTGGATGATCAACTAACATCTCAAGCAAGACATTAGAAGCTATGTTGAAGACATACAAGGCATGTTAAAAGTCCAAGACACAAGATAGAAGAAGCACAGACGAAGACACACGAAGAAACGGAGCCAAATGGTGGTTGCATTCGGTGATAGCCAGGAGGAGTGATAAGGATCTACTCACGGAAGGGTATGTGGTTGTGGATAGGATAAAACTAGAATCACTCGGAGATCACTCAACAAGATCAACTAGCACCGAAGATTACTCTACGGGTTTCTCAAAGAGGAGCCATGCTCAATTATCATATCATATCAATATCAGCTCCCTATTAAATGATGGATTACATGGTTTATTTATACTAGGAACATCTGTAAGGTCGAGATGGCGACTAGAGGGGGGGGGGGGTGAATAGTCATTACTAAAACTTAATCGCGTCGGCTAACCGAAACAAGTGCGGAATTAAAACTATCGGTCTAGCCAAGACTATACCCCTCTGTCTATGTTCTCTAGCACCTTGCAAAGATCCTAATTAAGCAACAAAGGCGCTGAGCTAATTAGAGCTCAACTAACTAATTCTAGGAGTAAGGTCACACAAACCTATGCCACTAGGATTTCAAGCAATGAGGGAGCTCCTACACATGCTGGTAAACAAAAGCACAAAGCCAACTAAGCTCACTAGAAATACTGAATAACAAGGCAACCAATGCCAAATTAGAGAGCGCAAATACTTAGCTACACAAACTAAGCAATGTGACTAACAAGGTTACACAAACCAAATTAGCCACGCAAGAGAGCTACTTCTATGCTACACAAGCAAGAAGGTAACTAGTGAGTTACACAAGCTAACTAATTACAAGAGCAACTACACAAACACAATATATATAAAAGCAATCACAAGCTTGTGTAAAGGGATTGCAAACCAATGGAAAGGACAAGGTTGACAAGGTGATTTTCTCCCGAGGTTCATGTGCTTGCCAACACGCTACGTCCCCGTTGTGTCGACCGCTCACTTGGTGGTTCGGCGGCTAATTAGCATCACCCGCCAAGCCCGCACGTCGGGCACCGCAAGAACCTACCCCGAAAGTGAGGGTAGCTCAATGACACGCTCAACTAGAGTTGCTCTTCGTGGCTCTTCGTGGCTCCCGCGGGGCGAGCACAATGCCCCTCACAAAGCTCTTCTCTGGAGCACCGCACAAGCTTCTTGCAGGCTTCGACAGAGACCACCACCAAGCCATCTAGGAGGTAGCAACCTCCAAGAGTAACAAGCACCACCAGCTTGCAACTCGATCACCTAGTGCCACTCGATGCAACCTCATGATGCAATCGCACTAGAATCGCTCTCTCACACAATCGGATGATCACTATCAAGCATATGTGAGATGGAAGGCTCCCAAGCACTCTCAAGGATGGACACAAAGTCCCCCGAGGTGCTCCACCTCTGCCATGGCCGAGACACCCTTCTATTTATAGCCCCACGGGCTAAACTAGCCGTTACCCCTTCACTGGGCAAAACTCGGGACGACCGGACGCTCCGGTCGTATCGACCGGACGCACGACCTCAGCGTCTGGTCAATGGATGCTCGCCACGTGTCGCCCTCGTTCAACCTTAGTCACATGATCTCAACGGTCAAGTGATGACTGGACACAGTTGCTCAAAGTGACCGGACGCAGCAACCCCAGCGTCCGGTCATTTCCAGTAAGGTACCAGTCGCGACCGAACACATCTGGTCGATCACGATCGGACGCAGCATCAGCGTCTGGTCCTTCTCCACCTTCTCTGCATCGCCTACATCACCGTACGTCAGCCTAACCGGATGCACCCTGCCAGCGTCCGGTCACTTTCAGCGCCAACGTCCGGTCGAAGACCGACGCCTGCACGCTCTCTGCCGCCACTGACCGGACGTAGGACCCCAGCGTCCAGTCATTGCATGACTAGCGTCTGGTGCACTCTGTGAAACCCTGTCTTTTCTGTATAGGGCGTCGGTGGCACCGTCGGACTGTCCGCACTCTACGGGCGGACACTCCATCGGTGAAGTTTCGAACCCTTCTCGCCTCCATTTCATCACCGAGTTGATCCACATCAACTCCAACTTCATCTCCTTTGTAAATGTGCCAACAACACCAAGTGTACACCACCATGTGTATGTGTGTTAGCATTTTCACAATCATTTTCCAAAGGATTAGCCACTCAACTTGCCACGCCACTCAATCCTAGCGATGATGTAAAGTTAGATCACTCGAGTGACACTGGATGACCGATATGCAAATAAGTTTGCCCCTCTTGATAGTACGGCCATCTATCCTAAACCCGGTCATAAACTTCTCTACACACCTATGACCGGTGAAATGAAATGCCCTAGGTTATACCTTTGCCTTGCGCATTCCATTCCATCTCCTCCAATGTCGATGCAACACATGCACCAACACGATCAACAATGATATGATCCACTTCATATCATCACATAATCATATTGGTTCATCAATCTTGACTTCACTTGCTTTTCACCGTTGCCTTTGTCCATCGGCGCTAAGTCTTGCTTAAGCTTCACCGCCACGTGGTCCATCGCTCTAAAGCCTCCAACTTGCCCTTCACGCTTGCAACCGGTCCATCAAGCCAAGTCTTGTCTTGATCTTCTCCACCTTGATCACATGGCTCAATGTCATGTCTCATGTGCAATAAGCTCCTTCATCATCACATGTGTGAGCTTTGCAACATCTCCAAGCCATTTTCACCTTCATGGCATATGTTGCTCACACATATGTACCTGTGGACTAATCACCTGTGTATCTCACATAAACACAATTAGTCCACCTAGGGTTGTCACTCAATTATCAAAACCACACAAGGACCTTTCAACATCCCTCCTAGTTGGGTGTGAACATCGTCCCTCTCCGTCGTGCCATCAAACTGTTGTTTCATTTTATGATATGGATGTGACATGGGAAGGAAATGTCGATGCCTTGTGTACACCTATTTTTTGGAGTTGTTTAACCGCATGGTCTCGGTGTCATCCAAGCATTGGAAACAATCTTTGTCCCCTTTACTCTAACTAGACAAGCTACGGTGCCTAGGTACATCAGTGACGGTGGTGAACAAAAGGGCACATAGTGTGAACTCCGACTGTGTGTACTAGTCAAATATTTTAACACCTAGAATCCATAGTTTTTTGAGCTCATCCACCACTGGTCTTAGATACACATCAATATCATTGCCAGGCTGGTGCGGGCCTGAGATTAGAATTGACATCAACAAGTACTTCCTCTTGTTACACAACCATGGTGCTAGATTGTAGATAGATAGCAGAACCGGCCATACGCTGTCTGAGCTACTCATGTGACCAAAAGGATTCATGCCATGTGTGTTGAGCACAAACCAGATATTCCTTGGATCATCAGCAAATATTTTTCTATGCTTCATCTCAATGTTGTGCCATTGAGTAGAATCTATCGGACGCCGTTGGTTATCATCCTTCTTTTGACCATCCTTATGCCAACGAAGCAGTTGAGCTTCCTTCCTGCTAGCAAACATCCGCTTCAATCGTGGAATTATTGAAAAATACCATGCCACCTGTCGATGTTTGACCACCGATAGCCTGCCATGGGAGTACCCGGGGCAGTATGTTCGGGCTTCAGCGTATGCGGAACTTGACGGTAAACGCAAGAGACAGTCGATTTATCCTGGTTCGGACCCTCGATCGTTGATCGAGTAATAGCCCTACGTCCAGTCGGCGTTAGCCTTTGCGTTGGATTGATTGTCAAGTGTTGTGTCATAAAGTCCCGTCTCTAAGAACCCTGCCCTCCTTTATATAGTCAGGAGGTCAGAATCCTAGTCGGTTTACAATGAGAGTTCCTAGTAGGATTACAGAATAATACTACTACTAAGATTATATGGGAAGAATCCTAGTTAGACTAGATCTTCTCCCTTCCTTGCGGGGTATCCCATGGGTCCCGCACCGACAAGCCCTCGAGCACTTCATGGTTGAGCTCTGGAAGCCTCGTCTTGTTCCTTCAGGTCTTGCCGAGCAGGATCAAGCATCGTTCGAGTGCTTTCTTGAGTGAAACCGTGTAGCGCTTCGTGAGATCTTCGCGTGGTGTGTACCTTTTTGAAGAAAAAAAGTACTCCCATTTGGGTGTAGCCCCCAAGCCTCTTGCTATTTGGCACAAGGAGCTGGAGGGTCTTCTTTTGAAATTGCTCTGATTCTTCGTCGAAGGGCTCCTGAGCATATACCCGGGTTCTTTATCAAAAAGAGCTTGGATATAGCTAGGTCCGGGTTCTTTTTGTCGTGAGGCCTTGAAGTGGTCTGTCTTGAAGAAGTCTTTTTGGTGACGTGCGCTTTTTTGAAGAAAAAAAGTGCACTCACTGAGTGTAGCGCCCGAGCCTCTTGCTATTTGGAACAAAAAGTTGGAGGGTCTTAAATCTTATGTTGTTTGAAAACTGCTGTCTTGAAGAAGTCTTCTGAGTGATGTGCATTTTTTCGAAGAAAAAAGTGCACTCACTGAGTGTAGCCCCCAAGCCTCTTGCTATTTGGAACAAAGAGTTGGAGGGTCTTGATTCTGAGTTGTTCAAGTTACTGAAAACCTCTTCTGTTGCAGCCCCATCTTGAATCTGAGTTGTTCAAAGGACTGAAAGCCTTTCTATGTTGCAGCCCCCGGGCGTATTTTGTAGTTCTTGTGTATCTTGTCGTAGCTGGAGGGAGTCTTGTGATAGGGATTAGAGGTAGACTAATCCCGCAGCGGCATTGTACTGGGAAGTACGTGGCGGTAGTTGGAGGAAGTCTTGTGATGTGGGATACGTTCCTTCATCTAGCGGTTATGGGTTGATCCTCGCCGCCTGCCCTGAGACTGTCCGGTGCAGATCAACACCATATCCAGCATCACATCGGACTTGGGTAGACAGATGCCTATCGGCTTCCCCTGGTCTATGTTGTCCCGCCATCATCACCTTCTTTGCTGATTTCCGCCTTTGGATGCACCTGCGTCAGTCCTTTGAAGAAAAGCAAGTGTGGCGAGTGCGGTTTGTTCTACCGAGTAGCAATTTGGAACACGTAGTCGTTCGAGCCTAGTCGTGTCCGGGTTCCTCTTTGCTACCTTGCTTGTCGAGTACCGAGTTCGTTGGGTCTTGTAAGATGTGTAATCTTCTATTTTTGAAACCATTTATAATGGAAAGAATCTTGTCTTCCGAAAGTTATCATTCTTTTATTCTCTTGATGTCCCGGTTGTTTATGAGATTCTGAGTTCTTTCTATAAGGACCAGGTTGTTGCGTTCCTTGTGAGGTAACCTTTTGTTGCTTTTATGGTGATGAGTTCTTTTTGTAGCAATATGATAACTCTGCCGTGTTCTTTGGATGGATAAGTCTAAAATCTTGCTCGTTGAACTGCATCTGGTTGTGTGGATTTGTGCCATCTATCATTTTAGCTGTGTCAGTAAATGGACCGTTGCGTTCTCATGTCATGTTAAAGCGGGTCCGGTGGGCTGACGTTTTACTTACTACTTTAAAATCTATTTAAAGGTCTTTCTTCTTCTTTTTTTTTTTGCCTCGCTTTTGCCTTGAAACCCTAGTCTTCAAAACTCATTGCCGCCATTGTCACCGCTTATCATCGATTGCCGTTTTCTTTACTTTGAGCATCACCTTTCCTTAGTGCTTTTATTGCTTTCGCTAGTATATGGGTAGGAAGAAATCAAGATAGTTGAGCTAGTCCCCTTTTGCAGCCTTTCTTGGGACGAGGAGGCCTCGCTTTCCGTGATTGAAAATCAAGAATTCATGGCCATGAGGGCTGCTCAGAAGATCTGGCCAGCTCCGACTACAACTGAGGATCATACCGGCAATAGTTGGATCTAGAACCAGTGGGTAATGGCCTGCGTTTCCTATGCTAGTCCATTGGTCTTCTCTTGAAAATTGGATTGATATCTGTGACCAATTGAGATATCTTGGAGTAGCCGGTTCTCACGCCATGATGGTTCAGAGTGCTAGCTTTTCTTGATGTTTGCTTTTGGAATCTAGAACCCGGTGAAGATCATCGCATCGTAGGAGAATTCTGGATTTGGAATCCCTTGTCTTCGTGGTTGTCTTCTTCTTTTTTTTCGATTGTCTTCTTTAGTGTTCCCCTTACTATCTTTTCTTGTGTATCGATCATTGAAGGTGTAGCAATTTCCGATGGTGTGATTTCCTTTGGGGTGCAAGATGCAATGCATGTTTTCAATGTCGTCATACCTTCTAGGTTTAGAAAACTTCCTTGGTTTGTCAGCCACTGCTATGGTGTTGTCTTGTCCACGTTTTCTTTCACGATGTGTCGATGTTTTGATGATTTTGCTTGTCGGTTGTCTCGGTTGTTTCTATCCAGGAACCTTTCTCGTGTCTTCGCTCTGTAGTAATCATCTTTTTCATGTATCTGAATTCTTCATTGTTTCTCGGGTTTTCTTTTTGAAGTTCTAAAATTGCCACCTAGCCATGATTCCGTGAGAGAAAGCTTCGATTACTTCTCGTTCGGTGATGTCATGTACTTGAGCACGTAGTTCACCAAATCGTCGATAGTAATTTCTGAGACTTTCACCTCCTTTCTGCTTAAGTCCTTTTAACTCTGCATGGGTAATTGGGTGTGTAATGATACCCGCAAAATTTTCACAGAAAGCTCTTTGCAAGTCCTCCCAATTTCTAATTGACCCTGGATTCAATTTGTCGAACCATTGGAGGGGCATGGTTTCTAGGGCCATGGGAAAGAACGGGGTCTTGATATCGTCATCTCCTCCGACTAGTTCAATCGATTGCGAGTAAATCCTGAGCCACTGCCTTGGCTCGGTCTTGCCATCATACTTAGAGTGGTTGGACGGCTTGAACTTGTGAGGTAGTCGTATTGAAGCAAGTCTGTTTGCAAAACAGGAGAATCTATCATACGTTCTGGCTTCTGTGTATTCTGATTCAGCACCCCCTTCTTGTCAACTGTTGTCTTGGTGAGAGTAGTTCTGCGTGGCTATCCGAATAGGTGCTTTGCTTCTAACCTTTCTTGGTTGTTCGACTCGGTCGTTTTGACTATGGTCCCTTCTACTTTCTCTGTTGTGACTTCCACTTGGTCCAAGTCTCTCGAAAGTGGTCTTCCTTTGATTTTGATCTTCCTGCTCATGAGATGTTGACCTGGCAGGTAGTTTTGAGTGGGTTCTTCCATCGTGCGTCCTTAGGACTATTGATCGGAGAAAGTCCCAGAGTTGTTCTTGTTTTTCACTGGGATGTGAGGCCGCTCTGAGTTCTTCTAGTGCTTCTCGAATCCTATCATAGGGTGTATTCGCCGTGCGTCTTTCTTCGACTTCTCGTTCTGATTTTCTTCTATTGTACTCGGCTAGATCTGACTCATATCTGATCCAAGCTTCCTTGCGCTGCCTAGCACGTGCTGGCGTCCTTGTTTCAACTTGTTTTTTCTTTCTCTAGCTTGCTTCTGATTCTCGGTCTCACTATCGTGCCCCTGGGTAAAGGGTGATATGTTGGACTCAGATTCATCCGATGACCTGACGTCGGGTGCTTCCGGGGGGACTAATGGTGATCGAGGACGGTGAACCATGAACACTTCTCGTGCGTAAATTGTTCTGCTATCGGTGTCAGTTTCCTCACTATCAGAGTTGTTGATAACTTTAGTAGAGGCTTCAAGGTCGCAGATCGAGTCTCCTTCTTAGTAGGGTAGAATTGCTGTTGTCGTCGTGCCAACTAGTCGGGTACCACTATCCTCAGGAACAGAACCTGGCCAGTGGACGATGCAGTCTTGAGATGTTATAGTTAGTACGAGACCTTCCTGAGCTCCTTTCAGTGGCATTCTAAGCACCGGATCGAGGGATCCTTCGGGCCGTGTCTGATAAGATGTTGCCATGTTGTGGAGTCCAAACGAAAAATGACCCGACTTCTTGAAAAGACTCTGAGTGTACGTCGGGTTGTATTCTTGATAGGCCAAGGCCGCGTTCTTAAGTCCCATCGGAAAAGAACTCGGTTTCTCGAAAGAACTCGAGTAAGACTCCATTTCGGATGCAGAACCTGAGTTTGAGTCGGATGCGCAAAGTCGCAAAATCTGAGTTGGATCAGACATCACGAGCTGCGCGAATCTTCTAGCGAGTTGATCTGTCGTAGTCGCCGAAATAGAATGGTCTTCATGGTGATCCGAATCTTCGAGAAGATGTCTTTGGAGCTTGCCATTGTCACCTGCCTCACAGATCCATGAACCGAAGATGAAGGTTGATCCTGTCGAGAAGATCATGTTGTCGAGGTCCATCGAGCTCTCGGATGCAAACTCGCCGAAAGCCCCTACCTGGCGCGCCAGCTGTCGATGTTTGACCACTGATAGCCTGCCACGGGAGTACCCGGGGCAGTATGTTCGAGCTTCAGCGTATGCGGAACTCGACGGTAAACACAAGAGACAGTCGATTTATCCTGATTCGGACCCTCGATCGTTGATCGAGTAATAGCCCTACGTCTAGTCAGTGTTAGCCTTTGCGTTGGATTGATTGTCAAGTGGTGTGTCGTAAAGTCCCGTCTCTAGGAACCCTACCCTCCTTTATATAGTCAGGAGGTCAGAATCCTAGTCGGTTTACAATGAGAGTTCCTAGTAGGATTACAGAATAATACTACTACTAAGATTACATAGGAAGAATCCTAGTTAGACTAGATCTTCTCCCTTCCTTACGGGGTATCCCGTGGGTCCAGCACCGACACCACCTTATGAGGACCTCCATGCTTCCTTTCCTCATCACCCCCATCTTTTCTACGCTTGTACCGAGGGGTTCCACACACTGGGCATTTCATCAGTTCTACATATTCTCCACAAAATAGGATGCAGTCGTGCTTACATGCATGAATCTTCTCTACTATCAATCCAAAAGGGCAAATTGTTTGCTTGGTCTCGTATGTGGTTTCTGATATGTGATTCCCCTTCGGTAGCATGTCTCGTAGCAGATCTAGCAATGCTTTGAAGCTCTGGTCAGTCTAATGATGGGCTGCCTTTAGCTGCAGCAACTTAAGACACGAGAAAATCTTAGTGTACTTGTCTGGACAATCAGGATACACTGGGAGCTTTGCATCTTTCATCAATGCTTCCAATCTAGCTATCTCCTTCTCAGTAGAGGCCTCCCACATGGTATCACGCACCATCTATTCGACTTTATTCGGCATTTGGCCCAATTGCTCACCCATTTCCACTATGTCTTTATCACTGAGATCCTGACCAGCAGTGCAAGCATGTGAGACATCTTCCTCCCATATGGCTGTCCTGTAGGTCTTGATAGTTAACGCCTTCCTCGCCATGCTTGTTCCAACATTGATAGTCATCCATGAAACCACGAATGATCAAGTGTGCATGGACCGTACATGATTTGGAGTATTGCAGAGTTGCAGTGAGTCGACATTTGCACCTCTGCTGCTCTAATGAATGACTTGAGACCCTCCAAATACTGATCACAGGTACGGTTCTTCAGATACATCCATGTATGGTCATCCATGTACAACAAAATTAAATGTTGAATATATATAAAACCCGTGTCAGTACTTACATACAAATTCTTATTCTATTAACTATACAAGTAGTTAATTATTGCTATGAACCTGAAAAAAGGCATTGAAGATTGTTGACCGATCGAGACTGATCAGATATTATAGGAGATTCTTAATTTAGATATCAGACCTACTAGAGAAGGGGAACAAATTATCGATCTACAGACAAACAGCAGATCGAATGCATTCACAGTAAGAGAGAGCTATAAAGGGTATGTTTGGTTTTCTGGCAAATTTTTAGC
Organism: Miscanthus lutarioriparius; assembly: GCA_904845875.1. Taxonomy (NCBI): domain Eukaryota; kingdom Viridiplantae; phylum Streptophyta; class Magnoliopsida; order Poales; family Poaceae; genus Miscanthus; species Miscanthus lutarioriparius. Next base: position 28,534,474 of record CAJGYO010000013.1, on the reverse strand, counting down.
CTGACTAGAATCCTAGCCTGGGCAGTCTTAGCCTACTCCCACCAAACCAACCTCCGTTTATTTGGTTATCTGTACTCTGTAAGCCTAGCTAGCTCCAGAGCGTGTTTAGTTGCCTGTTTTGTTTTGATCAAGTCACTTTTTCTCTAAATTGGTAAAGTTACCCCTTTAAGGTATTTCGCTGAACAAGTGGTGGGCATCCATTTCTCGATGCACGAATCTTGATTCATACCGCTATCTTAAAATGGACTTGAGGCTTGAATGATGTGTACATGTATACGTGCATTTGTAAAGTATTTCTGGAATTGTTTTTCTAAAGGAAAATGGCCATAATGTGTGCATGACGTAAGGTGACATCATTAAGCTAATAAGGGACAGACCATGCCGGTGACGCTGTCCGCCGCTGTCCGAGAGCCACCGCGCGAGCCCGCCGCCGACGCTGTCTGCCGCATCCACCCACAGACCATGCCGGCGCTGCTGCAAAGCCCATCCCTTGCCGGCACGGACCATCACGGAGAGGAGAGGGCGGTGACAGATGAAGAGAAAGAGGAGATGTACTTCCGGCCGCCGCCCACGCAGGCCCGGTCCTATCAATTTATAGGCCTGGAGCGAAGCTAGAAAATGCCCCTTTAATACAACTCTAATGATATAATGCCGTTTCTAATAAGTGTATTGCTAAAAAACATTCTTATCAAATAAGTTATACATTTTACCTTAAAATTTTCTTCTAACATTTACTGATGCGAAGTCATTGATGATGGCATCAATATTAATTTCATCTAATAATTTCTTCTCAATGCGTAAGTTGTCAAACCATTTAATCTTTCTTGACACGATACAAACCTCAAATAATAAGTTCACTATTTAGAAATTATTACTATGTAATGTACGAAAATTATGTCATACTAGATTCAATTCAACACTATACGGATTCCTAAATCCCTGAATTATTACCAAGTTGAGAACTAGATTATTCGCTGCCCTAGCTACACCGAAACTCCATAAGGATTCCTAAATCCCTGTATATTATAAAGAAAAAGATTGGAGACAACCGGACAAGAGCAAATTAAATCTTGATTAAACATATATACTTGGCATACATCAAATCATCAATGGAAGGAGAGCAATTGGGTACCTCCGTGCAAGCAATAATTGGGAGTAATTGGACGGAGAGTGGGCTGGGCGCAGCGGGGAAGAAACAGCGGCCGCGCGGCAGAATGCGAAACGTGACGCGCCGACGCGGAAGCCAAATCGACAGACGCGTGAAAGTTTCACATACGTGCCTCTCCGTTTCTGGCCTCATGGGCTCTGCCTTTCCTGTGAGCTCCTATACCTACAGAGATATACGGGTTTGGGCCCCTAGATGTCGAGGGCCCAGTGCGCAGGCACAGCTAGAACCACCCTAGGGCCGGGCCTGCGCCCACGGCCCGGTATTGCCGGCGATGCAGAGATGGGGCTGCAAGACGAGCTTGTCGGTCGCACCGCGCAGCCCCCCACCGTGATGCCGCGTGGCCCCCCACCGCGTCGCACTCCAGCTACCGCGCGACCCCGCCGCCGTGATGCCGTCCTCCATGCGCATGAGTTCACCGCCGATGGGAGCCTACCACACGGCCGCGCCTCGTGAGCCCCTTGCCACGCGACCTCCGTTGATTCTGTGACGCCGGACGAGGTGGCGACGGGGAGCCGGTGGTGGCCGTCGCAAGGAGGTGACCGAACTCACGCCATCACGCTAGCCAGGGCCTGGCTCCAGGGAAATGACCGATTCGGGCGTCAATCCTAGCCAGGCTAAAAGGTACAGATGACCAGCCCTAGTTAGATCTCAGCCCACTTCATGACAACCAAACAGGTCAAAAGTGGCTTCAGAGAACCAGGGTAGGGATTGGCCACCCAACCAAACACATCTATATTGGACTAGGGTATACCTATAAGCCTTAGCTGATCGATCGACGGGTTGCGGGCGACCTACAGTCGATGGCCGACAGGAGACCTAGCTAGCTCCGCACGCCGCTGCCCACCGCCGTGTGCCCCGCGCGCCGTGCCACCGCCCGCCACCTACCGCCTGCCACGTACATGCGCCCCGCGCGCAATATATCTAGAGGGCTACCTGCTAGCTAGGTCAATAGGGGATCGAAATAACTAGAGCGTCGACTAAAGTACCCGATCGAGTGCCAACAGTACAACCAATTAACCACGCGAGAGATCGAGTGCCCCGCACGGTTTCTTTTTAGAGAATATTGTCTAGCATGAGAGAGCCGTCTTTGATATGACACTGACGGGTGATATCCCACATAAAGATGGCGACGGGCAGAAAAAATCCGCGTACCCGTGGGCACCCGAACCGGTGGGCGAGGATACGGGCGCGAACCTGTCCCCGCGGGCACGGGCGCGGGTACAGAGTTGTGCCCAACGGGCAAAGCTAGACGGCTAAGAAAATAGCATGCCCACACCCGCAAACCCGCACTGACATGTGGGGCCACTGCAGAAGAGGTATATATGCTTCCGATTCTAGGGTTTCCTTCATCCCAATCTCACTCCCACCACTCCACCAGCGGCCGCCAGTCACCCACTCGATCCCGCGTCCCCGCCTCCCCAACCCCAACTCGCGGTCGTAGGTCGCGGCTCGTGCACTCTCGCGGTGGCGCGGTATGCTGCCTCTCCTCCTCTCTCATGGGCGATCGGCGGCGAGTGACGCCTCCTCCCTCACTCGCGGCGTGACCTACTCGCCTCGCCTCTTCCACTCATGGCGCCGCCCCCAGATCCCGATCGTGGGCTCATGCTCCCCATCCCTAACGCCGCCATGCCGCCCGCCCGCCTCCCTACTCCAACGCCAGACACCGGCCTTCCTCACCTCCTCCACTCGCAGCGCGCACCTCCCTCAGATCCCCACTCGTGGCTCCCCGTCCCGGACACCGGCCTCCCCGTCCCCGACACCGGACGCTGGGCGCGCGCCTCCCCCAGATGGCCAAATCCCCACTTCTTGCGGGTATGCGGGCATGCCCGCGGGCAAAACATGCTCGCGGATAGCGGGCGCGGGCGCATAGTGCTGCCTGTGGCGGGCGCGGGCGCGGGCACAGAAATATCCTCGCGGGTGCGGGTTTGTGATACCCATATCGCGCGGATTTTACCCGTTGCCATCTTTAATCCCGCACCGTCACTGATGTTTTATTGAAAAAGACGGGCTACAACTGAAACCGTCTCTGACTTACTAGCCATCTCTTATATGCATTTTAGAGCAAACGGGTAATGAAAGAACCACGTCTCAGAATCATAAATCGTCTCTGGTATATTTTACGGAACAGACGGACCTCGACAACACGTGTCGCTGATATATTAGAGACGGCTTACGTTGGGACACGTCTCCAATATTGTGTTACCACAGAAAGGTATTTGGACGTGCTGACTGTGGACTGATATTTTAGAGATGGTTCTTTATATCACCCGTCTGTACTACTTTATTTTTTTTTTCACGGTTGCAGACGACCGTCTCAGGTGGACGCGTCTCATTTGTTGTTTTATGGCGTTGCGTGTGGCCTGTGGTTGTTTCCGTCGCTCTCCGTCGTCTCCTCGAGAGAGACTCCATGAGCATCAGGTGATGAATGAATATATGCCAATGCCCCGATGGGAACGTGGCGGACGGGAGCCTCACAGCGATGCGGCTGGCCTCAGTTACCACGACCTGGGTCTGGGTGACCCCACATGTCACTGGTACATGAATGTACCGGGCACCAATCAATCAGCTAGGCTGGGGGCCCCGCTGGCGCTTACTATTCCACGGTCAGATGAGAGGACTTGCGAGTCGCGACCGCCCGTGGTCGTTGCTCCATCCATCCCGGAGCCCGCGCGCCATCCACACAGACACAGGCACCGACGGCATCCGGCCTGCCCCCGCGTCAACGTGAGGGGTTGCCGGGGGAGAATTGCATCTGCACGTGACCGTGATGTCGCTCGCTCGACCACCACCGCTTCCGCTTCCCCGCCAGAGAGTATAATTGCTCTCCATTTGGAGACAGCAGATTGATTCATCATTCCGTCCTCGCAGACATAGGCACGCATTGTCCCTTCTTCCACTCTCGCGGTGGACGCAGCGGCGGCGCCCGATCTCCTTCCGCCTACGTCCTTCACCTTCCTCGTTGCCCACGCCTGACGCCGGCCAAATGCAGCGGCCCTGGACGGTGGAAGCCTGAGCGGCCCCGCCCGGCGTTCCCTTTGCTCCCTTCCCCGAATTGCCCGGTAAAAATCCCTGCCCTGATTCGGTTCGCCTCCTCCTTCTTGATTGCCCGGCCTGCAACTGGTAAAAATATCTTCTCTTGGGAAATTTGCGCCTTTGTTGCTCCTCTCTGTGTTCTCAGCCTTGTTTTCTATGTTAAATTCAGAGAAACACCCCCATGCTCCCCCGCCCGCTTGTTATTTCTCATGAACCTTTATTTAATTATTTCCTAACCGCGTGCTGTACTTTTTATCCCCCGCTGATACATTACCATGGTTCGGGAATCCAAGATAACCATGCTTGGTCTTTCCGGCCTGGACCACCAACTCCTGTGCCTCTCACTACAGCTCTGTACCTCGATTTTCATACTGCACACAATCACATAACCGTAGAAACGAGTTTGCTGCTACTTTCGCCTGCAAAGTTTATGAAATGGATGACATGGTAATTAGTTGACAAAGTTCATCAAGGAAACTAGTGGTTCATCCGTTGCTGTAAACGGCATACTGTTCTTACTGTTGGCCTACTGGATCACCGGCATGGATGAATCGACCACTCATCAACATTGTCGACCACGGCACTGTTGTTGTCGAGCACATACTATGGCTAAAGGTAGAAGAAGGGATGAAGAACAAAGCACACAAAAGCACTAGCGTTGGTCGGAGCTCTGCAGAGGAGATGGCAAAACTGAACTCGCTCTCTTTACTGAGTTGCAGTGGCAAACTATATATATAACTCTACCCATCAGTCATAGTACAGCTACCATGCTGCTACAGTGACTAGATATGACAGTAGAGCTGACTTTCGCGCCTGCACTTGCTACGGCTACAGTGCGGCAGGTGAGCCGTTCGGCGCCTGCCCTTGCAGCGGCTACAGTACCATAGTACGGAGCCTTTTCGGCGCCGCCTTCCCCTGCCGTGCGTTCACACATGGAAGCAACAGATTACTTAACAATTCTTCCCCTAATCCTGCTGCTAACCCTAGAACTCCCTCCATGCCGATCATCTTCTTCAGTTCCGTGAGTCGAAGACGATCGAGCAGCTTGGTGAGGACGTCCGCGAGTTGCCGACCAGTTTCAACGAAGTCGATGACGATCTACCCTCCATCAACATAGTCCCTGAGGAAGTGAAACTTCACATCGATGTGCTTCCTCCGGTCGTGGAGAACCGGATTCTTCGCGAGTGCGATGGCGGGTTGGTTGTCCACCATCAGTGCTGGTGGGTGAGCTTCCACACCGATCAGCTCGCCCAGCAACCGGCGCAGCCACACAACTTGGCATGTCGCCGTGGCCGCTGCTACGTACTCTGTCTCGCACGTAGATAGCGCCACCACCTTCTGTTTCAGCGACAGCTATAAGATTGGAGCCGACCCGAGGAAGACGAGCACGCTAGAGGTGCTCCGTCGTCCGTCAGTATCCCCCGTCATGTCTATATCGCTGAACACAGTGAGCTACAACCTACTTTCGCCGATCTTAGAAAAGACGATCCCCTGATCCACTGTCCCCTTGACGTAGCGTAGCAGCCGCTTCACCTCATCCCAGTGATTCTCTCTAGGATCCTCCATGAAGCGACTGACGTAGCCCACGATGAACGCAATGTCCGACTTCGTGTGGACTAGGTAGCGCAGACCGCCGACGATACTCTGGTAGAGTGTTGCATCCACCTTCGCCGTGGTACTGGCCTTCGTCAGCTTCAGTCGCTCCTCCATTGGAGTCACACTCGGCATACACTTAGTCATGCCACTCTGCTCCAACAGCTTCGAGGCGTACGCGCTCTGACCGAGCGTGAGCGCCTCCTTCTCCTATGTCACCTCGATGCCGAGGTAGTAGGAGAGTGCGTCGAGATCAGTCATTCGAAAATGAGCCGCCATCTCGTGCTTAAAGTTGTCTATGTCCTCCGCACGCGAGCCGATGACGATTAAGTCGTACACATACACGTCGACGACGAGCTCCTCCTTCCCCCATCGCCGCGTGTAGAGCGCGTGCTCGGTTGTGCACCGTGTGAACCTAAACTCACCCAGCGTGGAGTCAAGCTTGGCGTTCTATGCTCGTGGGGCTTGCCGCAACCCGTAGAGCGCTTTGCGCAGTCGGAGCACCCTGTGCTCCGCTCCCTTGATGGCGAAACCCGGAGGTTGTCTGACGAAGACTGTCTCCACCAGCTCACCATTGAGGAAGGCCGATTTTACGTCCAGGTGATGGACATGCCAGTCCTTTGTTGCTGCCAAAGCCAGTAGCAGTTGGATAGACTCCATTCGCGCTACTGGCGTAAAGACTTCCTCGAAGTTGATGCCCTCGCACTAGACAAAGGCTCGGCGATGAGGCGCGCCTTGTGCTTGGCAATGGCACCGTGCTCATCCCGCTTGACTTTGTATACCCACTTTAGGCTGATCGGATGGCATCCTGGAGGTGGATCGATGAGCCGCCAAGTTTTGTTTTTCCTCGACTGCCTTCATCTCCTCTAGCATCGCCCGTCGCCAGTGTGTGTCGCGCTCGGCTAGCATGAACATGGGTGGTTCCTCTGCACTAACGAGAAGCAGCTCTAGGTCATTGAGCAGCCGACCCGCCAGGCCTGAGGGCCCTGTGCCGCCGATGATATCGTCCAGCCTTCGGAACCGCACCTCCTCACCTTCGTGGAAGGCATCCACGAACTCAGTGATGTCACTTGGAGGTGAGGCGAACTCGATCGGCGTTGATGGAGTTCCCTGTTCCGTCGGAGTGCTCGGCATCCCTCCTGAATCAATCGTCACCATTCCTAGAGTGGTCGGCACCACTACAGGAGTGCTCAGCCCTAGTCTTGTAGTGGTCGGTACCACTGCAAGACCTCTTGGCTCCGCTATGGGAGTGTTCGGCACCCGTCCTGAAGTGATCGGCATCACTGCAGGACCTCTCTGCTAATCTCCTATAGTGCTCGGCACCCCTCCCAGAGTGCTCGGCACCTCCCTAGGAGTGCTCAGCTCTATTGCTGGAGTGCTCGGCACCCCTCTCGGAGTGCTCGGCACCTCTTCCCAGCGTCTCCACCACTGTGGATGACCAAGTGCTCGACGATAAAAGTGCTGGTGAAGCCGCCAGCTTCCCCCGTGCTCGGACTATTCTAGTCCCAAGCTGCCTTCTCGTCGAACACGATGTCATGCGAGACAAGCACCTTGTCTCCGCGTGAGTCGTAGAGCCGGTACGCCTTGGTACCTTCCGCGTAGCCCAGGAACACCATTAGTGTGCTCCTGTCCTCCAGCTTGGTGAGGACCGACTTCGTATTCCTGACGTGACCGATGCAGCCAAATGTCCAGAGGAAGGACACGCTCGGCTTGCGCCCATACCAAGCTTCAAATGGCGTCTTGCCCTTTAGGGCCTTGGTGGGCGTGCGGTTGAGGATGAACACTGCCGTGGTCACCACCTCATCCTAGAACCTTGCCGGCATGCCCTTGGCCTTCATCATGGATCGAGCCATGCCGACCACCGTTTGGTTCTGTCGCTCCACCATGCCATTCTGTTGTGGCGAGTACGGCGTGGTGTGGTGTTGCACCATACCCTGATCCACGTAGGACGCAGCGAACTCCATTGAAGTAAATTCGCCACCGTGATCAGTCCTCAGCACGCGCAGCTTCTTGCTGCTCTCGGCCTCCGCGCGCATCTTGAACTTCTTTATCGCCACCACCGTTTTGTCCTTGCTTGTCAGGAGTTGTAGCCACATATAGCGACTGCAATCATCCATGAGCGGGAGGAAGTACCGCCGACCACCGTTTGTGCCTGGTGTGATTGGCCCGCAGAGATCGCCGTGGACGAGCTCGAGAGCGTCCACCGCGCGATACTTGGCCGCCATTGGGTACGATAGCCTCCTCTGCTTCTCGGCCAGGCAGCTGTCACACAGCTCGCCTTCGTGCTCGATGTGAGGCAGCCCTCGGACCATCTTCTCCAGCCGAACAAGCGTGTCGAAGCTGAGATGGCCGAACCAGGTATGCCACAGCCACGGCTCCTTGGTGTGCCATGCTTTTAGGCACACCGGCTGCTCCACCTTCAAATCGAGCAGGTACAATCGGTTCTGGGACCTCTTCACCTTGGCAAGAAGTCACTGCTCCCGGTCCCTGATCATAAGGACACCATCCTTGATCAGTACCTCGCTCTCGCGCTCACCCAGTTGGCCAATGCTGATGATGCTTGAACGCAGCTGTGAGATGTAATATACACCCGTTAGCGCGCGGTGCTCGCTGTTCTAGCACCTGAAGATGATGGTGCCGCGCCCTCGGATTCTCACCCTTGAGCCGTCAACGAACTTCACCGTACCGGTCACATCGTCGTCGAGCTCAGAGAAGGCTACCTTGGAGCCCGTCATGTGGTTGCTGGCGCTAGAGTCCAGATACCACCTCTGCTCCTGCTCGCCGCCCACATGTCCGAGGAGGACTTGGGCACGCTGTTCGTCGAGGTTGACATCCTTCAGGGCCTTCTTAGGCCCTTTCACTGCCATCACCTCTCCCTTCTCCTTGGCCTCAACGTCGTGCAGTGCACAGAACACTACCATCAGGATAGTGGCCTCATCCTCATCCTTAGCTTGCGCTAGATGAGCCTTGGCCTTCTTCTCCTGCTTACCCTAGATGGGCACTCTCTTACCCAATGGCCTATCTTCCTGCAGCGCCGGCAGGCATTGGGGTCGACCTTCTTCTTCTTCTTCTCCGAAGAAGCCTTACCACGGCGCTTGCCATCACCACCGCGGCTGGAGGAGGCTACCTCGGAGTTCCTCCAGGCGACCCACTCCTCCTTTGTCAGCAGCAGCTTGCCGCTGTCCTTCGTTGCTGTGGCCTGCTCCATGCGCTCGTCCACCACCCGCAGACGACCTGTCACATCCTCAATGGTGAGGGTGGACAAGTCCAGCATCGTCTCGATGGAGAGTGCGATCTGGATGTACTTCGCCGGCACGGAGTGGAGGTACTTGGAGACCGCCTCTTCTTCGTTGATGGTGACGCCGTGGCTCCTCAGCTTGCTGATGAGCGTCTGCGGGTGAAGGGAGAAGTCCTCTACCGATTCACCATCCTTAAACTTGAGGTTGGCGTATTTCTGCTTCAGAAGCTAGGCTGTCGCCTTCTTTGCGTGGTCGGAACCGATGCGCATCGCCGCAATGGCCTCCCACACTTCCTTAGCAGAGCTCTTCACCTCCAACGGCTCCCTGTACTCCATCGGTACAACAGCGAGGATAACCTCCAACGCTGACATGTCGTCTTCTTCGTTGTCGGTGCCCTTGTTAACAGCATTCCAGAGCCGTCGGGCTCTGAGCTTGACCTTCATGGTCACTGCCAACTCGCCATAGTTGGTGCGAGTCAGCGTCGGCCAACTAGTGTCACTGACCTCCCGCACCATGCGCACAACGACCTCCTGTCGTGGCTGAATAGCCACAGCAGTGCCACTGCTGTCTTCCATTTCCAAACCGTCCGTCATTGATAGCGGTTAGTCCGGCGACGGCGCTTGTACGGTGCTCTTATTCTAGTTGTTGGCCCTACTGGATCACCGGCACGGGTGAGTCGATCACTCACCAACGTTGCCGACCACGACACTGTCGTTGCCGAGCACACACTATGGCTAAAGATAGAAGAAGGAAGGGAGAACAGAGCGCATACAAGCACCAGCGTTGGCCGAAGCTCTGCAGAGGAGATGACAAAACTGAACTCGCTCTCTTTACTGAGTTGCAGTGGCAAACTATATATGCAACTCTACCTATCTAGTTCTAATACAGCTGCCATGCTGCTACACTGACTAGATGTGACAGCAGTGCTGGCTTTCGTGCCTGCTCCTACTGTGGCTACAGTGCGGCAGGTGAGCCGTTCGGCGTCTGCCATGCAGCGGCTACAGTACCATAGCATGAAGCCTTTTCGGCGCCGTCTTACCCTGCCGTGCGTTCACACAGGGATACATCAGGTTACTTAACACTTACATCTCCTCTACCTTAAAGACCGATTAACATTTTTTTTAAGTTGCCATGGAACTGACTTAGTGTTGCTCGTCTCTCTGGATTTTTACCAAACTTGGATTTGTTTTCAATATAAACAGTCAACCATCGCTACTGTCTTCAAGTTTGAAAAAATATATGTGAAGGCAAAGCTGCGAACCACTGTAATTGTCCCTGAAAGGTACTTTCATAAAAGTATAATTGCACTCGTAGGTTTTATAATTATGGCGATGTTCGCTGGTCTGGAGGAGACCAGCCAGCCGGCTGGTTCGCCTCACGCGATACTGTTCATCCATTCAGCCAAATAGTGTTTTTCTCTCACAACAAACCAGTCGAAACAGTGTTTCTCAGCCAAGTTTCAGACCAACGAACGGGGTATATGTAGTTCTTGAAACGAGTAGATCAAGTTTTGACCGGGACTTTCTTTAACTGGACAGAGTGTTCCAAAGTAGTTTGCTTGGTAGTTCTGGGGCTATGGAGCACGTAATAGAATCCTTTGTCTATAATGACAGTGCCAAACTATAGCTTTAACTGATGCCTCCAATTCATTTCAGTACATCACGCAGTAAAGTAAATCTGGATTCCTCTTCTTCTTTTCTGATTAAAGAAAAAACATTTCTGTTCGACTTTTTTTTTCGCGAATGTGTCCTTGTGAGCGTGTTTCATTAATTAGAAGCAGAGTTACGGCAAGTTACAACGTTCCAAGTAATCCATAGATTAGTGTGTAAGGAAGGAACCGAAACAAACACACGAGAAACTAGCTGATCTTTAAACTAATTTACATCAAAGATTTGCGACGAGCTAGCTGAACTAAAGGCAACAGACTTGGGATAAGCCGGAAACCTGCCAGAACCCAGAGGTTGGCTTCTTCGATGATGGCGTTGAAGACCACGCCAAACCTGCCAGAACCCAAAGGTTGGCTTCTTCGATGATGGCGTTGAAGACCACGCTCGGCGCAGCGGCTTCGTTACTGAAAGTCCTGGAGTTTCTCTCCTTCCACATTTCTGTTCGACTGGTCCAAGTTTGTTCACTTTATCGCGCCTCATCAATTCGTCCGAAGTATATGCTGTTCCTTGTTCCAGTTTCTTGTCCTTTTCCCTTTCGTTTTCAATAATATTCAATTCAGATTGCTCTTATCGTCTCAGTCACCTATAACTTCCACTCTCTTATATTTGTAAGCTTAATTTGCTTAATTTTCAGGTTAATTAGAAGCTCTTTCAGTATCCAAAGATGGTTCATCATGAGCCAGATGAGGCGACTGCAGATGAAACCAGCATCTCTACACAGCCTCCCTCATATAATCCATCCCAAGCACCAACGGTGTACAAGGTCGGGTATCCTCAGAAGAAGAACCTCGCCACAGAGTTTGCCAACACACTGAGGGAGACGTTCTTCCATGACAACCCACTAAAGCAGTACAAGGACCAATCTGGGTCCACAAAGCTCAAGATGGGTTTGCAGTTCTTGTTTCCAGTCTTTGATTGGGGCAGGACCTACAACTTGAACAAGTTCAAAGGAGATCTGATTGCCGGATTGACAATTGCAAGTCTCTGCATTCCTCAGGTATCATGGTTGACTGCTATCACCTACTATGAATTAACTGCTTACAGTGCCTGACACCTGAGTCTTGGACTAAATAGGATATTGGCTATTCCAAGCTCGCTTATTTGGATCCGCAGTATGGGCTTTGTAAGTTTCATTGCGTTTCTTGATTGATGTCTTATCAATGCCATTCTAATCATCTTTATCTTTGTAATTCGGTTTCAGACTCCAGCTTCATCCCCCCATTGATATATGCTGCAATGGGTAGCTCAAGGGATATAGCAATCGGGCCAGTTGCAGTGGTATCTCTTCTACTAGGTTCACTTCTACAAAATGAGGTTGATCATGAAAAGAATAAGGAGGAATACTTGCGTCTTGCTTTTACGGCGACCTTCTTTGCTGGGATCACTCAAGCAGCCCTAGGATTTCTGAGGTATGGCGGTACAGTATTTTTTAAGCAAGAAAAATGTAGGTCCATCGATCTTAAAATTACTGTGTTTTTCAGGCTAGGTTTCCTCATTGACTTCTTGTCGCATGCTGCAATTGTTGGATTCATGGGGGGAGCAGCCATCACTATTGCTCTGCAGCAGCTCAAATACGTGTTGGGTATCAGGAACTTCACAAAGGAAACTGATATAGTTTCTGTCATGGAGTCTGTTTGGGGTTCCGTTCATCATGGAGTACTTATCTTGAACTTAACACTCTATGAGGAAATAATTTATTGTCATACTGACTACTATATGGTTATCTGATAAGGCGTGGTTTTGTATATATGCAGTGGAACTGGCAGACAGTTGTTATTGGCTTCACATTCCTTGCTCTTCTTCTGTTTGCTAAGTACATTGTGAGCATCCTTATTATTTTTCCAGACAATTTTGCTTTAATAGTTATTTTTTGGGGAAACCGTATAACCTAATAATGGTTTTTCATGTACACAGGGAAAAAGGAATAAGAAGTATTTCTGGGTGCCAGCTATTGCTCCTATAACTTCGGTTATTCTTGCCACCCTTTTTGTATACCTTTTTCGTGCTGACAAACAAGGTGTTCAGATAGTAAGTACTCAATTTAGTGCTGTCAAGACAACAATACAGGCCCTAAGACCCAGCTCAAATGCATCATGTTTTAACTAGTGAATCATTTTTTGGCACTTGATGAAAACAGGTAAACAAAATCAAAAAGGGCATCAACCCATCATCTGTGCACAAGATTTATTACACTGGTCCATTTGTCGCAAAAGGGTTCAAGATCGGTGTTGTTTCTGGCATGATCGGTTTAACAGTATGTATGCTATGCAAACCATCTGTCTTGTGATCATCTTGTCCTTCATGTTCATTTTCCGGTTGACTGCACATCAACCTTTATGCTAACACCTTATCAGGAAGCCGTGGCCATTGGAAGGACGTTTGCTGCCATGAAGGACTACCAGATAGATGGAAACAAAGAGATGGTAGCACTTGGAACGATGAACATCGTAGGCTCAATGACATCTTGCTATATCGCAACAGGTAAACTTTTCTGAACGAAGTTACAGTGATTCTTCCAAAAAAAAACCGAAACACATTTGCTGCAACTATTTCAGGTTCTTTCTCTCGTTCGGCGGTCAATTTCATGGCGGGATGCCGAACGCCGGTATCTAATGTGATTATGTCAATGGTTGTGCTTCTTACATTGTTGGTCATCACACCACTGTTCAAGTACACCCCAAATGCGATCCTGGGTTCAATCATAATTTCTGCCGTGATCGGCCTTGTGGACTATGAAGCAGCAATTCTCATTTGGAAAGTTGACAAAATGGATTTCATCGCGTGCATGGGAGCATTCTTCGGTGTGGTTTTCAAATCTGTTGAGATAGGTCTCTTGATTGCTGTAAGGACCCATACTTGGTTTGGCTATCGAATGGGTGGGACAGAGGAATGGGTGAAACTTACATGACATTTTCGATATTCACAGGTGTCAATCTCGTTTGCCAAAATACTTGTTCAAGTAACAAGGCCAAGGACTTCGCTGCTCGGAAACCTTCAAGGCACCACAATTTACAGGAACACCGAGCAGTATCCACATGCAAGGCATGTTCCTGGGGTGGTAATAGTGAGGGTTGATTCTCCTATTTATTTCTCCAACTCCAACTATGTCCGAGAGAGGTACAGATATATACATCCACCGTGCGTTGCATGCATGTGTAGCTTCATATATTATCCTCATGCTGTGCGCTCCATTTCAGAATTCTTAGGTGGTTGTCAGATGAAGAAGACAAAGTCAACGCAGAGGGGCTGCCTAAAATCAATTTCTTGGTAGTAGAGATGTCACGTAAGTGGAAATCTTCTGTTAATCAGATATCATGAGAGTTCGTAGCTGTGGTTTCTACTGATGGAAGCCAATGCAATTTTTTTTCCTGCAGCTGTTATAGATATTGATACGAGTGGTATCCATGCCCTTGAAGACCTGTACAAGAATCTTCAGAAGAGAGGCATTCAGGTACATAAACTGAAACTAAAATTGGATCGTGGTACTTGAGATGGCACTTAAAAAGGAACAAAATATCACATTTGGAGGAAGATTCAAAAAATGCTACTCAAGAAAACCTGAGAACCTGACAACAAACACAAATGTGCCTTTGATTTTAATTAATATGTTTGTGTTTGTGCATGTGGCAGCTTCTCTTATCAAACCCTGGCTCTGCCGTGATTGAAAAGCTCCACTCATCCAAACTCACCGAGCACGTCGGAAACAATCACATCTTCCTCACGGTTGCAGACGCCGTGCGTTTCTGCACTTCCAAGTTTATGCAAGAGCCTTGAACTGAAACGGATTTACGTCCGGAATATGTTCTCTAGTATATGCGTCATGTACGATGTATTCATGTAATGAGTATATATATGTAAGATTACGAATGATAGGAATAGTTTTTGAAGGCGGTGCTCACTGTTGTTTAACGCAAAAGCTAGTGAGCGATAGTGTTTCAAATGAACATTTTTTTACAGACAAGAGGATATAGGATCAATCATCAACGTATAGCTTTGATCAATGTACAACCAAAGGAAACATAGAACAAAACTGAATTTGACACGAGGCAGACACTCCCTTGAGTGTTGAGTCCTTCCTGTATTTTTGAAAAGAAAGAAGAGATACTAATTACACAAATACTCCATCTGGTCCTTTTTACATGGTATAGTCTTCAAATTTCACTTTGACTACTCATATTTTATGATTATAAACTTATGATTATTGGGTAGTACATTCGACTATAAATCTAATAGTATCAAGTTTGTATTATACTAGTTAAATTATTGGCCAAATTATTAGTTAAAAATTAGAAAGTTTAACTCTTGACATATGCAAAATATCTTGTAAACAGGACCGGAGCCAGTAACTTATACTGTGCTATTGTTGTTTCAGCTTTTTTTCTAGAGACTTTTCCCTGTGTGCCATTATAAAAAATCGTAATCCTCTCTGTGCCCCTGGAAAAATTCAGCGGTCTTCAGCGCCACTACTTCAACTTTTTCGGGTCCTCCATGCCACTTCCGTCAGTTCAGGCTCTAACGCCGTCAAACTACAGGTGTGAAAAGACGAAAATGCCCTTAAGTTCAAATATGTTATTAATTTTTTTTGAGCATCTTAACGACTTCAAATGAAAAAACTCAAAACTAGAAAGTTGTAGATCTTGTCGAGATCTATAATTTTCATATAAAAATTATTTTCATTTAATTCCGCAAAAAAAATATGATTTGATATGATTAATATATCTTAGAAAAATCATTATATTTTTTTTGCGGAATTAAATGAAAATAATTTTTATATGAAAATTATAGATCTCGACGAGATCTACAACTTTCTAGTTTTGAGTTTTTTCATTTGAAGTCGTTAAGATGCTCAAAAAAAATTAATAACATATTTGAACTTAAGGGCATTTTCGTCTTTTCACACTTGCAGTTTGACGGCGTTAGAGCCTGAACTGACGGAAGTGGCATAGAGGACCCGAAAAAGTTGGAGTAGTGGCGCTGAAGACCGCTGAATTTTTCCAGGGGCACACAGAGGATTACGATCTTTTATAATGGCACACAGGGAAAAGTCTCTTTTTTCTACATATGTCTGATCATGATTCCATAAGATGATGTGAGTTCACCGGCTCCTCCTCTTCCCACCTCTTTTACAGTTCATTTTTTCCTCGATTTCCGAAACAGCTCCTGCTAAAGTGTTTAACACTGGGCTCACATTCATAGACACAGATAGACCCATTTGTCATCCACCCGAGTGTCAACATAATCAAAGAGTCAATCTTTAGAGTCCCAAATATCCAATTTTCTCTCTCTATTTTTGTATTAAATTTTTAAAATACAGAAGCAAGATTGGACCAACAAACCGTGTTTTTTTTTCTCTTATACCAGAGACGATGTACCATTGTCTATGGAAGATTGGAAGTTGAGAGATCAGCTGTCCTGAGTAGTAAAATATTGTGGCATCAGATTTTAAGAAAAACATCTACAGTGCTACTAGGTACGGATATGAGCCGTGGATTCGGGATCCGACGGTGGTGGTGACCAGCAGCTGGAGCTGGCTGGCCGCCCGTACGGCTCTTCTGCTCATCCCCATCCCCAATCGAAACGGCTCGCTGCTTGCTCATCTCAATCCGATGGCCCGCGCCGCCGCTCGCCTCCTCCCCATCTTCCTCCCATGGCGGCGCCCTCCCTCGCCTCGCCTCCTCCGCCGGGGCTTCCTAAACCCTTGCAGCCCCAGAATCCTGGCCACGCGCGCCGACACCCTCGTCCTCCCTGGGGACGAGCGCTCGCCCTCGCCCTCGCCCTCGCCCTCGCGCCTCCCAGACCAGCTGCGGCTGGACTACGGCGGCGGAGGCGCTGGCGGCGCTCCCGGGACCATCGCGGCCATCGTCACCTCACTCGGCGGCGGCCCGGCAGCGGTGGGGATCGTGCGGCTCTCCGGCCCCGACGCCGTCGCCGTCGCCGACCGCGTTTTCCGCCCGGCCGGGGCCCGGAGGGCGTCGGCGCCGTGGCAGCCGCGCAGCCACTTCGTGGAGTACGGACTCGCGCTCAACGCGGACGGAAGCGTTATTGACGAGGTACGCGGCGCGGCTGTGCTTCATTGCTTCTCTATCTATACGTAGCTGCGAACTGACCTTGCGGGTTCTGAAGGTTTTGGTGGTGCCAATGCTCGCCCCGAGGTCGTACACGCGGGAGGATGTGGTGGAGCTCCAGTGCCATGGCAACGACCTCTGCTTGCGCCGTGTGCTCAGGGCTTGCTTGGAAGCTGGAGCCAGGCTTGCTGATCCTGGTAAATTGCTTGTTGTTTACCCGGTAGAATTCACATTGTTGTCGTGCCTCGCCTTTCAGTCAGTCAAAGAGAGAGAGTACCATCAGTCGGATTCTTAGCTGCTGGAACCAAATGACTAGTGAAGGACGTGTGTTGCACTGTTGTTTACCCTTGACGAATTCTCACCAGATTTGCATCTTCTTCATAGGCGAGTTCACCCTTCGTGCATTCCTGAATGGGAGGTTGGACTTGGCCCAAGCAGAGAATGTGTCTAGGCTTATTTCAGCAAAGTCAGCAGCTGCGGCGGACTCAGCTTTGGCTGGCATTCAGGTATTTTACAGGCTTAAATTGTGGGCACAATTGCTTTCTCTTATTATGAAGCCATTCAGAAAAATGGGTACGGTATAAATAGGCATTCCAGATATGTTGTGGTTAGAGTTTGTGACCCTGGGGCTTGCCTGTTGGCTGGCCTGGGGTGTGTTGTATGGGTTCTTTCCCATTGTTTCTTCTTAATATAATGATGCACAGCTCTCCTGCATTTTTCGAGAAAAAATATTAAACACCTTTGATACTGAAAGAAGTTCATTTGTTTCAGCTTCTTTGAGAAACCTGTAGACACTGTAGGCTCCATGAAAGAGCTAAGTGCTTCAAAACAGGTCTGAATTTGACATGTTTCAATGTAGGGAGGCTTTTCTACCCTAGTAAAGTCATTGAGATCGAGGTGCATTGAGCTGCTAACAGAAATCGAGGCTCGTCTTGATTTTGAAGATGAGATGCCTCCTTTGGACCCAGTGATGCTTGTCAGCAAAATTAATTGTATGAGGCAGGAGGTTCAGGATGCTTTGGACACTTCCAGTTATGATAAATTGTTACAATCTGGTCTACAGGTATTCTATTCAAGCTATACATTAGTAATACTCAAATATATACTTTTGTTAAAAAATAACATAGTTACATTTAAACTATTTTGCAGATAGCAATAATTGGCCGCCCAAATGTTGGCAAGTCCAGCCTCCTTAATGCTTGGAGTAAGGTATATAGTTAGATATCCAACTTTCATGTAGAACCATCTTTCCTGTTTCGGCTTTTTGTTATGATCACTGATCCTTTTTATTCTTTGTTATACCTTCATCTGAGCAGCAACGTGAGCTGTAACTTATTTAATCTGTTTCTACTGTGAATTTACAAAAACTATACCAAATCAGCCATGGATGCCTTAAGGCTGTGCAATCTGTGTGGAGAATTAGGCTAGTGTTCAACATATTTTGTACTGAACAATCAATTATACATAATCATGCCATAGTGATTATTTTAGGAAATCTGTAGCTCTATAATTCCACATACCATATGCTTAAATAATGTTGCCTGTAGATGGATTTTTTTTGTGTGTGTTGATATTAGAATTTATATGTTTAGCTTGCAGAGTGAAAGGGCTATTGTTACTGAAATAGCCGGAACTACACGGGATGTAGTAGAAGCAAATGTCTCAATTCATGGTGTACCTGTTACTCTTTTGGACACTGCTGGTATAAGAGAAACTGATGATGTTGTGGAAAAAATTGGTGAGGTTTTTTCTTTTGGTCTCAGATTATACATTCAATATTTCATAGGGACTAACCTTGAAGACAATGCTGATTTTGACACCTATCTACAATTCTGATCTCTGCACAGGCGTGAAAAGATCCGAGGCTGCTGCCATGGGAGCTGATCTTATTGTCATGGCAATAAGTGCAGTTGATGGATGGACTGATGATGACACTAAACTTATGGAGCATGTTTTGATAAATAGGGTACATTTTGTTTTGCTTTCCTGTTAATTTTCCTTGTAATACTGCCTGATTGAATATTGCCTGGCTCACTCCTAGTATTAAAAAAAATTTGCATCTGAGAACTTTTGGTCTATCCCTTGGTTAAATATACGCACTGATTACATTTTTTTTGCTTGCTTGTTTGGAGATTAGAAGTCCTCAGGTTCTGCAGTTCCGATGGTTCTTGTAATCAACAAGGTAGATTGTGCGCCATTTGTTCCTGGAGAACAGTTTGAACAATTCAGTGGCCTCTTCAGAAAACATGTACAAACATGTGCAGTCACCGGTAAAGGCATTTCTGATCTGGAGAGCGCTGTAATAGAGGTCCGGGGTATTGAGCATGTACCTTCTGAGGGACGAAGGTGGACTGTAAACCAGGTAAACTTCTGTGTGTTCAACTCTTCAAAGATATTATCAATGCTCTGCTCTAAGTATTGTTTGCCCTAATGAATGTTGCATCTGAAAGATTGCTAACTGGTTTCTCGTCGTATGTTGTACTATGCAGAGGCAATTTGAACAGCTGTTGAGGACTAAAGAAGCATTCGCACGTCTAGAGTCATCAATCAACGAGCAGTTACCAATGGACTTTTGGACTGTGGACTTGAGGGAAGCTGCGCTTGCTCTTGCAACAATCAGCGGGGAGGACATCTCTGAAGAAGTTTTGAGTAGCATATTCAGCAAATTCTGCATCGGGAAATGATCCTGCGAAATGGCGCATCCAATAGTTTGGAGCTGAAGCTTTTTCCTTGACTCAGAACAAGAACCAACATGCTGAGTGGCACTTCGAATTTGAACAGGCGTGCTTGTTCTCTGAAGTGCCAGAAGAAGAACGTGAGGGAAGTGAAGCCCTGTCCATCTTAGTGCACACCACATAGATGCTGAGGATAGAAACATCGAGTTCCTGTCTTGGCGTCGGATATAAATCATGTATACTAGTGGAGTAGTGGTTGTTCGGAGAAACTTTTAGTAGATCTAATTGAAATACGAACATACATTTTCATTCATTCGCGTTGCTGTTGTGTATGCAACTTTACCCAACTTGTGACCAGAGACCGGAGACATAAATGGGCATCGGTTGTCCTCAACTCATGCACGGATAGGAGAAAATGGTTGATGGATTGATTGAGTTGTTGGGCCGTGTGACTATTTCGCCAGGCCGTGAGAATGGACTATGCGGCTATTTATGCAGGTTTTTGAGACATCAGGAGAGGACGCCAAGCCACCAAAAAGGTTACATTTCCCCCCTTTTGAAACAAGCAGGACATAAGACCTGCTGGTTGGCTATCAAAAGTTGTCATACTAAAAATTTAGGAAACAAAAGTTTTCAAAAGTTAGACAAAAAATATTTGTCAGAAATTTAGCAAGCCAAATGTGAGAGCTTGACAATTTCAGTAGCAAATCAAATGAAAACAA
Source organism: Miscanthus lutarioriparius (assembly GCA_904845875.1). Taxonomy (NCBI): domain Eukaryota; kingdom Viridiplantae; phylum Streptophyta; class Magnoliopsida; order Poales; family Poaceae; genus Miscanthus; species Miscanthus lutarioriparius. The sequence continues at coordinate 28,514,312 of CAJGYO010000013.1, read as the reverse complement.
AAAAGTTGGCTTGCCCAAATTTGGCCACACCAACCAATCAGGTTCATAGTGCCTCTGTCCCATCAGGAAACTATTTTAAGTTAGAAGACTATCAACCTTTATGACACCAAATAGGCACACCAGGACTATTCATGATAAATATGAAGACGTTTGCTTATACTAATATAAATGTTGGTATGCCTATGTATAAATTTGGTTAGATCTAACGTGGCTTGACTTATGGAATGCCATTGGCTTGGAACTCAATCTACATTAAGCAACAACTTGGCACACTGAGATAAACCGACCTTAGCTCAGTTGGTAGAGCGGAGGACTGTAGTCGTTGCAGATTAATCCTTAGCAAGCCTGTTCGGTTGGCTGGTTCCTATCGTTGCTGGTTCGTGAAGAAGTACTGCTGGCTGGTTTGTGTGAGAAAAAAATACTGTTCCGGCTGGAAATTTACGATCGTTTACGACAAGCCACAGCCAAACGAACAGGCTGCGAGGTCGCTGGTTCGAATCCGGCAGGTCAGATTTTTTTAATATTTTTTCTTTTTTGCTGTTGATGGTATGACCAATCAGAAATCGACGATCAAACACAGCAGCCAGTGAAGCTCTATATTTTTTCTTTCTTTTTTGCTGTTGATGGTACGACCAATAGGAAATCGACGATCAAACACAGCAGCAGCAGTCAGTGAAGCTCGAGCGCAATTCCAGCAAGGGTCTCCCGCCAATGGCCAACAGCCATAGCCCATAGCCAGCCTATACACACCTGTTTCCTGGCCGGTATACAAGCACTGACGGATATAAGAAACTCACTCTGCAGATCTGTAGTTGTACTGGTGGGATCATCATATCATACCATATCGTATTGCCTCATGGTATATATCGTTTTTAACATACAATACAATATATATTTTTTTTTGGAATAATCAGCGGGAGCACTGCTATATCATATAAGAGAGGAGCAAGAATCCAGTTTACAGCTTAAGGGCCTGTTCGTTTCTCACGGAATGGATGACTAGAATGATTCCAGCCTAGAATGCAGTGGAAATTTATGCTATTTTTGATCATCTGGAATGAATCCACACGGAACGAGGGCTAAACGAACGAGCCTTAAAGGTTATTACATAGCTAAGCCACTCAAACATACAATATCCTCACCTTTTAGTTTTTCTGATGACTTGTTCAACCATGCACGCACAAACTGGTCCATGCCTTCATCAAGAAAAATAAACCGTGGATTTCCCAACCACAAGGTTGAAGGTCCACAAGTGAACTATACTAGCATAAACAAGTGTCATACATCAAAAGCACGGTTTAGTGCTACTATAATGCTCCTAGTGTCCTAGGTGATGGACGCTGTAGCTATAGGCGAAGCTTTCACTGACCTGGCGACAGGCAATCACCCGAGTATATGTAAAAAAGCAATCAAGATCCCAATGATGATGCCAGCCTCTTCCTGCTCCCAATCGCCCCTGCATTATCAGATACACCTCTCGCTGCCCTGCCTGCCTTTCTTTTAAACAAATTCAGGTTCGCGTCGCTACCTCAGAGCTCACATCACGCCTGTTCCAAACAAATTGGTCCGATGTGCATCATTCCCCTTTTGTATATATTCATATATTGCGCTTGCGCCTTGCCCAGTTGCAGGTGTCGCTTTGGAGTGTATACCTAATGCTTACCAGAAGGTGAAAGCTACTAGTACACAGTCGTCAATGGATCGCAACGTTTAGCTTTTCTTACACAATTTTGATGGAGGAGATGAACAAGTGCTGACTCGGATAGGTCCCAACTGATTAGTTCGTCAGATTCTTGTTTCGGGTATAAATTGGTGTTAGATCTTCTGTCATGCTCGTCAGGTTTTGTAAAGTGTCATTGAAATGAACCCAGTGCATCATTGCAGCACATACTGGTTGGGGTCAAGTCTATTTTTCAACCATAAACTTGCATGGTAGTATGACTTTTAACCGTCGATTATGAAATCAAGTAGCAAACACCCTCCAAACTGGAAAAAGTTGGTCATCTGGTTTGTTTCAGAGGTAGTTTTCTATTTTTCTAAAAAGTAATACAAATATGCTTTAATCTCTAAAAGCACCCTCCAAATATGCTTTCAGAGGTAGATCTTCTGTCATGCTCGTCAGGTTTTGTAAAGCGTCGTTGAAACGAACCCAATGCATATCATTGCGGAACATATCGGTTGCGGTTAAGTCCATTTTTCAATCTTTCACTTGCAAGGCAGAAATCAGGTAGCAAACACCCTCCAAATATCGAAACTGGAGTTAGTTGTCTGGCTGGTTCAAAAGTTTTTTTAATTTTTTCTAAAAATAATAAAAATCTTCTTTATAATCTCCAAAAAATCATAAATAGTTTATTTTAAATTGAAAAATATGAAGTTAGTACCAGTTTTCTTCAAAAATGTTATGTGCCCATTGGTACTCTTTTAAAATCATTTGAATCTTATTTAAATAAATAATAAGCACGACTAAACGCAATAAAGCAATAGAAACATAGATAAATATGTTCCAAACAGCTATTCATAGATAAAAACATAGATAGGCAACATTTTTAGAAAATAATTGGCACTAGTTTGACATGTATTTTTTAATATAAAATAGATTAATCATGAATTTTTATAGATCAAATCAGTTTTTATTATTTTTATAAAATAGAAAAAACACATTTGAAAACAACAAGAGGATCAAACTCATCTGGTTTTAACAATTAGAGGCGTCCGGTATCTGAATTTAAGGTTCAAGATTGGAAATCAGACTAGTGTGCAAATTGAAGGTTGAAAAATTGACTTCCCTATTGCTTTGTCGTTGGCAATGGTAAACCTAAGTTTTTGTTATAATATAGATTTCAGAGGCGCACAGCGAAAGGTAGGCATGTTTCACTCTGAAATGAAACGTGCATACCTTTCACCGGACACCCGGATATCAACCATAGATTAGTTCTGGTCGTTCAACAACCATCGTATAGAAAACAGTTCCAATTCCTATGTTCTTTACACGTAGTATTCCTTTCCTAGAATATAATCTACCTCTCGCCATATATACATTCGCCGGTCATTCATGGGTCACATATATTGTCCTGTTCACTTTTGGGCGATAAGTCATGGCTGAAAGTACTATTGGCTGATTTTTTGTGAGAAAAAAATACTATTTATTAATTGAAAAAATACGATTTATAAACCAAGCGAATATGACGTATGCCAGCCAACTTGCTGCGTTCCATCTCCTTTCAGCCGCTGTCTGTGAACAACACATATACTGATATATGCACACACTACTCGCTAGTCGCTACTACAGGACCAGGTCCGCCACTTGGAAGTCACAAAGCAACTTTCTTTCTTTTTTCCCATGCACAGAAAAGAAAAGCTTTTCCCCCTCTCGCAAGCGAACTTACATGTTGGCAACTTGGAACCCCAAAAAAGCTCTTTTTTTTTGGCATGAAACACGTAGTGTTCTTCTTTCTAACTTGTTCTCTCTCTTATGGTGGCATTGAATTTGAACAAGTCCTTCACACACACACAAAAAGGAATTTGAACAAGTCCACAAGTCCGCATATGAGAGAGAGACTGAGACTAGAGAGAGTATTGGAGGCAGGGCAGATCGAAATGGGGGCTTCTATAGCCCCACCTGAGCCTGATTTCTTCATTAGATCATGATTACTTAGCCATAAATCGTTATTAATCTCTCGCCCTTGTTCTAAATCTTTATTATTTAGTTTTCTTTTGTTCCCACCCTGCGTTGGGGCACGCAAAAATGTTGGCACAGAGATGCGGAGAGGAGAGCGACGAATAGTGGAGTGGAGGTGGAAAGCGCTGGGGGCTGGGATAGACAAGTGGACGGCGCTGGAGTGACGAGCGAGCGTGTGTGTGACTGATAGCCGCGGTTTGGAGGCATTTTCCGGCAAGCCACGTCAACAAGGACCACCGGCGTCCCGGCGATGAGCAGAGCAGCCGCTAGCACCAGCAGTGGCGAAAGCAATGTGGCACTGCTTCCAAAGATGCGCGCCCTTGCTTCTGTTGGAGATGAAAAGCCCCGCCCCTGCTCCTGTCGTTGACGTACGCATCATGCATGGCTGTCAAGATGCCGAGCACGAAAAGGACCCTGCAGATCTGGCATTTTTTTATTTTTAACATTTTTAAGCTATTTTAAAAACTGACACTATTTCATTTTTTACTAACACTTTTGAACGCGCCTGTTTGCACGGTGCAGCTAATTCACGCTGCCGCGCTATGCATGGCAGCGCGGTAGGGTGCAGTCAATGGCTGCGGCGACCGCTGACGTGCCAGTGTAGGATCTTTAGGACTCCTAGAGGAGGAGGTGAATAGGCATGTAAAAATTTAACTCAAACCGAAGTCAAATTCACCCGCGGCACTGTCGCTGTGTGAGCGCGGCACTGCCACTCGGTGAGCGCGACACTACCGCACCTGCAGGAGAGATTAGTTCACAGTTCAAAATCTACCTAACGAAATTTAGATTGGATAAACTTCATAACTTCCTATAGGGTAATAGATCATAGATCGACAGCTGAAAGTGGTGGGTACACCACACACAAGTAGATCAGTTTGCCTCAAACTCTAGAAATCACCTCAATCAAAAATATATCATGCAAGTAATGTAAATCAAGAACAAGTGACATAATGATTTATCTCGTGGTTTGGCTCGCCAACAAGGCTTGCCTACCTTCATGTTGTTGAGGTTAGCCACTAAGGCTTAGATCTTTTCAGTCCTTCCTCGTTCTCAAGTCAAGAGACTTAACTCTTGAGATGAGGGGTGAGTTTACTAGCTTCAAGAGATTGTTACAAAACTCTCGGAGCTGCCACATAAGTTGGCAAGCTCTACGGGCAACGCTCTAGTCGGTTAGGAGCCAAGCTCTAAAAGTAACAAACACAACCACCGGCCAAAACCTGAACCAAGTGTTTTTTAGAGTTTGGGGATCAATAAAGCTGCTCTCTAATCGAGTTTAGAACCCTTTTTCCTCAAAGATTGATAAAAAATCAATGAATTTGCTTGAGGGCTTGAGATCAACAAAGGAGTGAGAGAGAGAGAGAGCTCCTGCTCTGTTTTTGGATGTGTTGAAGTAAGGAAGAAGAGAGCTGGTTACCGTTGGGGAGAAAAGGGAAAGATATATATACTCCTCAGCCCCTAACGGTCACTTGAATCGCAGATAGCCGTTGGGAAGGAAAGAAAAAGGTATATATACCCTCAGCCCTCAACGAACATCGCACCCAAAAGGTCGAGGAGACATAGTCTATGGCCTAGAGGTCGGGCGAGACAGAGCTCGCACCCAAGGAGTTAGGTGAGGCAGAGCCCGTACCCAAGGGGTCGGGAGAGCTGGAGTCCATGACCAAGGGGTCGTGCGAGCCTCTCTTCAAGTGCGACCGTGCCGCACCATGCAAGACAACAAGAGTAATAGTGAAATGTAGATTGTCTTGGCTGTGAATCTGAGGATGCATGTTGTTGTTTGAGCACTTGATAGCACATATTAGCTTAAGCATTGTGCCCCCTTTATAGTACGGCTTTTTCTATACTCAAATTTAATATATAAAATAATTTAAACTTCCTTTGAATTTGAAGCCATCTACATTTATAATTGGGGGCTTCTCCGTTTCGTGTAGCATCCTTGAATATAAATTCCCTGCTTGTCATCTCAATAAATCTCATTAGTTCTCTAATTGCATGGTCATCACCAAAACCCACAATTAAAGCTTGATTGCACTTTCAATCTCCCCCTTTTTGGTGATTAATGATAACCCAATTAGAGTTTACAAAAGTTATGAAATAAATACTGAGACTTTCAAGCCATGGGTGTAGAGCACCCCCCTAAGTATGTGAATAGAGAATTGAATTCTTCAATTGGCATAAGAAGCCAAGATTCACATTTTATTGAAAGTGATGGAGTTTCCCCTACATCTATGTTCCTGTGGGGTGCTGCATACTATGTCAGATATGTAAAACGTGATGCAAATGACAGTTTATACACAAACTGGTTTCTTCTGTCAGAGTGGTAAAAGTTGATCTTGCCAAGACTAGAGTGCAAGATCTTGCCGCACTTCATTGTAATAAAGACTGAGATCGAGCGAAACCACACAGCATGTGATACATATAAAGATATACATTCTAGCATAATTATATCACAAGCGACAGCATAGATTAATATATGTCTATATCCCACACAAAGAGTCAAATAGTAGCATTATTTTATAATTTATAGTTTTTAATGGACTCTCAAACTCTCACCTAACGAAGACTACTCTAAACGGATACGAACATGACTCTGGCTGCAGCAACCTCCATGGCGTCAAAAAATTTATTAATCACTCTAATTTTCTCCCCTTTAGCATAAAGCACAAAAAAGAGAAAAAAGAAGAAAAATCAACACCTACTCGTTATCTCCCTGGATGTCCGTCCAATCAGTATCATCACCTCCTGCAGCAGTCCTGGTACCACCATCATCCTCGTTGGAGTCAATACGTGCACGGCCCTGACGGTGAGTAGTGGTGGTGAAGCAAGTGGAACGAGTGGAACGCCTCGACTCCTATCTCTGACGGTATCCCTCTAGGGTCTCATCCTAATCTGCTGCTCGTCCCTGCTCCTCCTCCTCCTCATCATCATCTGAATCTGTGTCGGAGAGACTCGAAAGGTCATACTGTGAAGGAGGTGGAATAGGAGGAAGTGGTGGAAGGTCCTTTCCACGCTGCTGACGTTACTCAAGCTGTGTCTCATACGCTCTGTCAGCTGCATAGGTGCACTTGCCGAAGATTACCTTCAACCACTTGCCAAACTTCTTCATCTTGCCTCCTCTGCGAGACCTAGAGCAGGAGGACTTAGGGATATCTACATGAGCATGAGAGCTCCCCGCTCCCTGAGTAGCTGCAGCTGACTAGGTCTTCTCAATTTTATAGATGGTGTGCATCTCATCCTTTGGAAAATAAAATCCAGTGACCTTCTTAATCATAAACATGAGGTAAGGGGCATAGGGCAGCCCCCTCCTCCCATCCTGCACTGTAAATCTCAACTCAGTCCACATGAATTTAGGGACATTGAACCTATCCCCCCTAGAGCAAATCTAGCCAACACATTTCTCACAAAGCCATTAATATCTGAGGCTGCTCCATCCTTTGGATTTATGGTGTTCCTGATGAGGTTGTTGATGATGTAATAAAAGCTGTGTAGACCACTCCTCTTGCCATCTGCAATCCTTCTATCTCTTCACATATAACTGATGTCATGGATCTCAGCTCGAGGCTCATCATGAATGTAAGTGTAACCTCTGTGCTCCTTCCCAAAGCTAAGAATCCAGCTGAAAGTGACAAAGTCGACTCGGTAGTGCCGACCATCAGTCATCTAGTGAATCTCATCAGAGGTCTGGTCATAGAAGTATGAGAGTGGCATGAAACTGTGCAAGGACCTCCTCATTCTAGTTATACTAGAAACCATGATGTTTGAAAGCTAGAACATGTCACAAATTTTGATTACCTTGTCAAACTTAGGCTCCTCCTTCTCCTGTATCTCATCCCAATTAATATACTGTATCTTGATGATCTTTGTTTTCTTGGATGCAAGAATGGCAGTGGCATAAAAGTTGGAATGAAACTCATTCCACAATCTGTAATCAATGCCCAAATCCTTGCGCACTACATAGGGATTGATCCCCCTTGCCTCTTCCATCAACTTCCAACTCTTGGAATAGTTGACAACTACATGCTGACGGGAGTCATCTAGAGGTCTCATGATGATCTCACTCTCAAAATCTCTCATGTATCTGCCATCAAACTCAGAGAGATATTGTGGGGTGTCAGGAATGGCATCAGAGGTACGACCTATCATCTCCAGCCTCTCCTCATCTTCAATGTATTGCTTGCGCCTCCCCCTGTCACCAAGTCTTCTTGGAGCTACACTACTGCCTGCTGCTGTTGACCTCCCTCGACCACGGTGAGGTGGATCCTTGTCTCTTTGCTCATTCATCTTTCTTTTCTCCCTTCGGTCATTATCTCCGTGCTCCATCTTCTCAAAAGAGGATTGGAGAGGGAAGAAGAGCAACTGCTCAGGCCAAGAGCAGTAGTAGTCATCGGTAGTGTTGGAAGATGGCTGGCAACCACCACGGTAGTGCCGAATTCTGGCAGTATGTGGCCAGGCGACAGCGACGCGTGGGCATGAGAGGAAGAGAAGGTGCGAGCATCGGCATCGGATGAGAATGAGGGAGAGAGGGAGTTACCGCGGGCCTAGGTAAAGAGATAAGGTAGATGGGCCCCACAGTAAAACCATTTGGACCAAATCTCAATTGAGATTCAAAGTGTGGCATTGCAGCATGCCTAGCCCGGCACTGTCGCACGGCAGGCGCGGCACTGCCGCACTCCCCAAAATAGTGGAAGTTAGCTATAATCTATATGACTCTCTCTGTATAAGATATGGACACATATCACCTATATACGATGACCAGAAACAAATCATTAATACAGACCATGATCATGATACATAAGTTGCCTTTTATAAATCATTTTGATGCACAATATGAAAATTTTCAACTCTTTTGCCTAGATACTAGTTTATCAAACAGAGGCATGCTAAAATTCAAACCACGTTATGAGAATCAAGTATATTTAGCTCACTACGCAAAGCACAAAACCTTGACTCGTCGAGGGGCTTTGTGAAGATATCGGCTAGTTGCTTTTCGGTGCTTACATGGTGAATTTTGATATCTCTGGTTTTGTGGTCTTTCAAGAAATGATGATGGATGTCTATGTGCTTGGTTCTAGAGTGGCTTATGGATTGTTTACAAGCTTAATCGTACTCTCATTGTCACATAATAATGGGATTTTGGTAAAATGACATCCAAAATCACGAAGAGTTTGTCTCATCCAAAGTAGTTCGGCACAACATGCATCGGCCGCAACATACTCGGCCTCGACAGTGAAAAGGGCTACACAATTTTGCTTTTTAGAACTCCAAGACACTAGGGATCGTCCAAGGAATTGACATGTCATCGAAGTGCTTTTTCGATCTACTTTGCAACTGACATAATCGGAATCCGAATACCCAAGTAGATCAAACTTAGAGCCCTTAGGATACCACAAACCAAGGTTAGGAGTATGTACTAAATATCTCAAGATTCTCTTAACGGCCACTAAGTGACACTCTTTCGGGTTAGCTTGAAATCTAACAAACATGCACACACTAAGCATAATATCGGTCCTAGATGCGCACAAATAAAGTAGAGAGCCGATCATGGAACGATATACCTTGGTATCTATGGCTTTTCCTTCAATGTTGAGATCAAGATGTCCATTGGTTCGTATGGGAGTTTTGATAGGCTTGGCATTCACCATGTCAAACTTCTTGAGCATATCATGGGTGTACTTCGTTTGACTAATAAAAGTTCCATCCTTCACTTGCTTGATTTGAAATCCGAGGAAGAATTTCAACTCACCCATCATGGATATCTCAAATCTCTTTGTCATGATCCTACTAAATTCCTCACAAAAAGTATGATTAGTACTACCAAATATTATGTCATCGACATATATTTGGCACATAAATATATCTTTACCAACTTTGTGAGTGAAAAGGATAGGGTCGACTTTGCCTATTTTAAAGCCTTGTTTAAGCAAGAATTCCTTAAGACATTCATACCATGCTCTTGGTGCTTGCTTAAGCCCATAGAGCGCCTTTTGGAGTTTGTAGACGTGGTTGGGGAACTTGGGATCTTTAAAACCCGATGGTTGCTCAACATAGACAAGTTCTTGAATGGGGTTGTTGAGGAATGCACTCTTTATGTCCATTTGATACATCTTAAAATTGTGATGAGCGGTATAGGCTAGAAGCATTCGGATTGCTTCAAGTCTTGCCATCGGTGCATATGTTTCCTCAAAGTCCAAGCCCTCTACTTGAATGAAACCTTAAGCAACCAATCTTGCCTTGTTTCTTGTCACCACGCCATTCTCATCTTGCTTGTTGTGGAAGACCCACTTGGTGCCAATGATATTGGTGTTGGGTCTCTCCACCAAGGTCCACACTTGATTTTTTTTCAAAATTGTTGAGCTCATCTTGCATGGCCATCACCCAATCCGGATCACCAAGTGCTTGTTCAACCTTAAGAGGTTCCAAAGAGGAAACAAACGAGTAATATTGGCAAAAGTTTGCTAAATGTGAACAACTTGTTACCCCCTTTCGAAGACCCCCAAGGATGTTGTTAATGGGATGACCCCGTTGTATTGTTTGCCTTAGCCTTGGATGATCAATGGCCTCTTGTCCATCTTCTGGATCTTCATTATCTTCTTGCTCGAATATGGGTTGTAGGTTCTGTCCTTGAATCAAAGTTGGACTTGCTGCTGCTGTCAGTAGGAGTGCAGCACTGTCGCTCTTATGTGTGGCACTGCCGCTCTGCTGATTTGCAGCAGGGGTCGGCTCCCCGTCAGCATCAGGTATGTCAGCGGAACTTTGTTCATTAGCAGCTTGATGAACCTCCACTTCAGTGACTTCGTCTTCTTGTGGTCTTATATCACCAATAGCCAACTGCTTGATTGCTTCACATGGTGGATCCTCCTTTCCTACAACACTTGAATCAACTTGCTCCACTTGAGAGCCATTAGATTCATCAAATGTCACTTCTATCACTATTTTAGCTCTCTCAGAGGTTTTGTTGAAAACACGATAGGCATGCTCATTTGATCTATAACCAAGAAGAAAACCTTCATCAACTTTAGGTGCAAACTTAGAGATTTTGGGTTTCTTGTTAAGTATGAAACACTTGCACCCAAACACTCTAAAGCAAGACACCTTAGACTTGTTACCGGTTAGAAGCTCATATGAAGTTTTCTTCAACTTCTTGTGTAGGTAGAGGCGGTTGATGGCATGGCAAGCAGTGTTGACGGCGTCACACCAAAAGATGTCCGACATCTTGTACTCATCTAGCATTGTCCTTACCATGTCAATGAGTGTACGGTTCTTCCTCTCTACTACACCATTTTGTTGAGGGTGAAAGGATCAAGATGCCCAAGAGGGAGGTGAATTGGGCTAATTCTAAATTTTTTTGCAATAATTAAATCCTATGATTAGCCTAATTAACCCCTTGTGCTTAGAAAGTATTTCTAATTGTTCTACCGCACAAAAGACTTGCAACCTAAGTTCCAATCCTACTCTAGCATGGCAATTATATGAATGTAAAGACAATAATTGAATTGCTCAAAGTAAATGCTCAAAGTAAATAGAGAAGGAGGAACGCGGCGATGTTTTGCCAAGGTATCGGAGACTCGCCACTCCCCACTTGTCCTCGTTGGAGCACCTGCGCAAGGGTGTAGCTCCCCCTTGATCCGTGCAAGGATCAAGTGTTCTCTATGGGTTGATTCTTTGACACTCCATCGCGGTGAATCACCCACAACCATTCACAACTTGAGTTGGGTCATCCACAAGCTCTTCGAATGATCACCAAGCTCCCAATCACCACCAAGCCATCTAGGTGATGGCGATCACCAAGAGTAAAAAGTACGGACTCTCACTTGACCACGGCAAGCCTAATGAGAAGGGTGGATGCACACTTTGCTACTCTTGATCTCACTAATGAGGGCTCTCTTTGGGATTCTCAAATCTCAATCACCTTACTAGGACCTTGCTCTTCTTGTCACTCTCTAAGGTGTTTCTCAGCTGTTGGAATGAGCAAAAGTACCCACACACATGAGTGGAGGTTGTATTTATAACACTGGCTGAAAAACGAACCGTTATGTGCCTCTATGGGATGACCGGACTCTCCGATCATGTTGACCGGATGCTTCGATCAGTTCACCCCGAACTCTAGTGATTATAGTGTGATCGTTCGATCAGTTCACCCCGAACTCTAGTGATTATAGTGTGATCGAACGCTAGCCAGCGTCCGGTCAGCACTGACCAGACGCGTCTGGTCGTGATTTTCCTTCTCTGGAACCTTACTAGAAATGACCGGACGCTGGCTCTCAGCGTCCGGTCACTTGACCTCTCAGCGTCTGGTCGCACCAGACAAAAACACCTTGGTCAAATGAACTGACCAGACTTTGTGCCAGCGTCCGATCACACCAAAGCTAGCGTCCGATCAGTATTTGACCCTCCATTCACTTCCAACTCTCGATCATATATGAATGAAGTTTGCTCTATTAGATCTAAGGACTATGTAGGAGCTACCTAGCGCTAGTTTTAGCAAGTGTGCACCACACCTAACCCACTAGACTCACCTAGGTCAAGCTACCTATCCATACCCCCCTTAATAGTATGGCCAAAGAAAAAACAATGTCCTAAACTACTCTAAGTATCACTCTAACTCCAATTGACACTTAGAACTAGTCTATCCTTAACCTTGTCGTCCATCCTTTGAAAATCGAAACGATTTCCATCGTAGGGGCATGACCATCATGATAGCCCTATCGATCTCCATTACCATGACCTAACTTAATTGCCTCTGCAAAACACACGTTAGTCACAGTAATCATGTATTGTCATTAATCACCAAAACCCAACTAGGGGCCTAGATACTTTCAGAGGGGTGTATAGAGTTGAAAACTCTTGCTTGATGCCCACTTCATCAAAAACTCCTGAACTAGAGTATTCTTGAATTCGGTCCCATTGTCACTTCTCATTTTCTTGATGGGGAGACCGAACTCCTTTTGAGCTCTTCTAACAAAAGTCTTAACTTTGTCTCTAACTTGACACTTATCAAACAAGAAAAATACCCAAGTTAAACGGAAATAATCATCAACAATAACAAGACCATATTTGTTACCCCCGACACTTAGGTACGTGACCGATCCAAAGAGATCCATGTGTATGAGCTCCAATGGTTGTGTCATGGTCATGATGCTCTTTGGTGGGTGAGATACACCAACTTGCTTTCCAGCTTAACAAGCACTACATATCCTATCTTTCTCAAAGTGAACATTTGTTAGCCCAAGAATGTGATCATCTTTTAGAAGTTTGGCTAAGTTGCTCATCCCAACATGGGCTAGTCGGCGATGCCAAAGCCAACCCATGCTAGATTTTGCCTCTAAACAAGTCTCAAGCTTAGCTTTACTTTTGTTGAAATCAACTAAGTAAAGCTTGTTCTTTAATTGACCTGTAAAGATAATAGAGGAATCCTCCCTTCTAAAGATTTCCACACCCTTATCCGAAAAGAGACAATTGTAGCCCATCTTACATAATTGAGAAATGGACAACAAATTGTAACTCAACGAATCAACCTGTAATACATTTGTAATTGAATGCTCAAGGGTTATAGCAACTTTACCGAGACCAATCACATCCCCCTTTGAATTGTCTCCAAAGACAATATTTTCATTTGAGTGCGTCATTGGGGAATATGATGAGAACATACTCCTTTCTCTGGTCATATGATTTGTACATCCACTATCAAGCACCCAACTTGACCCACCGGAGGAGTAAGCCTACAAAACAAGTTTAGTTGCTAGATTTAGGTCCCCAATTTGACTTGGGGACTTGCATGTTAGTCACAAGAATCTTAGGAACCCAAATAGAAGTATTCCTATATGTGTTGGCTTCCTTTCCAACATATTTGGCAACAACTTTTCCACTAATGTTGTTCCCTAAAACAAAACATGAAGTCAAGCTTTGTTGAGGTGGTTGAAACTTTGGTTGGTAGGCATACTTGTTCATAGTGCCCCACACTGATTCCTTTGGCTTCTACTGAACCTATTTCTGCTGGGACACCTTCTTCTTGGGCTTAGTTTGATCAGGAGCAGAATTGGTAGCCTTCCCATTTTTGCGGGGAGCGGCATAGCTAGCCTTCACTGTGGCACTGTCACGGTGCAGAATTGCTGCTCTAGACTGTGGCATTACCGCTGTCTGTGTAAGCTGATTTGTACCAACTCTTTTCTTCCTCTCAAACTTGACACACCCATATCCATTTATGATCTTTCTTCTATTTGTCTTGGCTCCTATAGTGCGCCTAAGCCCGTGCTTGATTGAGGGGTGTCTCCCTTGCTTGAATTGAGGCACTTTTGAATCATTTGCCTTCTTGTTACTTACTTGAGCCTTACCACTCAAGCAGCCCTTGCTAATGATCTCATTGAGTCTAGCAATTTCTTTTCTCATTGCCTCCATGTTTGCAAGGTTAGTGGAATAAGCATTCAAATAAATATTATAACATTTTCCACATCCATATCTAGTGGAGGGGGTAGAGGCATCCTTTGCCTTAGAGGGATGTGAGTTGCTATTCCAAATAATGTTATATTGCAGCTCAAGTTCTTTGTGCTTTTCATCTAAGTCACGATACTTTTTTCTTAAGAGTAATATTTTCTTTCCTTGTGATAGCATGGTCTCCTTGTTCTTTGGCCAAGGCCTTTCCCAAGGATTTCACCTCACTTCTCTCTAATGCAAGAGCTTCCTTGCTAGCAATGTAGAGATCCTCTTGTTGGATGAGAGTTTTCTCTCTAGATTCTAGCTTGGCTTGTACACTCTCTAGATCCTCTATTAACTTAGTGATGAATAATTTGGTCTTTTCATCCAAATTTTTAGTTATCATGCTTATTTCTTCATCACTAGATTCATCGTCACAAGAGCTATCACTAATATCACTACTAGAGATATCAGTAGGAGGTGGAGGAGATTTGACCTTTGATTTGGATTTTATCTTCTCACCCTTTGCCATGAGACAAATGTAGGGGGAGTAGTAGTCATCATCGGACATATCGTTGAAGAGCCTTGGTGTAGGGGATGACTTGTGAATAGCAATAGTTGCAACCTTCTCATCCTCTTCACTTGTGCCTTCTTTAGTTGAGTCCCATTCATGCCCAATGTGAGCCTCTCCCATGTACTTCTTGCTCTTTCAACGGTCGGCCTTCTCCTCTTTCTTATCCTTCTTGTATTTGTTGTCCTTGATCTTATATGGATACTTGGAAATGAAGTGATCGGTGCTTCCACAATTGTAGCATGTCCTCTTTTTCTTGTTTGGGAAGCTTCTCTTCACTACCTTGTAGCCTTGCTTCTTTAGCCCCTTGTAATACCTCTTCATAAAGAGAGCAACATCATCAACTTTCTCATATTGATCATCATCATTTTCACTTTCACTTGAAGATGATGTGGTCTCTACTCTTTCTTAAACTTGTTTGCTTGCTTTGGGCTTGCTAATTGAAGCTTATTGGTTGATCTTGGACTTGCTTGTAGAGCCTTGCTTGCTTGATTTGTTGGCCTTGAGAGCTACATCTTTGATTTTGATGCCCTCTAACTTTGCTTGCAATTCTCCAAGTTTATTTCTCTCATTTGCTTCTTCTCTTTTTATGTCAAAGGTCAAGATCCTCCCAAGTACATCATTTGGTGTGAAGTACTCAAAATTCTTCTTGTCTTTAATTAGAGTGACTACGGTCTCATTTCTAGGTGAATAAGCTTCGAACATAATTTTGATAACTTTGTGATCATCTAGCTCATCACAACCATAGCCTCTAATCTTGCCCACTATTGTCATTAACCTATCAAACATCTCTTGTGGTCCTTCTCCATCCAAGATAACAAATCGGTTGAGCTTGGACATCAATAAATTAATTCTTGTCTTTCTCACTTTATCAACCCCTTCATGTGCAAGATGCAAAGTATATCAAATTTGCTTGGCAACATCCACACCAATTACTCTATTGTACTCATCACCATCTAAGGCACTAAGTAGCACACTAGTAGCTTGACCGTTGAGGTGGATGATTCTCATTTCTTCCATGGTTGGATTCTTGGGATCAACCGGTGGCTCAAATCCATTGTAAACAACCTCTCAATTGCTGGGATGGAGACCTATAAGATAGGCTCTCATCAAGTGGTTCCACTTGGCAAAGTTAGTCCTATCAAAATGAGGTAACTTGCCCACGGGCATATTGATGAAAGACTTGTGATCATGGTTAGTCATAGACATAGAAGAATAGTTAAAGGATACGGCAGCATATTTGTCGTCGTCATTCTTCTTGCCCTTTCCTTTCTTGTCCTTCTTGCTATGCACTTGGTAGGACTCATCATCATCATCATCTTTGGAGCTGCTAGATAGCTCACTTGAAGATGCATTGGAGGCTTTTGCTTCTTGTTCCTTCTTTCTTGCTTCTCTTCTTTTTCTTCTAGCTTCTCTCTTGAGTCTTCTTTCTTCTTTTCTTGCTTTCTTCTCTTCTAACCGCTGCTGCTCCTTCTTCTTCTCTCTCTTGCTTCTCTTTTCTCTTTTCTAGCTACCATTCTTCTTCTTTCTTCTTCATTTTGAGCTTTTTTGGCATCGGATGCCTCTAGCTACGGGAGCGTGGAGTTGCTTGCTGTAGAGATGCTAAGCTTACTGATGTCGGTGTCATGTAGCCCAATGCCCTTCGGATCGATGTTGATGGGCTTCACAACACCGGATCCTCCCCCGGGCTCCATACCTCACGCGGTGAAGTGCATACGGGGTAACTTCGCTCTGATACCACTTGTAGGATCTCTGTAATGCCTAGAGGGGGTGAATAGGCCTATAAATATTCAATTCAAACTGAAGTCAAATTCACCCGTGGCATTGTCGCTCTGTGAGCGTGGCACTACCGCACCCGCAGGAGAGATTAGTTCACAGTTCAAAATCTACCCAATGAAATTTAGATTGGGTAAATTTCTTAGCTTCCTACAGGGTAGTAGATCATAGATGGACAGCTGAAAGTGGTGGTAACACCACACACAAGTAGATCAGCCTCAAACTCTAGAAATCACCTCAATCAACAATATGTCATGCAAGTAATGTAAATCAAGCACAAGTGACACAATGATTTATCCCGTGGTTCGGCTCACCACAAAGGCTTGCCTACCTCCACATTGTTGAGGTTAGTCACTAAGGCTTAGAGCTTTCTAGCCCTTCCTCGTTCTCAAGTCAAGAGACTTAACTCTTGAGATGAGGGGTGAGTTTACTAGCTTCAAAAGATGGTTACAAACCTCCTGGGGCCGCCACACAAGTTGGCAAGCTCCACAAGGCGATGCTCTAGCCAGCTAGGAGCCCACCAAGAGTAACAAACATAACCACCGTCCTAAACATGAACCGAGTGCTCTTTAGAGTTTGGGAATCAATGGAGCTGCTCTCTGATCGAGTTTGGGACCCTTTTTTCTCAAGGATTGATGGGAAATCAATAGATTTGCTTGAGAGCTTGAGGTCAACAATGGAGTGAGAGAGAGAGAGAGAGCTCCTGCTCTATTTTTGAGCATGCTAAAGTGAGGAAGAAGAGAGCTGGTTACTATTTTGGAGGAAGTGGAAAGGTATATATACCCTCCAGCCTCCAACGATCACTTGAATCATAGATAGCCGTTGGGGAGGAAAGGGAAAGGTATATATACCCCCAGCCCTCAACGGACACTGCACCCAAGAGGTCAGGCGAGACAAAGCCCGCGGCCTTGAGGTCGGGTGAGACAGAGCCCATGGCCTAGAGGTCGGGCGAGACGGAGCTCGCATCTAAGGGGTCGGACGAGACGGAGCTCGCACCCAAGGGGTCAGGTGAGACGGAGCCAACAACCAAGGGGTCGGGTGAGCCAGAGCCTGCGACCAAGGTGTCGGGAGAGCTAGAGCCCGCGACCAAGGGGTCGGGCGAGCCTCTCTTCAAGTGCGGCAATGCCACACCATGCAAGACAACAAGGGTAATAATGAAGTGTAGACTGTCTTGGCTGTGAATCTAAGGATGCATGTGGTTGTTTGAGCACTTGGTAGCACATATTAGCTTAACCATTGTCCCCCCTTTATAGTATGGCTTTTCCTACACTCAAATTCAATATATAAAAGAATTTAAACCTCCTTTGAGTTTGAAGCCATCTACATTTGTAATTGGGGGCTTCTCCGTTTCATGTAGCATCCTTAAATATAAATTCCCTGCTTGTCATCAAGATAAATCTCCTTAGTTCTCTAATTGCGTGGTCATTATCACAAAAACCCACAATTAAGGCTTGATTGCACTTTCAGGTAGGTTTGATGCGCCACCCGTCATGCGCGCGACGGGCCTGCCGCGCCACGCATCATGGCGTGAGGCTGCTGCGCCACGCATCCCGGCGCGGCAGACCCCTTCTTCCCTCTCTCATTATCTCCATCCTTAGATGAGAAAACGTGCCACCACGACTCCCGCCCGCCGCGCCCGCCCGGCGAGCCCACGGCTGCCACAACCGCCCGCCTCGGCGCTCCCACCCGCCACCATGTGCCCATCCTCCCTCACTCCATCTCCCCTATCTCATTGCCTCCCTTACTGCCACCGATGCCCCTCCATCTCCCCACTGCCGCGTGCCACCCGTCCTCGTTGCCGCCCCTCCATCTCTCCGCACTATCTCGATCCATAAAGGACATTGCAGCGCTATCCATCGTCGTCCTCCATAAGGGGGGATTGCCGCCGACCGGCCGGCCATTGCCGCCGCCCTCTAGAAGTAGGCTGCTATCGGCCGACCATTGTCGCCGATGGCCATCTCCTTTCCATTGGTGGATTGTGGTGACCCATAATCTTTGTTGAGGTAATGCTCTTCTGCATCTCTATCAATGTTTTTGCTAGGGTTAGGATTCAAATTTAGTTTGATTGGATAGAGATTTATATAATTAGTTAGCAAATATATTTAGTGAAGTTTGTAAATAGAAGTTATGTATAGTTTTGTAGTTAGTTTTGTAGTTAGCTAGATATGTATAGTTTGTAAAGTTACTTAGTATAGTAAGCATAGGTATTAGTTAGAATTGTTAGTATAGGTATTAATATTAGATTAGTTAGTATAGTTAGTTGGTATAGGTGTAGTTAGTATAGGTGTAGTCAGTTAGTTAGTACGCATGATGATTTCGATGACCTGATGAAGTTTCTGAAATGCTTTTGTAGATGGATTGTTGTGTTAGAGTTTTCTATAGAGGAAGTGTTAGGAGAGAAGATGGTATCTTTGAGGATATGAAAGAAGAATTAGAATGGTTTGATGAACCTCATAGCTTTCGGATCTAATGAAGGTAGGCAAGGGTAGGAGGAAGAAGAAGCGACTCAAGGGGGACATGGACGCTATGAGAGGGTACGGTGACATGAAAGGAGGGTGAGACTTCAATGAGACATGTGGCAGGAATCTTTGCTCCGTTTGTAAAGAACCTGGTCACAAGGTTAGCAGGCATAGAAGACAAGGGCAGTAGGTATATATTGCATACATTTTATTATATTAGTACCAATTATGATATATGTTTATTCTCTCATTTTGTATAATAGTTTATTCCTTTTACATTTACTTTGTTTTTATACACTAATGTTCCATCATATTATAGTACTCTTAATGTTTGTTCTAACACATCCATTTGAAATTTGAACCAGGATGGGGGATCATCATCCGCAGTACCCCATTCTTGAGGTGCACTATGACAAGTACCACCGAGCCAAGCACCTATCAGAGCTTCAAGAGGACTTGCTACCTCTTAGACTACGCACGCACCAGCCGCACCGCTAGGACAAGCGATATCGGCCATACATACAACGTGCCGGCTTCCTTGAGATCGTCCTTGTCTTTAACACTGGGCTACCGATCCTCGACACTGCACTTCTAACTGCTTCTATCGATAGGTATGATTTGATACACGTTTGGTAAAGTACAAAGCATTGATTTGTCTCATTGTTTGAATTAAAAAACTTCTTGTATTGAATTAAAAACCCACAGGTGGAGGGCAAAGACCCACACCTTCCACCTTCCTTGCAGTGAGATGACTATCATGATGCAAGACGTGAAGATGATTCTGTGTCTACGGTTGGGGGGTCTTCCAGTGACTGGGATCCTTGATAACGATCACTGGATGGACTTGGTGGAGCAGTTCTGTGGTAGAAGACCACTAGAGGACGAGGATGCTAAGAGAGCAAAGTAAGAATTTCTACGTTCCAAATATTTACCATTTTGACATCAGCACATGCAAGTCTTTGGTTGGTCTCTTATATCACAAATATATGTTATGGTTGATCTACATATTCTGCAAATTATTTTGCTATTTAAATGGAAGGTGTAGTACATAACTTTTATGATGCGTATTGTCTTTGTCTAATTTAATATTTATTTTTGTTCCCTCAGCTCTCATGTAATTGTCCTTCAAAATTTCAGGAAAACATCCAGTGTCAGTTCGGTTTGGATAACAGAAAACTTTAGGGCCCCGCTGCACCTAGATGCTCCAGAGCAGGAGATCGAGAGGTATGCTAGGGTGTGGCTATGCCACTTCTTAGGCGCCTTCCTTTTCCCTGATGCATCAGGTAACACCATCAGCTAGGCCTTCCTCAACATACTGAGCCAGCCATGGGAGAATATTGGAGCGTACAGCTAGGGCAGCGTGGTCCTAGCATGGATCTATCGTCAGCTCTGCGTTGCCTGCCGATGCAGTACAGGAGGTGCCAACCTAGGAGGTTGCTCCCACCTACTATAGGTTTGGTGTTGGGAGTGATGGCTAGTCAGGAGGCCGTTGTTCACAGTTTACCTGTAAGTGCATCGATTTTTTATTTTTCTCAAACTTGATGTCGCACTTGTGACTGACTATCCTATTTAATGCAGGCATGGAATCACGTAGATGTAGGACCAACTGCTCTGTACATCTAGCAAGAAGCAGAGGTAGTTAGAGGGAACCCAAAGCAGCAGTACTCGGACACGCTAGACGTCCTGACACAGCACCAGGTAACAACCACTTTGATACTGCTAGTCGGTGTTGTTGCTTTTTTATTATTCCCAAAACCCATGCTGGGCGCTGGCCAGACTCCCTTCTGAGCGCATCAACAGCAGCAAGATTTTGATGCATATAATTTAGGGGGTTTCGAAAGATCACAATGGTGAGAACAACTTTTTATTTATCTTTTTTTAAACAGAGCATAGACATGACACAAGGTCATTAGTGATTGGTACAGTCTTCTAGATAATGTTTGGATAAGATGGGTACCAAACTAAGACCCAAAAGTAATACCCGAACGTGTGACAATGACAAAAGCAAAAGCATTATATACCGAGAACGTAACAAATACATGCAAATTGCAATATTATAATACCATTTTTTGTGGCAAAAGTTTTATGAGATAACATAATGTCCGTTACAAAAATTAAATAGTATTTGTTATATGGGTGCAATACATAAATAGTTCAAATGAAACACAATGCAGGACCGAGAAAGTTCTACTACAATACAAATACCAAATCTAAAGCATTAAACTAGCACACCTGCATCAATCCTCTACCAATCCTCGGTCTAAAACATACTGAGTAAGCAACTCGTCGTTTGAGTATCAGTCCTCTACCATTACCTTGCTATGGCTAGGTTCACCTACATTGCCCTGATCTGCCTGTCGCCAGTAGTAAGCTACCTCCACTTCACCTGCGGCCTCTACGACCTAAGTCAAGAACACGTCCTCCTCTGTCTGGCTCATGTGGTTAGGCTCACATACATTGCCCTAATATGTCTATTGCCTATAGTAAGCGGCCTCCGCTTTATCTGTGGCCCTAATCTATCTATCGCCTGCAAGCCCGCATCTGCTTGAGCAATACACTCGCTAAATCTGCCAGTGTCTTCCTCAGCCTCCTCCGCCTATAAGCCCACCTCCACTAGAGCGATGAGATCGCTCAACCTGGCAGTGTCATCCTCATCCCCATCATCGTCCAACACAATCAAAGATTGAACGTTGCGACCAGCTCCACTACCAACCGCCCCTACAGTGGGTGAGCTCGGGTCCCATGATTCCAGCCGCCCCTACAAATCTAACAGTAGGGGCGGCTGGTGATACGAGCCGCCCCTACTGTTCGATTTGTAGGGGCGGCTCAATCACCAGCCATCCCTACAAATATCCGCTGTATAAATGGTTGTAGCCCCCTTCTTCCTCCTTGGGTCACTCACTCCATCCCGTGAAAAAAGGTAGGGAGGTCTTGGGCACCTTCCAAAAATTGCTCTACTAAGGAGGGAAGGTTTTGATCTCAAATCCTTTGGCGGAGAGATTGTATAAGGTAAGAAAATGCTATTCCACACTTTTTTGAAGTTTTAATGGTTGGTTAGTGAGTAATTAGAGTTTTGCTTTTCTCTCTCTTCTATGGTGCTTGAGCTACTTATGAAGCAAATTAGACCCAAGTTTTGAATGTACTAGGGTAAATTAGGTAGGGGAACAAGATCATACTCTTATTTGGTCCATGTTTCTTGATTTTAGTGAATAATTAGCTAGTTTTATGGATGTTTCATGTGCATGTAGATCTAGATCTAGGGTTTGGTTTTTATTAATTTCGTTTTTGTAAATTTATGTTTGATGAAATTGGACTAGGGTTTGCATGAAAGATATTGGGTAAAATATAAAAGTTACTAATTGTTGTCTTTAAAATTGTTTATTGTAATCAACAAATATGTATTTTAATTATTTATAGATAAATAGGCCATTAATTAATTTTCCTCTACCATGGTGTGCTTGTATGCTTCATGTAATTATATTTGATTTATATTCATATATATCTGAAATATATACAATTATTCTCAAGTAATTATTAATTTGATTCATTTTTATATATCTGAATAAGTAGTTCTTTAATGTTTGTTTTGTTGTTGTTGTAAAAGATGGAGTACATGAACTCTTAGATGTATGGTTCGTTAAGGTTCAAGATAGGTTTCCGTGAAGAGGTGGATAAATTTATCGAAGCCACAAAAAAGCATGCAACGACGTTGACAGAGAATAAGGATACAATTATTTGTCCCTGTAAAGATTGCAAGAACCGTATGACATGGACAGATGTGACTATCATCAGATCACATTTGATTATGTGATGATTTGTTGAGGACTACATAGTGTGGATTCATCATGGTGAAACGGTTATTGTTAACGGCGAGGATGAGGAGGAATACGACGACGAAACCCTAGAATCCCTGTCCCAATATCCAGTAGAGCTTGATGCACGAATGGATCTAGAGTTGATGCTGGTGGTTGGGATGGTAACGACGAAGGTGGTGCCAATAATGATGGTGGAGCACGTGTTGGGGATGAAGATGATTTGGAGGACATGATTTAAGCCCTTGGACCAGCAATTTTACTAAAGAGCCCGAAAGGTCTAGAAATTTTGGAAAGGGTGACAAAAGCATCGAAGGAGACTGTGTATGGTGTTAAAAAGGGCTGTCCGACACATTGGACATTGCTATGTTTTGTGCTTGAGCTACTCATCCTGAAGGCTAAGTACGGCCGGTTAGACTGTAGGTTCAATGATCTATTGCGTCTCCTATCATGGGTGCTGCCACAACTAAACACTGTTCCCGTCAACACATACCAAGCGAAGAAGGTCATAAGTCCATTGACAATGGGGGTTGAAAAAATCCATGCATACCCCAACCACTGTATCCTTTTTCCTGGCGAAACGTTCAAGTCACTAGATAAATGTCCCCGGTGTGGGGCTAGCCGGTACAAGAACAATGACCTTTATGGTGGGGACAAAGCCTCCATAGAGAAAAAGAGGAATAAGAAGGGTACAAAAAAGGTGGTATAAGAATCTCAGCCCCCAGAGGACACTCCATTAGGCAACAATGCAAAGCAGAGAAGAATTCCTGCCTTAGTAATGTGGTACCTACCGGTGACCGACCACTTGAGATGTATCTTCCTAAACCCTAAAGAAGCCGCACTCATTACATGGTGGGATGATGAGCGTAAGGTGGATGATGATAAGATTGCACACCCGACTAATTGTAGTCAGTGGCAAAGGATCGATGAGAAGCACAAAGAATTCAGCGATGACCCAAGGAATGTACGGTTTGGCTTGAGCACCGATGGAATGAATCCATTCAATGAGAGGATGAGCGACCATAGCACTTGGCCAGTGATCTTGACCATGTACAACATCCCAACATGGTTGTGTCAGAAGAGAAAGTACCTTCTCCTCACTATTCTTATTTCTGGCCCTAAACAACCAGACATTGATATAGACGTGTTCCTTGAGCTTTTGATGTAAGAAATGGAGAGGCTATGGAGGCATGGGGAGCCGTTGTACGATATGTTCCAAAAGGAGGACTTCATATGTAGAGCAATAATATTTGTTACTACCAATGATTACCCACACTGTTTGCTGTGTCTGGACAGATCAAAGGGAAGACGGGATGCTTGGTTTGCTTGGATGGTACTACATGGGTGTTCCTGGATGCATCCAAGAAGATAGTTTACCTAAGAAACCGGCGCTTCTTAAAGACAAGTCACAAGTACCGTAGCAAATTGTTCTTTAGATTTTATGACAACACCCTAGAGATTGAACCTCCTCCGGAGAGATGTCATAATGGAGAACACATGTATACAATGGTGAAAAACATACGCGTCATCTATGGAAAGAAGAATCCAGATGGGACGAACAAAGATAGAAGCACACCTTCTGTCAAAGGTGTACCTTTCAAGAAACAATCGATCTTCTTTTATTATCTACCATTTTATCCAGACTTGGAGGTCCCCCATACCATTGATGCTATGCACATGTAGAAGAATGTCTTTGAGAGTCTCATTGCTACCTTGATGGACACATGCAAGTCGAAGAATGGTCTGAAATCATGGAAAGACATGGTGCAGCTAAACATGATGCCACAGCTTCACCCGGTACATGAGGCTAATGGAAAATACACTCTGCCCGCGACGTGCTTCAAACTAACACCAGAAGAGAAGAGAGCTATATGCACTTTTCTGTGGGGGGTCAAAGTCTCAACTGGGTTTTCAACGAATGTGAAGAAGCTAGTGGCGATGAAGGACTTGTCAATAACACACTGCAAGGCTCACGATTGTCATGTGATGCTAACAGTGTTTCTACCTATTGCAATCAGGGCTATAAAGCTAGAGTTCTTGAAAATAGCCATCACCCGCATGTACTACTTCTTTTCGAAGATCTCATAGAAGACGATTGGCAAGCAAGAGCTGAGTCCATGATAGAGGATGTTTATCTCCTGCTTTTTTATATAATGCCACATCTCATGATTCACATGGTTCATTAGATACAGGCGCTGGGCCCTTACTACTTGCATGAAATGTGGTCCTACGAGCGGTTCATGTCGGTTCTAAGTCGATACATGCATAATCAAGCATGCCTAGAGGGCTCCATGATAGAGGGTTACAGTACTGAAGAAGTCGTCGAGTGATGTCAAAAGTATCTAAAAGTATAGAAAGGGATTGGTAAACCTGATTACTACTAAAACTTTATGAAATCACACCCAAAATAAAATTGGAGATCTTGACTAGTTACACAACTTTTAGATTCATCACCTTTACAGCTAAAATCATTTAATGGTTGAAAATAAGGTTTGAAGTTGTTATTTTCTGAAATTCAAAATTTGAATTGTCCAAAATTAGTGACAAAGATAGATGACCAGACTAAAATGATAGAGCATGATTTTAGAAAATTTTAGGAAAAAAGACCATCATATTTGGAGTTAGTATGAGGAAGAAAAACTAGTTACAAGTTTCAGCCACAGATTAAAAAGAGAAATCACACTTGTTCATCATTAATCATCATAAACAGTTGTGATTTTTCTTTTTAATCTCTGGGTAAAATTTGTAACTAGTCTTTCTCCCTCATACTAACTCCAAATGTGATGTTTTTTTCTAAAATTTTCTAAAATCATGCCATATCAAGTTATTGTGTTGATTTGGTCATTCTTTTTATTTGACAAAGTTTGTGCAATTCAAGTTTTCAAATTTAAAAAAATAACAAGTTC
The DNA here is from genome assembly GCA_904845875.1 of Miscanthus lutarioriparius. Taxonomy (NCBI): domain Eukaryota; kingdom Viridiplantae; phylum Streptophyta; class Magnoliopsida; order Poales; family Poaceae; genus Miscanthus; species Miscanthus lutarioriparius. The sequence goes on along the minus strand of CAJGYO010000013.1, from coordinate 28,488,702 downwards.
TAACAAGATTTTAAAACACCAAATGATTTCAGCTGAAAAAGTGATGAATACCAAAGTTGTATAACTCATCAAGATCTAAAATTTTTATTTTGGTCATTTCTTCATCTAACAAAGTGATAGTAAACATTGTTCACAAATCAACATGTCTCTCGTATAGTTTATGAAACTATGAGTGATATGTGGATTTGTGAACAATGTTTACTAACACTTTGTTAAATAAAGAAATGATCAAAATAAAAGTTGTAGATAGTGATGAGTTCAACAACTTTTATGTTCATGACTTTTCTAGTTGAAATCATTTAAGGTTTCAAAATCTTGTTTGAAGTTGTCATTTATTAAAATTCAAAATTTGAACTATTCAAATTTAGTCAAATGAAAAGATAATCAAAATAAAAGTTGTGGATAGTAATGTGTTCAACAACTTTTATGTTCATGATTTTCTTATTTAAAATCATTTAATGTTTTAAAATCTTGTTTGAAGTTGTCATTTATTGAAATTCAAAATTTGAACTTTTCTTTCTTTGTCAAATGAAAAGATGACCGAAATATGAGTTATACATCTTGATGAGTTTTACAACTTTGATGTTTACAAAATTTTCATTTGAGGTCATTTAGTGTCCTAAAATTCAATTAGTTATTTTGAAATTCAAATTTTAAAATTTTAAAATATTGTTTTTGTAAAGAAGAAAATATAAAATTATATCTATATACATAATAAAATTGTTTATATATACATATATTTATATATATAGAATAATAATAAAACTAATATATAAATTTACATTGTGTTCTTTATATATGAATAAATTATAGAATTAGTAATTAAAATAAATTAAAAAATATTTGTAGGGGCGGCTAATTCAGCAACCGCCCCTAAAAATTGATTTGTAGGGGCGGCTAACTCAGGAACTGCCTCTACAAATGCCCTCCAGTATATAAGCCAGAGCCCGCGGGAGGCCGAAAATATTCTAAGTCAGGGCGCGATTCTTCCTTTCAGACACCGTCAGGCTGCCCAACCCGTCGCCACCGCCACCGTGCGCGCTTCCTCTCACCTCCGCCGGCCGGTGCGCTCCCGGCCACGCACTTCCTCTCACCTCAGCTCCGTTTGCTGCTGGGACCTGCTGCGGAACCCTAGTCATGGGCGATGCCGTTCCTCCACGGAACCCTAACCGCTAGGACATGCGCTGCTTCGACTGCTTCCTCCACGGCGACGCGCTCCACCACTTCGAGTACGACGTCCCCCGCCTCCCCTATCTCTCCATCGACATTAGCATAGAAGAAACAAGGTGCGGTCCCCGGCGTCCTCTCCCACTTCGTTATCGTCAGGGCCCGAGGAGATGAGGCGCGGGCCCCCGCATCCTTGCCCTCCCCCTACGCCAGGTGCCTAGTTCCTCATCGTATCCTTCACCAGCGATGAGCACCCACCAGGTATGCGCCCCCCTTTTCTTCCCTTGCTGTTGCGGCCAGCACCCTTACCCTAACGGCCTAACCTAGGCTATTTGGTCATTTGCATCCAGATCTGATCTAATTACATGTGTTCATCATGCATGGGGCGATGGGTGTCTGATTAGAGACATATCTTTACTGTACTTCTAGAGTGCTGTTAAATTAATCTATGTACTGCTACTGCTTGTTAACTTAACTTGTGATGGTCATCGAGATGTAACTGCCTTGCTACTAAATTCTTGAAATTGTGCATCCTCTCTTTCTAGAGGTATTTGAATCTGGAGGTATTTGTAATCCTAGGCTTCATTAGTTGACATACATTTTTAGAGTACTTTGTTAGCTAGTTGGACACTTGCTATAAGGTGTCACATGCCTTGATGGAGTCTTGTTTTATTTGCTTTACAGATTATATGGTGTCACACGCCTTTATGGTCTTTTTTATATCCTTCACAGATAAAAATCATGGAACAGACCTAGCTCAGATTTTTATGGAACAGACCTAGCTCACATGTAGTGTTTATAACATATAAAAATAAAATTTCCAAAGCGGACTGTTGATGTACCTATGGTTCAATAACTTATGTTGCATGTGAAAATGTGATTATTCAAGATGCTAGCAGCATCTAGCTATTCTGAATTCTGATGTGTTGTTTCTAACAGAGCCAATACAGAGATAAAAGCTCTATGATAGACTTAGTTTTTCGAATATAAAATGGGACAAGATAATCCAAAATTTGATAAATGGGCATGGTCGATTCCCATGTGTTAGGATGAGGACATTTTCCCTTCTTACCATTGTTTCATGGTCATTGAAGTTTTGTGAGCCCCCTAACTAATTATTAGTGGTGGGACTGGTTCTCTCTACTAGTGAGCTAGTGCCCTTGCCATCCTTTACCACTGGTACCCCTTTTGTCCTCATCCAGATCAGAGCCCCTAACTAATTATTATTGATGGGACTGGTTTTTAGAATTGTTTGCAGTGTGAAATTTAGTACTGTTTTCAGTGCTTACTTGTGATTCTCAGTTCATTTGCGACTCATAATAATTATAGAAAATAAAACTTGGTCCTTTACTATTTTGGTGGGTTACTGTTAAGCTTCTGGGACTACAAGGAGGCATATGGTTGTCTTCATTCATGAACTCGAATGAACTGGAACAGTATGTTCCCTTGTGTGTTCGCAGTGTTTGATGGCTTAAAACTGTTTAGAGCTACAATAATGGATCTATCAGATGTTTGCATTAGGAAATAGGATAGTTCAATTTTTCTCACGTGTTTAGGCATTATAAAATGGATTGGATTGATTGAAGGATGATAAAACATGTGGACGTCAGGGAGATGCAAAGGATATTAGTCCTCTATCTTACTTTTGAACTTTACAGTCTGATTTCTTTCATCTCAGGCAGAGGATGAACTTGCACTATTTTAGTTCCTGTTGTCCCAAATCGCTCTATTTTAGTTCCTGTTGTCCCATTTACCCTGGTGCAAGTCTGATAAGTAGTGACATTGGTGGCATCACTGTGCATGGTTCGGTTAGGCCCTTGGTTGCCTTGATTCTGACTAAGAACTGTTTGAACTGGGTAAAGTTATCTGTTATGGGTAGAATTTGCTGTAATTTAGTTGCAACAGAATGCAATTCAGATTTTGCCTGTTGTGGAAATGTTGTATATCTTGGATTTTGCCTGTTGTGGAACTGGACAAGTCTGATAAGTATTGCAGTTGAAAAGAGTTCTTTCTATTGCTCCATTCAATATAAAACAATTTTGATTTTTTCTGAGAAAATATACGCCCGTTTTTGTACAAGAACAACATAGAATTAGAATTGGTTTGTCGTTTTTCATTGTTCCAGCTATTCACTCGTATATAGCTCTTGGTAATTTCAATCAGTCGAGTATGATCTTTATTTCAATCTGCCAATGCTCTTGGTAATTTCAGTTTGCCTGATAGCTAACTTGCTTTTTTGTAACATTTGAGAATTCATTTTATTCAGTTTTGCCTGATAGCTCTAGTCAACTGTTCTCATAAAAAGAGGTTGTAGCTTATCTTCAGTTACCCATATTATTTTTTTGTTGGATATATAGAATCAATAATGATTGTTTAATATAAATATACCATGTGTTTAATATCAAGGCTGGTGATTAACTACTTGCAGTGCCTGATCAGTCCTTGCAACTTGATTGATTTAATAGTTATTATTGTTTTGTTACTTCACTGCTCTATTGCTTCTAAAAATTCAGATTAAACCTATTTTCAGTGAACTGCTCATTTCGGTCAACAGTTTATATAGTTTGCTTTGTTCTTCTCCAACAGATACCTATAGTTTGCTATTTCTAGCTATATTCTATGGTTGCTAGCTTGCTGCTGTCCTAAACTACAATTCAGTACTATTAACTTCCCCATCAGCTGCTGTTCTATATTTGCTAAGCAGCTGTTACTTTTTTTTGCCAAATCTCCCCTCTCCTCTCCTCTACTTTGTTTTGCTGATGATGAAATTGTCTAATTTCCATACATTATATGGAATATGAGCTGATGATCAAGAACTTGTGAGGAACTTGACATCATTAGCAGCCGCCCCTACATTACCTTCTTCTCTCTTCTCTGTTATGATGCCTTGATGCTCCAAGTTCATGATCAAATCATGATTGATATGTTTCTGAGGCCTCTACTACTATGACTACTTGTTTTTTTATATATTGTTGTTTTATAGGACTACTTTGGTTTATAGACCTTTTTGATTTCTTATACCTTCTCGCGTACCTAAAGCACACTTTCTTGCATCTATTAGAACAAAGCGTGAAATAATATCGTGGACACCAGACAGTACAGCCCGATGCCCCGAGCATTAGCTGCCAACCTATGAGGAGCAAGCACTGGAGGACCAGCTTACTCAGGAGCAGTTCGATAATGAGTTAGAAAAGGATTTAGAAGTGATGCTTACTCAGGAGCAGTGTGACGAGGAGGAAGGGGGAGCAGAAGGAAGAGCAGGAGAGGCTGCTGAAGGCAAAGTACAAGAGGATGATGATGATGATGACTCAGAAGAGAGATATGTAAATCCCGAGGATCCTTTCCCATGTGAAGCCAGAAGGAGGCCAACGGAAGAAGATTTGGACAAGGATTTTGACACGAACAAGGAGGTAGGGATAAACCCTTAGCTTGTAAATTTTGCTAAAGCTTTGGCTGTGTTACCTCTGCTAACACTTTGATCTATAGTATATATAGGTCCCTCCTGAAACTTAGAAAAGACAACGTCGACGTCCGCAACATCTCGCCGGACAAGACGGAGTAGAGAAAAGGAGAGCAGAGGCAACAGCCATAGAGACGGACATTGAGGCCTCTACTCCACAACCTAAAGACACAGCCTCCTGAAGAAGGTGATGCACAAGAAGATAATGACGTGCCTGAATGGGAACTCTTAATGACATGCAGACATGCTTTCACCTCGGAGTAATGGAGATGAATCTAATTCACACGTGGTGCCTGTAAGTCCTTGTCCTCCCGATATGATATGAATGTATCTTTGAATTTTGTTGTAACTAACCCATGCCATGATTTGTAGAATGCAAGCGCACATTGTAAAACAAATGCCAAGTGTGAAAGCCAGGTATATAGACCCTCAAGCTATAGCACAAACAAATTTTAATTATCCTAGACAGTGGAAACTGGATGACAAAGAGCTAGCTGCTGGAAAGATCCTTTGGGAGAAAGAGGACATCCATGCAAAGAAACTAAGGTAAGAGTCCCTTAAGGTTTCGGCATACATTGCCCTGGCTTTTAAAATTCTCTAACAACACTCTACTATATGGCTACCATACAACTTTAAGTAAGTTCAACTCTATACTAAAAGCCTTGTTCGATATATTTTATTCGATGTAAAAGAGCTTATCTAGTTCTATGATTAAATCCATGCAGCAACCACTGGATTTGTATAGGCGTCGATGTCGGGAGGAGCATGGCATGGGTTTTTGATTTAATAGATAGGGATCCGGTGATATACAAAGACTTCGTATCGATTCTCAAGATGTATACATATTGACAATCATCATTAGCTTATATGTTTATATACATACTTGTAACGCTCACTTTTGGATACTAACAAGATGCATTTGCTAAAATAATTCGAACAGGGCACAGGTTCTATGTCAATCAACATCACGGAAGACATGATCCAGTAAGGAAGGAAAGGCTGGCTATAAAAACACTATGTGTGGTAAGTGTAACTTACTTTAGTACTTTATTACATGGCTGCCAAAAGCATTACTTAATATTTCATATGCAAAACACACAGTGCCCCAAGCAGAAGCCTAAGAGTGTATATTGTGGATATTATATATGTTCTATGATGAGTAACATCGGTGCCTACAGGAGACACCCTTTATGGGTAAATTTGAACCTATTCACCCGTAGTATAAAACTTCGCATATGATATGAAATACTAAACCGAAACATGTTCTCTTGTAGTGGAAAGAAGAGAAAGAAATAAAAAGAGACCCATACAAGGATGACCAACTCTTAGAACTCGTCGGCGACCTTTGCAACTTCATATTGGACCAGATTGTACATGTCAAAGGCACCTACCATGATCGAGATTCTGACTTAGGTAGAAATCCTCAGTACCAACACATTCGTGAGACTGCGGGCCTGTTCGGCTGGTATTAAAGTCGGCTGTTAAGCCGGCTGAAACTGTTTTGGTGTGAGAGAAAAATACTAAAGATTCTAGCTGATAAGCCAGTTGATAAGTTCAAGCGAACAGGCCCTGAAAAACTAGCTCTAGGCCGTTGATAACAATATGTATGGAATTTGACATTGGTCTTATCTTGTGGGAGCTCCGCCGCGCACCTCACCGCGGTGCTGACTCCGCCGCGCCTCTAGATCATTATCGTCGACCCGCGCCACCGCTGTCCGTGGTGACACCTACGCCATAGCTACCAAGGTGCCACCCTTGGCCCACCGGTGAACTCGCCGTGAGTGCACGAAGCCGTAGAGCCTCCTAGCAGCCCTGCCTACCCACCCTAGCGCGAGAACACGTGAGATCGCCGCCGACGAGAAGCGCCGCCGTGAGACAGAGAGGAGAGAGAGCTGCTACACCACTGTCGCCCCGTTCACCCCGTGTGCCAGGGAGAAGTGGAACGAATTAGACTTGTGAATTAATGATGGATTGTATATATTCTTGTGAATTGGATTAGTAATGGTAGTTTATATAATATTCTTGTGCTTATGGTCAGATTTGAATTATATATGTTCTGGTCAGATTCAAATTAGATATATGTGTGTGTGTTTTCTGGTCGAATTTGAATTGTAAATTTGAATTTTTTTGACGAAAAAATAAACTGTAGGGGCGGTTCTAGATTGAACCACTCCTGGCCGCCCCTACAAATCGATTTATAGGGGTAGTATGAGAACCGTTCCTATAAATCGGCGATTTGTAGCCACGCTTTGGTAGGGGCGGCTGGCCAAACCGCCCCTACAAATGCCTATTAGCCGTCCCTATAAATCGCATGTCACATAGTGGATGCATGGCTGTATGTACTTCACAGGGAACCACTACCAACGGCCCTATATGTACTTCACTTATGCTTTGTGTACTTCTCAGGAGCCTCTAGCAATTCCACTGTGGGTTATAGGGATATCTTCAAATTGCTCAATGTGTCAATGTCTATGTCCTAAACACACAACTGCTTGTGGTTTGGAAGAGGAGCAGTTTACCAAATTGGACATAATCAGACATCAAAGGTCAATAAATACTTAACACAATAGCACATACTGCATGTGGTTGTTGGGGTGTCTGTTTCAGGAAGTTTTTGTTGAGGTGGTACAATCAAACAGAGAGGATTTGAGAGAATAATCTGGCCATTCAAGTAGATGTGCAAGCCAACGTCATGGACATCAAGAGCCGAGCACAATAGACGCACGCACTGTTTGCCGAAAATGGCAGGTACTTGAGACGTGCGCTGCGGGCGTTACCCGTCGACTGCAACCCGGCGGCTGCTCCACTGACAAGCGAGCCCCGCGACGTGAAACCTGGCCACGCTGCCACACTGGCCCGCCGCGTCGGTACTCGATACTGTTGCTCATGTGGACTCGGTTGGAGTGCTGGTTGACGACGACAAAATGCTGGTCCACGAGGAGGGCCCGTGGACCGGAACCACGCAAGCACCTGTGATTGCAAGTGTGCACATGGTGTCGACATTGCATTAGCGTGGCCAAAAAGGACACAGTGATTTCTCCCCATGAAAAATATGTCAGTATACAGCAGTTTGCACTTTGCAGTCTGCCCCCCTGATGTGGATGTCTCATTGTCTGCATTGCCTCATGCTCTCGTCCTCGAAATCTTTAGAAGGATGCGTCTTTAATCCACTTTTACGAATTTATTTAGGAGGTCCTCGACGCTAAAACACGCTGCACACGCTAATATTACAGACTTTTTGTTTGGCCTGTTCCAACCTAGGGCCACTTAAAATAAATCATGACATTCATAGCGCTGTTAGTCCGCACCTAGATATATGTTATGTTCGGCTTATCTTATATTTATTTAGTTCGGTTTTTTTTTTCCAGGCGAAATAGTGTTTTTCTCTCACAATATTTCAGTCAGAACAGTATTTTTTTTCACCAAGTTCGAACGGACCACAGTGACTTTAACAATCGATTTGTGAATACAGTCGATCGAAGGTGCTCGTCGGTGTAGTTGCCAGCTCGGCCTTAGTCAGTCTCGTGTCATGATTATTAGTCGCATCTCGTGATGTGCTATTTTGTGCTCATACGGCCATACTAGTGTGGTTCAGAGTGCAGACACAGTGTACAGTACACGATCTGTGGAAGATTCGTGGACGCATGAGCCCGTGAGAATCATCAGAATATTTTTGTTTTTGTGTTGCCACCACATGTCCACATCGGTGAAGAATCGCATACATGAACATATTATTAATTAATACCCATGATCCATCCCAGTAACCATCTATATCATGCAACACGCCGGAATTTCACACCGAAACCGGTACAGATCATGGGGAAATTAAAAACCCGGCGTTCTGAAATCTCAAGGCCTGCAAGTGGAAGTAAATCCTAGGATGCTGAAGAAGAAGAGAAAAGAAGAGATCATCCGAGAGAGTGAGTAGAACAGAAGAAGAAGAAGAAGAAGAAAGAATTGAAGCAGTGAATGAAGACGAGCACCTGTAAAGAACAGAACAGATCAATCTGTTGATTTTTGTGAAAACGCTTCTCTGTTTGGATTGGATAGATAGTTGGATGCATGCACCATGGAGAAAAAGCAAAGCATGCACTGCATCATATATAAATCTAGCTAGATCGACCGCCAGCGAAGGTGCGTGATTCGAGAGCTGATGATAGGATAGCAACCGATGATCATATATATATGCATGATACGTCGGATTCAGGGCGGGCAGAGACTGAGGGCCGGTTTAGATCCGAAAATTTTGACAAAATGAGTACTGTAGCGTTTTCGTTGTTATTTAACAATTAATGTCCAATCATAGTCTAATTAGGCTTAAAAGATTCGTTTCGTAGATTTCGTCTAAACTGTGTAATTAGTTTTATTTTTTATTTATATTTAATGCTTCGTAAATGCGTCTAAAGATTCGATGTGACGAAAAATCTTGAAAATTTTGGGAGAGAACTAAACAGGGCGCTAAATGCCTGTATGTATCATGTATGCGTGGCATGCATCCACGTAGATGAACCAACATAGCAGCCACAGTGCATGCTCTGAGCATATTACATACTAGCTGTGTGTGACGTGTGTGGTGCGTGGCGCGCCAGAGCTAGCTAGCTAGCTGCATGCCTGGATCATCAATTAATCGCCTCCCCTCGATCAGGAGGCCGTGGCGACCGTGCCGGGTTTGTCGGAGCCCGCGCCGCTGGGCGGTAGCGGCACCACCGGGTCGGACGCCGGCGGCGGCGTGGCGAGCGCGCACTTCTCCTTCCACTCCTCGATCGTGATGTGCTGCTGCCGGCACTCGAGGCTGCAGAACGCCGTGTCGCCCCTGCAAGCACCACGCCCACGCGGCGGCAGATCCATCCATTGATTTTTATCCTTGCATACGAGAAAGAGAAACGAAAGGCAGCATACGCAGCACAGACAGTTCCCAGTTCCGTACCTGTACATGAAGGTGTCGCGGCCGGGTCCGAGGCGGCGGTTGCAGAGCCCGCAGGCGCGGAGGAACGCGGCGGTCTCGGCGGCCGAGAAGTCGGCCGAGTTCCGGCGGAGCCCCGCCAGCGCCGGCGCCGCGCGGGCGCGGTACGCCGCCAACCAGTCGGCCCGCCCGGCCGCCGCCGCGCCGCCGATGGCCCACCCGTAGGGGTCCGCATCCAGCTCGGCCGCCGCCTCCCCTGCTGCTGCTGCTGCCTCCGCGTGCGCCGGCAGCAGCTGCAGCTCCTCGTCCTCCTCCTCCGCCACGTCCGCCAGCACGTCCGGCGCCGCGAACTCCGTCATGCTCGTCGTCCGCCGCATGTGGTTCTGCTGCTGCCGCGCCGCCGCCGGCGACGGGCGCCCGGATCTCTGCTTCCCCAGCATCATCTCCTCCCCTGCCCTGTCTCTACCGTTCTTGTATACTATATAGTACTCCTATATATATGGCTACCCTCACCCTGAACGATATATCGACTGAACCTATGTACGGCTATTTACTACGTACTCCTACTTGCGGCAGCTGGGAGGGAGATGTGCCGAGGTGAAGAGGCAGAGGTGGTGGTCGCCATGTCTATGGCCGAGGGGAGGGAGAGGCCAGTGGCAGACTGGCAGTGGGTGAAGAAGGGGAGGAAGAGAGTGTGCGTGTGGTGGGAGAGGGAAGGAGAGGAGGCGGGGTGAGATAAAAGGAGGCCAGTGGAGGAATCGGGGCCGTTGAAAGGAATCTCCCGGATCCATCGGATCCACGTCAGCCCCCACTAGGGGATTATTCCCCGGGCCTATTTTCTCTTCCATTTGCTGATTTGTTGTTATTGATTGATGGGAGTTTTTTTTTTTTGCTATATATACTTGTAATATAAAATGCTTATGATGAGATGACCAGGTTTATACAACGTACTACAATTGCTTCACATTGTTTTGGAGGAATGGAGGGCACTCCTTTAAGGTCCGTTTGGCATTATATACTGTATTGTCAAAATCTACGGTACGACAGTGTTACGAAGTTATATTGGAATTGGAAGTATATACATTATGTACCAGTACCACTAGCACACAAAATGTTTTTGTAGACAGTCAAAATTGATTTCTATGCCATCGATGGTAGAAATTAATCATTTTTAGATATAGTTTTGAAACTGCTCCTAAAAATCTATTTGCAGATATAGTTTTGTTGAGTCAAACATCTCTAAAAATATACTTTTAGGATGGTTCTGCAAAGCTAGCACCATTAACTAAGTCAATTGTCTCTATATTTTTTTTAGATTTTTCAAAAATCCAAAAAAAAAACAACCGCTCTAAATTTATTTTAGATTTTTAAAAAAATCTACGCTGTCTTAGCTATCGCAAATTTTAAAGTATTGCGCACAAGTGCATTCGTGGGATTCAAATCTGTGACATCTTGCATTTACCCACTTTTCTACCACCACACCACCATACAGTCACTTGACCAAGCATAAAATACTACCCTTTTGGATTAACATTTATGAATCTTGTATTGAATATTTTAGCTTCTAAATAATCTTAATGAAAAAATCAACCATAGTTTTAGATTTTGTCGGCCACTACAACTTTAATATAGAGTGTGTCTCCATCTGAGGTCATTGTCCCAAATGAGAAATATGTTAATTATAAAGTTTTAAATCTTGTCGATCTCTTTAACTTCATATAATTTTTTAATTTCAAACAAATTATTTGTTATATATCTAAAAACCATATTTTTAGGAATGATTACCTTAAGCTAATTAACCACATCTAAAAATGGATATTTTTTGGGTTGTTTATTTAACACAACCACCTCTAAAAATACACTTCTAGGGACGATTTGTAGTGTACAATGCTTCCGGGCCTAGTTAGAAACTATTTGCTAAGTGGATCACCTCTGAGAAAATAGGAGGCAGCTATAACGGAGTAGCTACCCAACTCTAGTAAGCTAGTACTAAACTCCAGTTAGTGAACAATGAGGTAGCTATTATTTTTCCTTTTTATATTATATGTATATGATGTCACTTCCTAGCTTCTACCCTCTATTTTAATCTTTATATGATGTCATTTTCTAGCTTTCACAAAATTCTTAGTTAGGCAATGCATCAAAATCTACAATATCAATTATTTTATTAAATTATCTATGAAATATATAGGTCTTGATAGTATATTTATTGGACCTTGTATATATTAATATATTTTTCTAAAAATCCAATGTTTTAAATTATGGGCTAAGACATTTAGCGGCAGCCTCCTTCAAAAGCTATAAGAATTATAAATAGAAGTTATTTCATTCGGTGGTTTATAGGAAACGCGACAATTCTTAAATAATTATGCACAAAAATATTAAACTATGTAAAATTTTATGAAGGCAAATACTTTAATACTTGTATAGCCAGGAAACATGCTTGCACTTGTAAGTGCATCTAGTCTTTTAGTAAGTTTTGATGATTGAATGACAACAGGATTAAAGGTCTATTGGACAGGAAATAGATTGCCGCACATAACTTGATTTAAATGTATAAAGCCAAAATGATGTGTTATTGTATAGGCATTCTAACTCAAACACAAGACAACAATGCAAATGAAATTCATGCAAAGGCTTATATACTGTGGGACTTCTATAGTTCATATGAAAGAAAGCATATTGGGATTAAATAATGAGACATGAGGTGTTGCATATGGAATGGTCTCATTTGGAGAGCTTGCTACGATATCAATATTGCTATATATGGTTTTCATCAAACATAATTCTTTGATTCAAATCATGGTGTGACTTGGATTTGCTTGAGAAGATGGAGATAGCAAGGAAAGGGCTTCGAAGGACCAAGCATAGGTGATGAGCAAGCGATGGCGGCTTGGGCGTCGTGACCCATCACTGTGGTGAAGAAGAGAGTACTTGCATTTAGTTTGTCATTGATCAAGTAATTAAAAGGGACTTATATTATGGAATGAGTCAAATCTTTGTTGGATCATTTGATGGAAGTCACTTGATACATTTGGAGTTATTCACATATATTGAATGGAATCAAGTCTCACATGCTCAAAATGGCTATGCTCAAGAAGAAAATCAAAATGGACATGTTGGCACCCTCTATTGATGAAGAATGAAAATGATGGCAAGGCGTTGCAAGAGGTTAACTCAAGTGGTTAAAATTTCTTTTCAGTTAATCTTGAGTAAATAGGTATGTTGTACTATTAAGAGGGATGCAACATGATGATAGATGATTATTCATAAGTGCTCAAGTCAACCCATGTGAGAATAGAGAGAAGAGTGCCATGTGGCCTGGTCTAACTTGGGTATGCTATGGGCAGTCATACCGGACATGTCTGGCATACATGCCCCCGGTGCTCTGTTGTGTCTAGAATTTCCAGGCTTTGGGCTATGAATTTCTAGACAAGGGTTCTCTGTTTAGTTAAGTCATTTTGGCACACTACAGTGCATCCAGTATGCACGTCCAAAGCCCAATGGCTCCCTAACAACTAGTTTTGAAAGTGGGGTATTTATACCCCCAAGCCCTCTCCTTTGAGGGCTGCTGATTCTGCTGATCCTCACACACATTTTTGAGCCTTGAGAACTCTCTCCAACCGTCTCTTAGTGAATTTATTATCCCTATTGCTAAATTCAATTTGTGGGTTGAGTGAAATTCAAAAGAGAGCAAAGCCAACTCTTGAGCACTTGTGGCGTTCATCGATCTCGTGATTCGCATTTGTTACTCTTGGAGCTTGCTCCTAGACAACTAGGAGTCACCGGAGAGCAACCAAGGATTGTGGTGTGCCTCAGCAAGTTTGCAAAGTCTTCAATTTCGCCTCCGCAAGGGAAGGAAACAAACTAGTGGTTTGAGGGAAGCGGTTGAAAGAGACTACGGCTAGAGTGGATCCTGGAGTGGTCACTTGTTGCCTCCTCAATGGAGAGTAGGACTCGAAGGAGTCAGAACTTCGGTAAAATAAATATCGTATCTCAATTGTATTTCATTTGATATTTGTTTTGTCTCAATCTCCTTGGGTTGTGCTAGCTTGTGTGCAGGTTTATTTGTGGTGGCACAACCCTCTATAGGCACTTGGAACAAAGATTGAAGTTTGGAATCAAAAGGAAGTAAGATTGGAGCCTACTGTTTTCTGTCTGTGCAAACCGGACATGTCCGGTAGACCTACCGGACAAGTCTGGTATTGAGGGCCAGCATAAATTTGTTTATCCTATGCCCTAATCTTTTATGTTGCGGATCTTTGGTTCCTAGGTTTATTTAGTATCTTTCATATACTTTGTGGTTTACTCACGAGGGGTTGTATTACTCTGATTTGCCCGTTCTAACTGTTTTCGTATTTTAAAGTGTAAATTTTCAGAAACACCTATTCACCTCCTCTAGCCGGCATCCTAGTGTCCTTTCAGCACATCTATTACTTAACATTCACCATATCAATGAACATACTCACGGGTGCGTTCAACATCAATATTATTCAATATTTAATGATCGACAACTTATAATAGTGTTCAATGATTTATTATATCATTTATTACATAAAAACGTAACAAGATTATAGTCGTTTTGATTAAGGAGTGGATACTTGCCTTGGTTAGGATTAGCACTGTTAGATATTTTCCATGACCAAGTAAATAGTAGTGACTAGCGGAGCTAGCTAAAGTGTCATTAACAGCAATAGCCGAACATTGTAGTGGTGGACTCTATAGAAAAACTATAGTGAAGCTATAGCATTCAGTTAAATTTAGATAAATTTAACTTAGGATAGAGATAAATTAACTATAATTTAAAATGGATAAAACTACATTAATCAATATCTCTAATTATCGATGACACGATACTAGAAACCGGCTAAAAAACACATAGAACGCCACTCAATTCATGGATGCCGTATTTTCTCCATAAATTTGAAACAGTATGATCCCAAAAAGAAATATATGAGACCAAATGCGCATTGTGTGATGCAGCGGCCACAATCAAGCTAATTATCATTAAAACTAAAATTAAGAAAAAATTATGAAGCATAAATGCGGTTGGAAAAAATTACCTGAAGGTATCCGTGGCTTCGACTCCATCATTCTCCTTGTCTACTGGGAGCTCAGGATGGAGCGGAACTGTAGGACATTCCAAGCCGAGGCGTTGTCACCAAGCTTGCTGCTCCTGCGGATTGTCGATGAGGCCAACGCCTGGTTGCGGGGCGGGGTTCGGTGCTATGCCGATCTTCTTGGTGCGTGGTAGTTAGCTAGCTTTGCTTTCTTAGTCGCTCAGCTGTTTCTTGTATAATCGAGTTATGTGTTAACTGCCCGCGTCTAGCACAATGGCACCTCGCCATTTGGTGCCAGTCGCTTTGTAAACTCCAAAACTTCTTCTTAATGAAACACGTGCTAAGCACGTTCTCGAAAAAAAAACAGGATTGTTATTTTCATGCAAGTTGCAACTTTGCAAGGGACCTTTGACCTACCAGCATTGGTATGGTGTATGTCCACCGATGAATGTGGTACTATTCCATTTATAGTAGTGGATATTTTCAGCCCGGATGTGTACGACGTTGGATCCGGATCGAGTTGAGTTGGCACACAGCCTGTTCGTTTGGGTGTGGCTTGTCGTAAACGATCGTAAATT
The DNA here is from genome assembly GCA_904845875.1 of Miscanthus lutarioriparius. Lineage (NCBI taxonomy): Eukaryota > Viridiplantae > Streptophyta > Magnoliopsida > Poales > Poaceae > Miscanthus > Miscanthus lutarioriparius. The sequence goes on along the minus strand of CAJGYO010000013.1, from coordinate 28,473,534 downwards.
TCCAGCTGAAATAGTATTTTTCTCTCACACAAATCAGCCAGCAGTACTTCTTCACGAACCAGCAACGAAACGAACCAGCCAACCGAACAGGCTGAAGCTCACCTCTCACATGCGTTCAGGTAAGGTGCAGTTAATTAGCCGTCAAGGTCCAAACCAACCAGAGATCAGACACTACTCTAGATCTGGACATCACCGTCGGTTCAAAAACTTTCTTCACTATCGGATTTTGAACCGACATTGGCATACCGACAGTGATGGGGGTTGACATCACTGTCGGTCCTTAAAAACCGACATTGATCTACAGGCAACAGTGTCGGTTCCTGGCTCCACCCGGCAGTGTTCAGTTGAACAACACTATCGACTTGTAGTCCCAACCGACAGTGACGGTTGCTTCAAGAGTGTCGGTTCTTGACTCAAGCCAGCAGTGTTGAGCAAGCCTACACTGTCGGTTCATAGATCAAATCGGTAGTGTTGTCGTAACCATCACTGTCGATTCATGGTTCAAGCCGGCAGTGTTGAGCAAGCCAACATTGTCGGTTTGTTTCTAATCGGCAGTGATAGTAACGACAACACTGCCAGTTTGTTGCTAACCGACAGTGATGGCCCATTCGTATTTTATTGTTTTATAATTTATTTTAATTTACATTTTTTGTGGAATCGGGTTTCGTTTTATATACGCTACGTAGACGATAGGTCCATCAATATTAAACATTACAAATGTTACGGTTACGGTTTAAATGTTCTTATCAAGATCTCGATCCCTCAAAATAAAAAAGAAATTATTCGATAAGATGAAGTATGCTTCTCGGACTTCTTACAATAATCTAGCGAGCTGCTCTATGCCATACTGGTCCTTGAACATCACGGATTGTGCAATAGAAAATACTCTATCTTTTTTCAATACCTCGGCTAAGATGAATTTTGCCAGCTCCGATTGCAGTGCGACGATCTCCATGTCTAACAGTCTTTCATGGTTATATTTCTTGCGCTGTCGTTCAAAAAAGATGATATCCAAAGAGGAATCAGTAAATCATTTTGTTGAATTATTAACAGACATAAATAAAATAGGGATTATACACACCAACTTATTTGTTTCTTCCGATTTTCCGCCGATGTAGCGAAGCATTGTCCACATTACATAAAATCCGCATTCATTGTTTCCCGTCGGCTGTTTTAGGTATTTCCCCTCTATTTCAACAACCTTGAATGGGACATGCGTCCCACCGATATGTCTTCTTCGGACACTATGCAACATTAAAAGAAGAAACATTAGAAAGTGGTTTGTGTGACTAGAAAATAATATGTTATTAGGATAGCTTACTAATTCAGCACTGCCAACAGTGTATCCAGATGATGAAATGGTTTTTTTTTTGAGTCCTACACCTCGATCAGATTTTTAGCAAGATTGACACAAATGAAGACGAAATAGTTGCTGCAATCACAGAATCCTAATTATCGAATAATCTTAACGAAAAAAGAAGCATAAAATTAAAAGCTGAGAACACATACTCGCAGTTGTAGGCTTGAAGTATGTGGGTTTTGTTGTTCATCTTGAATTCATCGAAAACAACAATCAATCTCTCTTTCAAGTCTTCCACATCACATCCATGGATGCCTAAACATGTCTTCTCATTAAGTCGCAAGGGGTCCAAGAAGCCTATGTTATCATATTTTCTTTTTAGTATGCAAAATTTTGCTATACACTTACATAAAATTATGGGAATTAGTCAAAAGTTAATAATTTGTGTCTCGAGAGAGTAGTTAATTATAATATCATGCGTGTATGGTACTGACATAGTCCACAGCGTCAATATTTGTGAATCGAGAGAGCGTTTCTGGTATAGCTAGAACAAGCACTCCCACTCGACATTGAATTTCTCTTCTTCAGGATAATGAAAAACATGTGGCGAACGGATAATAACCTCAAAACCAAAGTCCTCTGTCTCTGTTGCTTGAGCCATGTAATATTCATGCAACTGGCGCATATATGTTGTCAAATTTTTATACTCGTCATCGGGAACCAAAAGATTGCCCCTTTTAATACTTCATTGCCGGTGTTCCCATCCCTTGTACATCATAATAGATGTTCGCGTTCTCTTCCATGGTTAATTCGGGGTTGTCTTCGACGTACTTCTGTATCTTCCTTAAATCTTCATTGTGTATTTTATCGGCTCTTATTGTAGCATACTGATTCGGACTTCAACAAACACGGAGGCAGTGAGGCACAGAGATTGAAGAAACTAACATAGTCTTTCTTCGAGATATGTGCTGTAAATTTTCCTTCCATCAAGTTTGTAACACTACCACTGAATGACCTTTTTCTTTTTTGTTGGTCCACTTTGGGAGCATTAGCGACCAAATCCAAGGACCTTTTCTGCGACTGCGAGGATGCCTTTGATCTTGTTTTGGGCTGAGGTGGAGGAGGAGGAGGAGGATGGCAATGAGAATTCTGTTTTCCCAGGGTTGATGAAGATGGAGGAGGAGGAGTCTTCGCTTTTCTCGGGGCTGATGAAGATGAAGTCGGACAAGGAGGAATAGAAGGAGGCCTCTGTCATCTCGGGGGTGATGGCAAGGGATGAGGAGGGGGAGTGATCTCTATTGGGAGATGGTGAGTGATCATCGTGGGTGGTGAAGACTCGTCAGTCATCCTCATCATCAGAGGACAATTGGTGGTCAAGCTTAATGAAGCGCTTGCGCCAGGCCACTTGAGAGCCCTTGTTATGACCAAGTTTCAGCCTATCTTCCGCTGTGGGGTACTCAATGTGTATCTTGTAATACTTCTTATCAAGTATTCTGTCAATGGTGACACGAGCATACCCCTATGGAATTGGGCGGCCATTAATGGTCCTATCTCCCGCAGGCCAGGCCTGGCCGAGCTCCACCTTGTCCTTTGTCCATTCCTGATGGATGTACTACTTGACATTAACGGGTTCAGTGATGTCGTTGACCGGATGATGCACATTCGCATCTTCTTCGTCGAGCGGGGTCAATCCACAGCTGCTGTGACCCCTAAACTGTGGGCTAAAGGCAGTAGGAGTAGGGTTTTGTGGTACTCCTGACCCCTTGGACTGCAAAATTTGCTGGACTCGTGCTTCAATAGTCGCCTCAATCTGTGTGTCCATTCTGTCTTCTATCTCTTTTAGTTGCCTCAAACACTCTGCCTCCTGATCCGCTCCACCCCTCGAGCGGCTCTGGTAAGTGTGAGATCCTTCAGGGAATGCTAGTTTCCAAGGAACAACACCGGTTCCTCTAGTGCGACCAGGGTGCTCCTTGGTTATGAGTGCTTGGGTGAGCATGTCTTTCTCCCTATTAGAAGTGCAAGTCCCTTGCCTCACCTCCTCAGTTACCTGGGAGATCCTCTAGATGAGTTCGCTCATGGGTGGATTTGTGGAGCTAAAGCTCTCGTCCTCGGCGTGGCGTACATTCCTCCCCATACAATATAATACCGATCTTGGCTCCCAATGGGCGGTCTCAACCTGAATGCCTTCCTCAGCAAGGCGATCTATCTTTTCAAGTTCTGCTTCAAATTCTAACATCTTTTTGGTGTAGTCACGAGAGCCGAGATGATGAGGATTTGTTGCTTTCTGTGAGTTCTCCTTATTCTTCCTGCTCAGTTCTAAGTACTCCTCGGATAACCTGTATTCCTTGAAATCCTGCTAGAAGTCCTTCTGCTTGCTAAACTGTCCACCATCGAAATCTGACTCTTTATTTTGGAGGACAAAATTCTTGTACAATGTCCCATTGAAATTCTTGAAGCATGTCCCCATGATTTCTTTTGCTTTTTTCTTGACTACCTCCTTGTCATATTCCATTGGGAAAGTGAAATACTCTAGGATCTTGATATCCCATATGTAATCCTTCTCACTTTTGGGAACCCTCCACGGGTCATTATCTTTCCCATTCCACTTCCTGTACCTAATCGGGATGAAGTCCCTTACAAGTAACCCGAGGATAGTCTTGTATTTGATCAAAGCTATAGGCGGCGAGAGTAGATCCCTGAATTCATAGAACTCAGTGATGTGCCGGTGTGCATTCCTACCAACAGAAATCTTTGACACGCTTCGCTTGGATCTGGCCTTCCTACTACCCGAACCCTCTGGCTCCTTGGCTGGCGGAGGCTCCTGCTGGAGACACCAAGTAAGCTATGACCCTCTCAATTGATTAACGTGTGTGGCTACATAGTCACATGATACCAAAGTTACCTGGCCATCTTGGTCATTTTGACCCAGCTCGAGCAGGCCAGACGGGGTCCATGGCTGCTCGTTCTCACCATCCTAATTGACACTGTCACTGTTTGTCGGATCATACGGCTCTCCCGTTCCAGCGATATCAGCCGCTTCTTGTTGCCGATCTGTTATTCGGCGATGGGGTAACAGGCGACGACGAGTTATGGCTGTGACACGATCGTGGTTAGTTTTGGCTACGGACAACTACTAATAGCATATGTTCATATTATATATATAATATGTTTAATGCAAAGTCTAATAATAAATCCACATACAACAAAGTCAAATAATAGCATATGTTCACCTAGAACAAATTTATTGTTTGATTGACCACATAAAACAAAGTTCACCTACTGTTCTATGAAACTAAGCCTACATCAACTTCCAAATAAGAAAAGCAATGACCATACCCATAAATAAAAGTATGACATCTTTCCAAGACCAAGGAGTAATTCTTCTAATCTTCACATCTCCGGCGGGTGGCTTCTCTTCAATCTCCAGTGCTAGCAGATGGCCATGGTTTGTATTCATTAGACCATAGTAGGTTGGTTGCCCATGGTTTGTAAGGTAGGTCGGATGACAATAGTAGGCCCTCAAAGCTTCAGCTTCTGTGTTGTATTTTTGTGCAAATTACCAGGGTAGCGATTGACTTGAGCATAGCAATCTTCCTAGGTTTGATAAATCCCAGGCATGTGACCAACATGCACTACATACCATGCCATGGTTGCCTATACATTTAAGTAAATTAGGTTGTCATTCAAACATGATGTATCAGAATATTAAGTTCACATACAACTAGGATTTTGATAGCCATGGTTATATAGCACACAGAACAGATAGGATTTACACACCTACCGATTTTTGATATAGTTGACCTTGAACAAAAACACACGATGTGCCTCAATAGTCAATATCATTTCATGGTGAATTAATTTAAAGACAATCCCATTTTGAAGCTATGTGTCATTTTGAAGCTTTGTATTCTCTCCATGGATCACTTGTACTGAAAAGCTTAGCCAGCTATGACCTTATTAGTCAGAGAGATTTAGCAAGCACTTGTCTGAATTTATTGTGCTAGATGATGTGTGAGACATATATTCAGTGCATCTCGATAAACAAGAATTTATACTTTGTTCAAATGTTCAGACTACACACACCAAACATGTAGAAGCATATATGACATAATTTAGCCAAGCTGCATGTACATGTGTGCTTGCAGGTTTGCAAAAGCAAACTAAGTCTTATAATTTAGCCAAGCAGCCTGTAACTCAATCGAATAGGAATCGACTACTACTAGGAAGACAACAACCTAATAAATCATAAATCATAAATGTACATGCACCAGAATTAGGCCAGCTACTTACTTGCTAAAAACTATTGGACAAAAAATAACTTTTCCTCTGACGATGGTCCTTTTGTTCCCAAAAAACTTTGAACCATGGATTCTGATATATCCACGTCTCCATATAAACCATGCATACTAATTCAAGTAAGAAGCAACACCTCTGTTGATTCATAGCTTTTCTATGGAAAACACATGTCATGATTCATAGCTTTTCTATGGAAAACAAGGGTCATGATTCACAGTTTTTCAATGAAAACCACAGGTCAGGGTTCAGGAACATCTATTCAAGTAACTTTGAGTCTTATAATAAAAGCACAATAGGGGCCTGCACCCTCCTGTTTTCCTAAAAAAAGTAACTCTGAGTCAGGAGTGAATGCAATTAACTGGGGCCCTTACACTCACCGTGGGGCATTTCATCAAACACAGAGCGGGTAGTGAGCCACGCACTCACCGTGGGGGTGGGAAAGCAGCTGACCGTGCGCTCCTGAAGGCCTCGATGGTGGGAGTGTTTGCATAGAGGAGGGGCAAGGCCGGTGTCGTGGACGAGGAACGAGGGCACGGACGGCGCGGTGCTCCGGTGTGGGGCGGTGGACGGCATGGGGTGGTGCTCCGGCGTGGGGCGATGCATGGGCGTCGGCGTCGAAGACGAGGAGCGCGGGCTGGGAATGGTGGCGTGGGGGGCGGTGGACGGGTGCGCGGGGAACGGTGGTGCCCGTCGGCGCAAGGTGGTGCTCCGTCGGCGTGGGGGGAGGGGTTGGCGCGGAGTTGAAATGAATTTGGAAAATTTCACCCGCGCCTTGCTTTTATACCGATGGTTCATCACTGCCGGTTCTAATTATAATCCGACAGTGCTGAGTAAACATCATTGTCGGTCCATTCCTCCAACCGGCAGTGATGGGGGTGTAGCAGTTAGGGGTTAAGTAGGATATCTTTTCCCTATCTTTCAAATTCCTCCGACTGGCTCAATGGTTAAGACCCCTTAATTTAGCCCTCGAGACCCGTGTTCAAGTCTCAGGCGGCCCAAATTTTTTGGTTCAATTTTATAATTTATTAAGCGCTCTAAAAGGTCAAAAAGAAAAAATAAATAAGCCTTGACACATATCCTATACTAGCGTAGCGGTTAAGTCTCAGAACTCTACTACCCAAGACTCGAGGGCTGGCACAATTTTTTTTAATTTTTTATATATCACTACCGGTTTTCAAAATAAACTGACAGTGATAACCAGCATCACTGTCGATTTCGTCTCATCACTGCCAGTTTTTTGAAACCAACAGTAATGTTTATATATATTAAAAAATTTCTTTTATATACTGAATAAATAGAAGCATGTGTATTCCTATGTCGAAATGGCTTGAAATTTTTTTGGCAAGCATGTACATTCAAATTAAGGCCCCATACAGGATCTTAGGTTTTTCTGATTAGTTTTTTTATTTATTATATTTTTCTGTGTGCTGAATGAGATAAAAGAGGGTGAATTTCATCTTGGACCCAAAAAGATTTTTTCATCGACCTCCACAAAATTCTTATCCCTAGGGCACATTAGAGCCTATATAAAAGTTTGACATCATTCCAGATCTTTTCGTGGATAGACTCAGTTCAACCTATAATTAATCGGTGTCGTCGGGCAGAAATTCAATTAAACCTCAGAAAGTAGCAAACCATTTCCGGAAAATCCCAAACTAGGTGTTTCCTTCACACGTGGCATGTGCAAGCCTAAGAAAAAGTTTGAGACCAATACAACACCAAAATGCGTATGAACCACAGAAACCTTGATAACCTATATGTATAGTCATGGTTCGATGAAAGGGTTCATGTACCTCTGTGAAGCATGTATACTCCGCCTATGTCGAAATGGCTTGAATTTTTTTGGCCAGCATGTATACCCAAATTAAGGCCCCCAAACAAGATCTAAGGTTTTTTTGATTATTTTTTTATTAATATATTTTCTCTGAATGAGACAAGAGGGTGAATTACATCTTGGACCCAATAGATTTTTTCATCGACCTCCATAAAATTCTTATCCCTAGGGCACATTAGAGCCTGTGTAAAAGTTTGGCACCATTCCGGATCTTTTCATGGGTAGACTCAGTTCAACCTATAATTAATCGGTGTCGTCGCGTAGAAATTCAATTAAACCTCAGAAAGTAGCAAACCATCTCCGAAAAATCCCACACTAGGTGTTTCCTTCACATGTGGCACGTGCAAGCCTAAGAAAAAGTTTGAGACCAATATGACACCGGAATACACATGGACCACATAAACCTTGATAACCTATGTATATAGTCATGGTTCGATGAAAGGGCTCATGTACCTCTGTGAAGCATGTATACTCCGCCTATGTTGAAATGGCTTAAATTTTTTTTGGCAAGCATGTATACCTAAATTAAAGCCCCAAACAAGATATGAGGTTTTTCTGATCATTTTTTTATTAATATATTTTTCTCTGTGCTGAATGAGACAAAAGAGGGTGAATTACATCTTGGACCCAATAGATTTTTTCATCGACCTCCACAAAATTCTTATCCCTAGCGCACATTAGAGCCTATATAAAAGTTTGGCACCACTCTGAATCTTTTATGGGTAGACTCAATTCAACCTATAATTAATCGGTGTCGTCGCGCGGAAATTCAATTAAACCTTAGAAAGTAGCAAACCATCTCCAGAAAATCCAAAACTTGGTGTTTCCTTCACCTGTGTCACGTGCAAGCCTGAGAATAATTTTGAGACCAATACGACACCGAAATGTATATTTCTAGTTGTCCAACAAATGTTACACGAATTACATGCATGACAATAATTAAACACACAAGCCGTACAAATTAAAATTAGAACCCAATTAAACTATGACCTTGAAAACCTAGCTAAATAAATATTAATTACTATCAGAATCACTATCGGGATCGATCGGGCCACGCACACTAACATGCCTGTATAGCCATATATGGTAATTGATGTCATGGATTATGTATCCGCTTGTATCGATGAAGGTCAATGCCCGTATGAGTGCATTCTCTCATGTCTCACAATACTGAAAGAAAGGTCAGCCATAGATGTAACCTACTGAACAACCATTGCCCCTGTTAGTAATCCTTATGCAGTACTGGCGTCCTTCTATAGTGAGCTGGCCGAGGTTTCCATTGCAGAAGTCCCAATCATACCCGAGTTGCTCCGTAGCTTGGTCTAGAACGGCCCACAAGCCACATGCAGCATAGGTAAGGTCCTAGAGCGCAATTTGCATGCGGAGAAAAAGAAAGAAATAGAGAATATTATTACAATAATAAATAATAAATAACCATGACTCAGGTATAAGTGACCATTTTACCACATCCGCACGGTTGTAGCTCGCAAACCATTCGCTTGTTTGTGGGACGGGGATATCAACAACATTCAAAGCAAGTGCCTTGAAGTGCGAGAAATCAGGCACATCATAGCAAACACATCGAAGTGCCTCTAAACAGATGCGCACGACACTGAATTGGACGCTTATCATGTACGGGCTCTGTCTTCCCGTCTCATGGATATGGTTCCGATGATTTGCACCCCACAAAGGGATAGAAAAACTGAGTTTACACGTCCATAGCCGACCACTTGCATTAGATGCTGTGTTCTCGACGATGTCCGAGATAAAGAACCAGCTAAGTGTTGTTCACAGCCAATCTATTGGGGATATAGTTTGCGACATATATGTATGCAATAATGATATTAAATTAATTACACTTATTTGTTAGCAGAAAAAAACAAAAGATGTTGGAAAATATTTCATACAATAGCTGGAACATGAAACTATGGAATGGCCACATTAGGAGCGAATGGCTCATCGCCAGAGTGGAAACCTGGTTCTTGTGGTGGGGGAGGTCCATTGTTCATACCACCTGATCGATAAAATGCAAAAAAATATGAACATAAAATATATGCACAAAAAATTCTTCCAAGTAAAATGTGGCAACATAATTAAATATAGATCGAATGCAAGGAATAACAATATATATAAATGTAGAATGCAAAGAAACATAAATATAGATCAAATGAATATAGATAGAATATTGGAGAAGACAATATATCAATACCTTTGAAAAATGTAGGAGCCATGACCAAATCACGTAGAGAAAGAGTAATTTCTTGAGAAGAGAGAGTGAAACGTGAGAAATGAGACTGTGAGACTTCATGGGTGGGTGGAATCGATGTATGTGGCCGGCGGTTTGTTTTATATAGGGGGGCATGGACATCACTGTCGGTTTTTAAGTAGAACCGACAGTGAAAGTTAATATCACTGCCGGTTTTTAAATAGAACCGACAGTGAAAGCTAATATCACTACCGGTTTGTAAGTAGAACCGATAGTGAAGGTGCATATATGTAAAGGATATATTTATTTAGATAGTACAGTGGGAAAGTTTTAACAACAATGATATATTTATTTAGATAGTAATGAAATACATCAAAAAATAACAAAAATATTAGAAATAAATTACATATACGATAACAAAGACCTTACACTAAAATTCCATATACGATAACAAAGACCTATTTGCTTACAGGTCAATGTTACAATCAATGTGTATCAACACATTATAATTTTATCACCTCAGTAGCATTCTTCTAGCACCAACTAGGGTCAACTAGCAACACCGAGGTGGTCTACGAGCTATACCAATTGGAGATGACAAGGTGGCATCGATGAATCCATGCCTCTGCTGTACATGGCCTTTTTCTTGGTATAGTCCAGAGCGCACCGCAGCGGATGGCTCTGTGAACCTCGTGGCGTCTCCAATCTTCGATGTTGCTCTATCTTTAGTAGCATTCTTCTAGTACCTCTTGTGTGCACCATTTTGGTGGACTACGACGCATAACGATATCTGTGGTTTGTTGTGAGTGGAAAACACTGTATCATGGCTGATAAGCCCTAGCTGAAATCAACATGCATGGAGAGGCTCCCTAGCAGGGCGCCATTTGATAGGCTAGCTATCGTGGTAGGTAGGAGTAGTGCTCCTGCTGTGGTGATTAGCGGGAGCACTGCTGACCCGTGAGGGAATATTCATATCACTGTCGGTTTTGTTAAAAAAACCAGCAGTGATAGGGGTCATTAGTGTCGGTTTTTAGAACCGGCAGTGATTCCATGTATCACTGTCGCGAGGGGCCTGACAAACAGATAGCTTTTATTGTTTTGAAATCAGAGCCACTGCCGTATCACTATCGGTTTTGTTAAAAAACTAGCAGTGATAGGGGTCATTAGTGCCGGTTTTTAGAACCGGCAGTGATTCCATGTATCACTGTTGCGATAGGCCTGACAAATCGATAGCTTTTATTTTTTTGAAAGTAGAGCCACTACCGTATCACTGTCGTGATAGGCTCTAATTTGGTCAATAAGATGAATGAGCAGATGCAATGAGATATCAAAGTAAGTCAGCAGGAAATGCATCTCAAGCCTAATGAGAGTTTCGGCTATGTCCCGCTACAGCTGCTCTAGCTTGGACACATCAATGACCTTTTTGAGATTGAGTTGAAGATCGAGCAAAGCTTTATGATTGGGGCGTAGACCTTTGGGGGGAGGATACCACGTAGAGCAACAGGGAGCAGCTGAGTCATAATGACATGACAGTCATGGGCCTTCATAGGGCCATAGTTGAACTTGAGTTCTCTCATGTTCACTAGCCTCTTCGGGTTCGCATAGTAGCACATCGGGACTTTGAGTTCATTGAAGAAAGAAATAAGCGCACGCTTTTTTCCTTCTTCAATGTCCATGACGCAACCGGAAGTTTGAACTGGCCATTCTCTAGCTCCACAGGATGCAGCTCCTTCCTGATTCCCAAGTGTTGCATGTCTAGGTGTGTGGCTAGTGAATCCTTCGATGTCCCCCCGGTGTCCATCAAGGTGTTAAGAGTGTTAGTGCACACATTTTGAGTGATGTGCACGGGACTAAGACAGTGGCGTACACTCAGAAATGGCCAGTAAGGTAGTTTCCAGGAAACCAATTTTTTCTTCAAAACGCTCCCATCAGACGCTGCTACTGCATTGTGCCCCTTCCCAAGGACAACCTCCAGTTTGTTGAGTTTTCGAAGTATCGCAGGCCTGTCTTGATATTTTGGAGCTAAGTGTTTCTCAATAGTACCGTTGAAATCTTTTCTGTTCCTGCGGTAAGGGTGATCCTTAGGTAGGAACCTACGGTGTCCCATATAAACTATCTTTGAGTTATTTGGCAGATTTACCGCATCGGTGTCGTCCAATCACTCGACACATCCAGTATAGCCTTTTGTCTTCTCTCTGAACAATGAACCTCGACCTGGCCGATCGGTGATTGTAGCGATAAGTACTCCCTTGATCATGACATGTTCCTTTTTGTACTCGTCCCAAACATCCGGCACACCCTTTTAAAACATCTCCACTAGTTCATCGATCACTGCTTCTAGAAACACATCGATGTCATTCCCAGGTTGTCTTGGTCCTTGGATCAGTAGTGGCATCTGGATGTACGACCGCTTCATACAGACCTAAGGTGGAAGGTTGTATATACAGAGCGTCACTAGTCAGGTGCTATGATTGCTTCTAACCTAGCCGAAAGGATTCATCCCATCTGTGCTAAAAGCAAACCAAAGGTGCCTTACCTCTCCATCGATGTCCTTATAGAACATAGTATTGATAGTCCTCCAGTCATGCCCATCGGCGGGGTGCCTCATCATTGTATCTTTCTTACGCTCTTCGCCATGCCAGTGCAACAGCTTGGCTGACTTTGCACATGTAAACAGCATATGCACTCGGGGAGCTATAGAGAAATACCAAACGACCTTTACGGGACCTCCTCTAGTCTTGGTGCCCTCATATTATAGCCCTTCCTTGTACCGTGGAGCTTCACACTTGGGGCACTTATCCAAGTCTTTATATTTTTCTCCATGGTACAATATGCCATCATTGGAACACGCGTGGATTTTTTCAACCTCGAGGCTGATGGGGTAGATCATTTGCTTGGCCAAGTATGACTTTTCTGGCAACTTGTTCTTTTCTGGGAGCATTTTCCATATTATACCTAACAACTGATCGAAGCCTTTATCGCTTAATCCGTTTGTCGATTTGAACTCTAACAGCATGATGTCGGCTTCTAGTTTTCTCATTGGACAATTCCTAAACAATGGTGTTTGCCATCTTGTCTCATTTTCTCTAGCTTTTTCAGCTGTCTTTCACTAAGACATCCGGTCTCTACATTACGTAGCAGCTGAGAAATGCGATCGTTATCCTCGGTATCGTCAGCTAGCGTGTTTCTAAACACATTATTAACTGTGGCCATAGGTTCTGTGTTGACACTGGGTTCCTTGTTAGCATCGTGGATGGCTATGTCAGGCATGTCCACATCATGATCGTTTTCCTGCAGAACATTCACACCAACCTCGCCATGCATAGTCCATATCGTATAGTTTGGCATGAACCCCCTGGTAATCAAGTGTGATCATATAGACTCAATTTGACGAAAGTTCTTTTGATTCTTGCAATCTTTGCATGGGCAGAAGACAGGGTTCCCATTCCCAGCATGGGCTTTGGCATCGGTGATAAACTGGCTGACGCCATGCATGTACCGCTTGTCTGTTCGGGATAGATGCATCCTCTCTCGATCCATCTCTACACAAAAAATACTAAGACAATAATTATAAAGAATTAATAAGAAATCGAGCTTCATGAACAACAATTGTAGCTCGAAAATACCATTTTTGGAAAATATTATTGTACACTAATTATTGGAAAATTGAAATTGGTAGCCCCGGCCCTGTAAATTGAAAATCGTAGTAAAAAATAATTATTGCACAATAATGAAGAACATCTATTCTACTTTACTTCTAAGAACTAATTATAGCATCACATACTAACAATGATGATCTTGGCCACCATGGAATAATTAGCGAGGAATTTAAATGTGTTTATAGACACCAACCTTTTGGATGATGGATTCACCATAATTTGAGCCTTGCACAAATGTCTAATTGGAAAAGTGCTCTCTAGAATGGAGAAAGAACTAGAATGAGAATCAAGCAATGTAGCCATCAAAACGAAGATAATTAAGCAACAAAATCAAATGAGTGGATGTTTGTTACTAACCTTAAAGCAAAAGGATCAAGCCATTCTTCAAAATTCAAGCACTAGCTTCACGGTGAAGAGCAGACGCAACAATGGAGGGAAGGGCCCAAATGCGCGCCTCTGTTCTCAGGATGGAAGAGAGGAGGAAGCAGAGAATGGCTACAGCCCTTTTGTGCTGTAGGCTTATCACCATCGGTTGTTAGTTAGAACCGACAGTGAAAGATCAAAATTACTGTCGGCTCTTGGCTTAAACCGACAGTGATGAGTGGCCACCAAAACACTGCCGGTTCCAGCCACAAACCGGCAGTGATGTGGTCCTTCACTTCCGGTTTTAGCCCAGCCCCAATCATTTTCTCATTTTCAAGCTCATAACCGACAGTGAAGGTACATCACTACTGGTTGCCACAAATCCGGCAGTGATGAGGCCGACAGTGATATCCAAATCTAGGGTAGTGAGAGATCACCATCACTGAATCACATACTCCAATTCCAATATGAAACAAAAACTCAGATCAACTTCGGTTAGAGCACTCCTAATGCAGAAACCACATTAGTTTCATTGGATATTAATTGTACTACCACCTAATCATTTTGCTGATGTGACAAGGTAGTTATTGAAGAGAGAGAGCAAAAGTCATAGAAACCGGGTCTAAGTTAGAAACCATGTCTACATGAAAACCAAGACATGAATGGATGTGATTGGTAAAGAATGGAGAGAGAATGTATGTGATTGGATAAAAAATTATTCTGTAGAAACTATTCATTGAGACCATGGTTTCTACATGCAGTGTCTATAAAAATTAATATGTATAGAAACTACATGTAGTTTCTAGCAGTGGGACTGCCCTTATCGCCCCCAATGAACATCAACTTCTCGATGTTTTTGGAAGAGAGCAAAAAATCATCAACAATTTATGTTTTTGATTGATGAAGGAAAACAAAAACCAATGACTTGCACTTCAGACCTCTAAAGCTGTCGATTCTTATCTACATACTACTCCCTCCGTCTCTGAATAAATAGATTTCTGAAGTTGTCTTAAGTCAAACTTTTTAAACTTTGACCAAATTTCTAGAATAAAACGTTAAGATTCATGGTATCAAATTAGTATCATTAGATTTATCATAGAATATATTTTTATAAGATGCTTATTTTATGTTATAGATATTGTTATTCTTTTCTATAAAGTTGGTCATACTTAAAAAAAATTTGATTCACACGGATTTAAGAATTGATTTATTTGGGAGCAAGCAGTATAACAGCTTTTGCAAAGATCATTCACAACTGCGGGCAAATTGTACCACACTTTTGCCTGCACGGTACACTAGGGCCTTGTTTAGATCTCATCAAAATTCCAAATTTTTTACTCTCTTTCCATCACATCAATTTTTGGATACATGCATGGAGCATTAAATATAGATAAAAAAATAATTAATTGCACAGTTTGGTTATAAATCACGAGACGAATCTTTTGAGCCTAGTTAGTCTATGATCGGACAAAGTTTATCAAATACAAACGAAACGTGCTACAGTATCCGGATTGTAAAAATTTACAATCTAAACCAGGCCTAGCTTGATTGCAAAAGCGTACCGATGATGTGCCCTGCCGGCCGACCAGAAGGAAGAAGAGCACTGGTGACCATGATTAGGTACTCCCCATCTCGCATAAAAATCTTAAGCACCGAACAGTTTATGGGGTTTTGTGCTATGATGAATCCAGTGGTGTTCCGGAGCCTAGACTCCTGCCTGCTGGTACTGTTGTCTATTGGCACACAGACACAGTCACATCGACCGCTAGATCCAAGGATATATCTGAATATATATATATATATATATATATATATAATAACATGCATGTTTCTATATGTAAAGAAAATAGTGCGTGCATATATATATATATATATATATATATATATATATATATATAATAACATGCATGTTTCTATATATAAAGAAAATAGTGCGTGCAGTATATATATATATATATATATATATATATATATATAATAACATGCATGTTTCTATATATAAAGAAAATAGTGCGTGCAGGATATGCATATAGGTAACCTTACAAACGCCATTGAAGAAACCAAACCAACATGTTGAACTCCTGTGAAAAAAGCTAAGAACCGACGTGTCATGAAAAATCTGAAACGGAAATCACATGCGTGGGCTCAGCGCTGAGCTGGGCGACGGCGATAGGTAGAGCGAGGTGGACCACGCTAACCAGACGGGGCCCCAAACTGTATGGACCATTCGGCCCGGGCCCGGGGCTGCATCCGCCGTCTGGCTGGCCTGTGGGTGTGGCGGAACGCGACTAGGTGGCTGAAGACAGCAAGGTCTGGATGTGACTTCTAACAAAACTAGCACCTTAGGCCACAACCCTTAGGATCCTACGATTTCCGTAGGAAATTCGCAGAAACCGAAACAGAAAGCATGATATTTGCACATTGAAACAACTAGTATAATACTCGTGCTAACGCTGAGGTGGTGTCTAGAAAACAAATCATAAAACTAAATAAATTATAAAACAAAAAAATTAACTGATGAAACAAACACAAATTCACAAACAAATGACATTAACATTGTGATATCTATAACCAAAATAAATCTCATATCTTGGTGTTCTATCTATCAAAATATTTTTCCAGTACAAACGTGATCCATCGGAACTCAGAAGTTACTGTTATTTAAACTGAAATACTTTTCGAAGCTGCATCGGCTACTTGCACATCAATTAAAGACAGGAGTAATTAATAGGAGATTGCATTGAAACCAAAGATAAAAGACAAAAATACCCATTCTTCACCTAACCAAGGTAAAGAAAAGAAAAACAAAATCAAAACATCTCTTCCAACAAATGCAAGATCTCCTCGTCAATAAAAACAGTATATCATCAACTATCCTGCAAGCAAAAAGAACGATCGGATATCATCGGTAATAAACTTTGATGAGAAAAGGAGAAAAATAACTTGAATTGACATGAACTGACAAAAATGTGTTGCACCAAGAACATCTACTGTTGTATGCTACAACAGAAAACACATATCACTATCTAGCAGAGATTGGTCATTTGTCACACACAAAAAAATCCAGTTAGACAACCCGGAGAAATAAAACATGTCCGAAAAAAGAAAATAGCATCTAGACACAATGATGACTGCAATGCACATCCGTGCTACAAAGCATTATTGTGTGTTAAAGATATTGATGGACATCAAAAATAAGAAACTGAAAAAAATAAGAAAGGATACCTGTTCTATCTAATTCATATATACTGCATTCAATCAAAATACAATTATTTTTAGAATATGCTGCTCTACGGACCAATCAGTTTGAATCCTTTAGAAGCTGCCCAATTGGTTTTCCAAGCTCATTGTGAAAACAATGATTTTCCTAGGGCCCTGGCAGTCTTCTATTGGACCATATGCTGCGCTATGGTCTGATGCAATAATCTCTTAATGCAACGCACCAGGAATCGTTCACTCACTATTGGAGATGAACTCTAATTATCACAAGTGAGTTAGAGGCCTTAGAGTAAGCACAGCACAAGGGCAACACATCCCCTAGGTACTCAACACCTCAAATGGTCAGCCACCATCTCCTTTTATGGCCCATAAAGGCCAACTAGCCGTTGGGCAAAAACTTGCCTAAGCTGCGGGTGCACAACATGGGTGGCGACATCAGCACCAACCGCATGGGCAGCGACACCAGAGCTGGCCGCATGGGCGGCGGCACCACCATGGTTCCCTTCCCTGACTCCAGTGACGACGACACCCAAATTACCAGTCATGCAGCGCCCGCGGTCCCCTCCACCACCAGCATCGACGCAATGCCTCCTGAGCCAGGCAACATGGCCTCGACGTCTGAACTGACTCGCCAACATCAACACGGACACACCGGTCTTCAACGCACTCCATCGAACAACCTTGCATGAGGCGCAACTGTGTGAGATTGCCATCACCATCATCAACAAGACGGCGGCTCGAGCATGGTCACTAGAAGCCGGCTACATATTCTTCGATGAGCGCCTCTACATACCAGCGGCTTCATCTCTACTTCCGGCCCTCATCGACGCACTAACCAGCAGCGGCCACGTCCACAACCTCAACAATTCATGAGCCCTCACTACTAGAAATATCCACTTCTATGATGAAAATGTTAATGACGAATCCAAAACCATCATAAAAGAGCGCTTTTTATGAAGAATATTTCCGTTTTGTCATAGATCAGTGGTGACGAGCCTGCAACCCTCCCTTTGTATGACAAAATCTGGCATCGTCACAAAAATGTCATAGAAGAGCATAGGGTTTTGTCATAGATCATCGTGCGACTCATTTGTGATGATCTCATTTAAACCTATGACGAATAGGGCTACATCATTATACTAATTACACATATGTGACGAACAATATTTGATCTGTAATGAACGGCTTCATCATAGATCTCCACATTGTGCTTTCTCCATCTGACGTGTACCTGTGGGACCTGCAGTTACTCATCCGTGACGCTTGCAATTTGTCATAAAAGTCTCTGCTCGATCCTCTCTCCATGCGATGTGTACTTGTGGGACCCTTCTCTATCCAACGTGTACCTGTGGGACTTGCAGTTACTCATCCGTGACGCTTACAATTTGTCATAGAAGTCTCCGCTCAGTCCTTTCTCCATCCGACGAGTACCTGCGGGAACCTTCAGCATCGGCCTGTGGGACCCAACGGCTTACGTGTCACATGTACCGGTGAAACTGTTCTCCATCTCCATCCGACCTATGGGACCCGATGGCTTGTGTGTCACGTGTACCTATGGGACCATCCGACCTTTGGGACCTGACGGCCAGTGGGACCTTTCTCCATCTCCATCCGACCTGTGGGACCTGATGACTTGCGTGTCAGTTGTTGCTGCCGGGGTTTAATAAATTCAAACTCAAAAAAAACCATGAGACCTAGGAGTCGAACTCGTGACCTAGATCAAGGAATAGACTATCTTCAGCGTTGCGCTAGGCGCCTGGTTGTGTTGACATGTCTTTAGAGTCCTAATAGTAATATATGTTCTCTGTGTGGACATGTTGACTTATATATTGGATGTATCCCCTGCAAGTGGAAACAAATCTATGCCAATTTGACTTGCGGCAGCAGCGGCAACGGAGGATCCCCAGTGTGCTATGGTGGCTCAGGCGTCCTTTTGGAGGCTAGGCGACGGGTCTTCCTAGTGGAGCATGATGGCATTGGTATCCATGTTCGTCATGTGCCATGGCAGAGGCGACAGATTTGATCCGTAGGTCTCCTTGGAACTCCCACTAGGGGTGGTGCCTCATCTTCAAGGAGAGGACCCGTCGGCCGATGAAGGTACAGATCACCCTCATCCCCGTCAGGCCTAGGTCCTTTAGGTCCTCGATCACATCCAACAAGTTGGGCACATAATGCCTATAGGCCTCTAGTGGTGGTAGTTCCTCCCATGACTCTAGGAGGTCACCATGCAGCCGATTAGGAGAATAAGATGACAGCGGTGGGCTCTCATTGGGGATGTAGAGCCATGACTTTTGCCACCCGAAGTCCACAGAAGGGTAGCGGTCAAGGCTCAGGTAACTGTCCTCCAATTCGGGACAAAGTTGGATCAAGGCACCCCTATCCGAGGAAGATGGACCCCTTTGGGCACTGAGCGAACCACCCAAAATAAAGACCGCCATAGCTCATAGTGGGCAGGGACTCCTAGGAAGCCCTCGCATAGCATGATGAAAACGGAGAGGTGGAGGATCTCCTCTGGGGTCAAGTCATGGAGGCAGAGCCCGTAGTTGTACAATAACCACTAGAGTAAGGGGTCTGCTGGCACCCCAAACCTAAAAGGGTAGAAATGGGCGAAAGATACGACCTCATTCTCCTCTAGCCTTGGCTCCACTTCGATTCTCGGTAGGACTCTCCACCCGATCGCATCGGCGGCCTTTGGGATCACTGTGTTCTATCGCAGCTCGTCGAATGCCTTGTGGTCGATGGATGACTTCGTCCACTACGTGGTCATGGTCCTCACAGGAGGCGTCGATGGTGCAAAGGGAGCAGTAGGGTGGAGGGCAAAAGCTTTGGGATGGAAGGAGGATATCTAGGGTGGGAAGGTAGATGGATGATCGCAGAAGGTAGCAGATAACCCGTGGAACCACCTCTTGTGATAAATCTTATCGCTCCACTAGTGTCTGGCTAGTGAAAATTTTAGATGATCATTCTGTCTATAGGGTGCACAAACATTTCAATGGCTGTGCATCCGTCCTTTGATGATTGTGATCATCCCAAATCTGAATTCAACTACTCCCTCTGTCCCAAATCGACGAGTCAAAATTGTCAATTGTGACCAAATAAAAAAACTCAATGTAAAAAGAATCAACCGAAGTATATGAAATATGAAAGAAATAAAGATAAATATAGTTGGACTAACATAATAACTTCATTCCTTTATATACAAAAGTACATTATGTAGTATTTCTCTAATCCCTAATGTCTAAAACATCTCATCTTTCTTTCCAAGGGGACTCATGTCAGATGGTTGACAAATTGCATTCAGTCGATCAACATGAGTAAAGATGACAGAGTCTCCTCCCACAAACACAATAACACTACTAAGTCTTTTCATTTGCTCAAATTCCTAACATAGACAAAAATCTCGCCACTATCATTGTCTTTGACAACTATAACAAAGCAATCTTTACCAAGCATATAATGAATTGCAGCTTCAATAACGATCAGTCGGGGCTGTTGATGAACATGACGTCCCCAAGCAACAAGCACCCCTTCTACGATACCTGGCAACACTCCTAGCCACCAAAGCGCAAGCTTGCTAGTGGAGTAAACATGGGTGTTGTGGTACGATGACATCTCTTTGTATACAGAACAAAAAACATAAGGAAAAAATCATTAGAAAAAACTACATATGCAAAAACACTACACCTTGAACAAGCAAGAACCAGTACAAAGCAACAGAATATTGCCTAGGCCATATCTTAGTTTCGATTGAGATCTTGATCCTGACTAGAATAAAATGACAAAGAAACTAAAACTCACCTCAACAAGGACGATCACTATAGTTCTATGGCAACAGTTGCTATCGAAGTTGTAACACTGCCTCCTTTCCTTGGCTAGCAACTTGTGAGTGAAAAGTAAAAGAGACTAGGAAGGATATTTATACTCGACACATACGCTAACAAACGTTAGAAGATGTGATTCCCCATAGCGTTACTAATTACTAATAAAATATATTCAGAATACGAGCAGTCAAAGTAGTAGTCGAGGGGTGGGCGCGTTTTCCTGTTCTGATAACAAGAAAGTATGACGCATTAAATACATAGAGCTATAGACTTTCTCATTATCAGAGCAGGAAAACGCGTCAACCCCTCGACTACTACACTGGCGATTCGAATAGTAACGACGACAAGCAATGGGAATGTACTCGAGCGATGGCAAAGTATAGCACCGACTGCAACTCCAGCGAGGAGGAGGATGATCCGGAGTACTATGAGTCGTCCAGCAAATCGCCAGAGCACTAGCGAGGAGGAGGATTCCTTTTTTCTCTTTCTCTGGAAACTCAAATCCCCTTAGAATCCATGGCTTTTTTCAGGTTAGAAAATCCATGGGGATATCAATAACCCATTTAGTTATTTATCACGGATTTTCCATCCCTAGGCCTACCTTCCCCTTACTTCTAAATTATAGGCCTTAGTTCAAATAGCTGCAGATGCAGTCACACAAATAAAAAAATAATCGGTAGATGCAGCGCGACAAGCTACAACGAGTAGTTTATTTTTTTTTTGGTAAATTTTTGGTGTCAAATTCATGCATCTTTTAATTATTTATTATCATTCTCTTTTAGTTTTATGTTTATTTATATTTGTAGTAGAACCATCTAATTTATAAGAGCACAAGTACAATAGCAGCCCGTAAGTGGTCGCATTGTCATACTTGAGCCCATATAAATCTGGTAGTCCGTCGAGTACCACGAAGGGTCTCGATTAACCATCAACATACAACCAAGATCGTACATGATTTAACATACATGTCACATGTTACATAAGGTTCACAAATACAGTTCATCCATCAGAGTACGAATTAAGGTTATTACAAACCAAGTTCAAGTAAAATAGTAGCGGAAGCAATTTAAAAGTTTGAAACCAACATCTGCAACATTATTTAAATATAGTGCCAGCTCATGATCACACTTCCACAAAAGCATAAGAGAGGGGTTAATAAGAGATGCCTGCCCAGGGCTTACTCCTCGTCCATGGTGGGACAGAAGCAGTTCTTGCAATAGCCATGATAACCTGTACCATCTGCAATAATGGGAATAAAATCCCTGAGTACGAGAAGGTACTTAGCTAGACTTACTCATCATAAACCAAAAATAAAGTGACTCCAAGGATCATACAAGGCTTTAAAAGTGGAGCTAGCTTGACAACATTTTACATAAGAAGCTTACCAATTCAAGTATACAGTTATAATTCGGTCATCAGGTTAATTATAGCTATTCATCTATAGATTAGCATCTAACCTGTGTCAAACATGTGGTATATTATTTAGTAGCATACAATAGTAACCATAGCCGGTATAATAATTCCATATTCATCCAAACCATCATATTCCCTAACACAATTACTACGATGTTGGGGCTAACCAAGTTTCTCACTGTCCGGGAGAGGCGACGATTCGAATCGATTTCAACTAGCTGGGAATTTATTCCTAACACAAACCCAGGTAGACCAAATCAACAGTCACCTTAGGTCACCTTTGGTATAACTCAAGTCCATATTTCGTGGGTTCACCCAGCGCCGCACAATCAGGGACAACCAGCTGCCAGGACGTTCAGTCCCGACCTGCCCTTGGGCTCATGTTTGGCTCCCCGCATATCCTAACTACCATCTAGAGTGTGCACTCTAACAGAACGGGGCTCCTCCTGAGTTGAGCTACTCGGCTTCGCTGTCGGAACGAGTTATCCGGCTAGTTAAGTGAGAGGCATGCGTTCAATCTCGACAAAAGTGCCAACAACGGTACAGTCCTTAATCGGCACAGACGAAATCATATGAGTCAACCTATGCATAGACTCCGCCCAGCCTCTATTTACATTACCCCATGGTTCTTTTCCACGATAGCAAATATATCCAACCGTGTTTCGGTATCCTGGACCTATATCTCACAGGTGAAAAAAAATCACCCGACTTCTACCGGTTTAAGCATGGCTAAGCATATATTCGATCCTGGACCTACACAGAGTTAAAGGTGTATATATCAGGACAAGGTGCTTCTATGCATCAAGTGGTTTCAATTCAACTCTTATCCCTAATGCATCAAACATAAAAGGACTCAAGTGAAGTTTTGTAAAACATAGGAGACCTAGAATGTTTTGGGGCTTGCCTTTGAGGAACGAGATTGGCCTGTGATCCAGACACTCAAGGAGGTCCTCAAAAGTTTGCTCCTCTCCTTCTAGAGCTATGGCCTAAGGTGTCTCCTGCTGTTCCTCCTCTTCTTTTTCGTTGAACTCCAAAAGAGTTATCCCTTCGAACGATCCTATATGCATGAGCATGAGATAAGATATCATGGATGCATATATAATGACATGTATGATATGATATGGTGTGATGAATGCATCCTCATAAGTGTTCTCAGCAGCATTGCATTATGGTAATAACAAGTTGCATCTTATTTTACAGAGTAGATGCATATCTCTTCTCTAGTAACTAAATAAATTCTCATCTAAGCAATTTTCTAGACTGCAAGACAGCAGCCACTTGTTTTGACCATAACTGGAGTTATGCACATCAAAATAATATGGTTGTAGACTTTATGGAAAGATTATGAAATTTTCTGCAACTTTATTTTAATTATCTTAATGTGATTCAGCAGTTATCTAAGCCAAATAATTCAATCTTTTAGATCTACCCAGAGAGCAAGCATTTCTAACAGCAGACTTCTAACAACTATAATTCTTAAACCATAAGGCCTATTACTATGAAAATTTTACACAAGGTAGATAAATAACTTATCTACAACTTTGTTATTAACCATCTTTACAGAAAAAGATCATTATCATCATGAAATCATCACCACAACAGAAGCTATACATGTAGTTATCAAGTTGAATTATAAACAATAATCAACTAGTTGCCTATAAACAAACACTTCTAAGCCTCACTAATAGTATCAATAGATTATATGCATCACAAGCACCACATTAAACATCATGGTTAAGCCCAACTAATTTATTTATATTCATTTATTAATTTCCTTAGATAATAAGGTGATTTACAGAGTAAATATTTTATTGTTCAATAAATTTTGAGAAAATTAAATTAGTCTACAAATGACCCTAATAGTCTACTGCATCAATTTCATGCTATTTGGATAAGTATAGCTACCTCTACAAAAATAACAAGTTATATAGGCTTGTTTTAGCAAAAATAGCTTAACATAGTGAAAAGTGTCAAACAATAGATTTAATATTTTTATTACTTTTCTCCTAGCATGAGAATACTTTGTAGAAATTTGTATGATCATATGTTATGTATTTTTACCCCATTTAATTTCACTAGAAACTAGCAATTAATTAGGATTAAATATGAAGACCATATTTCAAGTATGCCTACTACAAGTTTAGTATTTTTCCTATCTAGAGCATGTCAACAGAAGACTAGTAAAATTGAAATCATAATTTTGTCACATTTCTAGCTCAAGTTATGTAATTTACAAGATATAAATACTTTAAAAGCACTTATATCGCTCAATTTAATTCTCCTAGAAAAATACCCTAAACAGTAGATTTCATATTTTTATCAAATAGTACACTTCATTATGAATCTAAAAAATTTGGTTCACTTTATTTGGATACTCCTAACTGTAGATATGAATTTTTGTAGTTTTTAACTAAATCTGTGAAAAATAAAAAAAAGAAATCAAATTTCAAATCGGGCGCTACAGCTAGGTGTACCCGGTGTATACACCCCACTGCGACTGACGACTGGGCCCCGTAGTCAACTCGGCCCCATGCGACAGAGAGACAAAGGCAGGGGCCGGCTTTGACCGATAAGAACTCACCGAGAGTGAGGTCACCAGCGAACGAGGTAGGCACCAACGTGTTCCCCATCCTATTCTGCATCTACAGGTACCCTCAGTTTCCTCAGAGGATCACTGGAGCTAGCTCGCCGGCGAGCAAGGCGGCTCAGCGGCGGCGCGCGGTGGTGCTCTGGTCATCCCTAGTGACGGCATGGTTAGGCGAGCATGGCTATGGCATCTACAAACCCTAGCGAAGCTCTATGGCGTGGATTAGGTCAAGGTGGAGCGGCGGCGAAGCTTGGCCGCGTGCATGGCGGCGTGAGCGCAACGTCGGCATGGTGGCGTTCTGCTCCGATGAGGCCAACATTGGCCTTAGGCCCTTGTCTTGAGTTAGACCTAGCTCTAACCTAACCCTAACATCTAGAAGTGCGCAAGGAAGAAAACCAGGCATGCACAGCCATGACAGCATGTATTGCGGCGGCGCTCTCAGTGATGGCGCGACGATGACGATGGCCCATAGGCCTTTACCTTGGCTCGGGTTAAGGCAATGGGTGGTTGGCGAGGTGGAGGAGGTGATGGCCAAGGGGTGAGCACGAGCAATTGGACAATGGTGCGGTGGTGGTGGCATGCTAGCTCAGCGGAGCTCGGCGGTGACGATGGCGGCGCTGTGGTTTCACTCGGGTGCGGCGAGAGCGAAAGTGAGGCGAGGCAGAGTGAATGAGCGCGAGTGAGAGAGAGCAGCGGCGTCGCACGATTTTGCTGCCAGCCCCGACCTGACGTGCGGGCTCGACGCTAGTTGACGGCCTCCACACGGCGGTCGTGGCCTGACGCCGGTCGGCCATGACACGCGCGGCGCCAATTCAGATACCCCTGAACCCAACTAAGCGAAGCAAGTTCAAGCGATCAGTCCTCCTAATCCATGGTGATTTAGCAAAAACTTTCTAAATAAAAATTATAGAGCTACGTGAGTACTACAACATTGCTTAAAGGAGTTTTATCGAATTCTCAATGGTTTTCAAACTACAATGTTCCAAAGTAGACTTCATTGAAACTGAAACTATGTTAAAGACTTAGCGAAATTTCAAGTTTTGAAAACAGTATTTTGTTGATTCTTGTGAGCTCTATTTGACTAAGTTAGGCACTGAGTTAGCTCCTGACCCTTAAATAAAGTTTGTTACCCTTGATGTGAACTACAACTTTTGTTTAGGTCACACAGCCATGCAAACACTCTAAGCTACGGTTCAACTTTAGTCAAACTAGCATCATGAAAATGACATTTCAAATGAAACCAACACTTAGAAGCAAATTTGGTCTGTGTTATGAATATAAACATTGTTCCAATTACCATCCTAGATGTGTCTAAGGTGTTTTAATGACCTCACAACCATTTCATACATTGGTCATACATGATTGCAAGCATAAGCATATATATAAAATCAACATTTCATGTGATAAGGTATAAGAATGAGATGAAATTTCATATGCTCATGTTCATGAATGCTTGGATGATGTTTATGCTCATGAAATGCAAGTGCCAAATGTAAAGCTTAACACTAGGGTGTTACAATATTATTATGAAAAAACCAAAAAGGCAACAACAAACTCATCGGATATATAAACAGGTGCACAAGAGAAAAAAAATGAAAAGACGGATATTAGGTAAGTAACATTTTGTCGTAATCATTTTTTATTAAAACACATAATAAATTCCCATATCTACTGAACCCCGCGCCGAGTAGTCCAGCCAACACGCCCCAAAAATTTGATTTCACACCACGCCGAGCAGTCCCACCAACACGCACCAAAAATTAGAGGTCTCTCTTTTGCCCTCCGCGCGGAAAATAGGTTTACCACACCAACGATTTTAGACAAGGGCATTTGTGGTAATGTGATGGCCACATAAAAGCGCAAAGAGTCGCTGTCTCCACCTCCATCTCCATTCTCCAGCCATCCCCTCTGCCACCCCGCTCTAGACCTGAGGCACCATCAGCACAGCAGCTCGACTCCCTCTCCACTCTCCAGCCGCACCCTCTCTCATACATTTCTGAACCCTAGCCTCGATGATGGTATAAGCTAGATTCTGATCCCCTACCTCGGCACCTGCCACGATCGACCAGATCTGAACCCTAGCTAGAGCCAGATCTATTACCCCTTCATCAATACCAGCCGCACCAGCTCCGCGACCACGATGACATGACCGGATCCGAATACGGACATGGTGGAAGAGGTATCCAAATTCCTTTTATGATGTGTGCTCTACTATAGAGGTTAAAGCAAGGATATGTAGATAGCGATGGGGTTATATATTTCCTATAGTTGAGTGTAGCTGACATGTGCTTTTTTGGATTAAATACTTCCGTATAAGCTGTAGTTACTAGTTAGGCGCTTATTTGCATACTCTTGCACTGTTGTGTTGACATTCCATAGAAGCTTTAGTTAATAAATGCCTTTGTAACCTAGAAAGATGGAAGAACTTGGAATACATGTGGGCCCAAAACCTGTGTCTCCAAAGGCAAAAATGTCAAGCACAAAGGGTAGACATGGTGAAGATTTTGAATATATCCCTAAACCAGGGGAGATAGTTGAGGGATTTGATGTTACAAATGAAACAGATTCAGATTTAGAAGATGAGCCAGTACCCCTAGCAATTGAGGTGCTTAT
This sequence comes from Miscanthus lutarioriparius, assembly GCA_904845875.1. NCBI lineage: Eukaryota > Viridiplantae > Streptophyta > Magnoliopsida > Poales > Poaceae > Miscanthus > Miscanthus lutarioriparius. The sequence continues at coordinate 28,446,223 of CAJGYO010000013.1, read as the reverse complement.
TCTATCTTGTATTTAGTTCAGAGGGGTGGGGGTGTAGGTAGCAATGCAGTGCTTTATTGTTTGGATAGTAATGTAATTTGTACATGCTTGCTGCTTAAGTTTGTATCTCCAATTTCAGTGTATGGGTTGAAGGAGCCATAGAGGAGGCTCTGCCAAGAGGACAAAAGGCAGCGCTGCCATGAGTCCTGGGCAAAGGCACTCTAAGCGGTTGAGTTCAACACAACTAGGAGAGTTTGCTCATGGAGTTCATACTCGGAGGGCTATCGCTGGCAAAAGGGTGGAGGTATCAGCAGTAGGTGAACATAATTCTCCATCACCACGGACACCTATACACAGGGATCAATTCAAACTTCATGAATTGACTGGAGACATTTGTCGGGATGACACCCTACCTAGCCCTGTGAGAGATTGTCCATGGCTAGATGATGATAGCCATGCCAAAGAGGACCCTTTGAGCTACCTAGCCCTATGAGAGACTGCCCATGGCCAGATGATGATAGCCATGCTAGAGAGGAGCCCTCTGAGCTACCTAGCCCTATGAGAGATTGCCCAAGGCTAGATGATGGTAGCCATGCTGAAGAGGATCCCTCTGAGCAAACTCCCGTCTCCACCCATCCATAGACCAATGAAAGTTGCCTAGGTTGGTATTACCTTACAGATGTCTATCAATCAATTCGCACTAACTATTTGATATCCATGTTAGTTTTCTAACAATCTGAATGTATGGAAACTTTGTAGTACCATTGTTGAGAAGTGCGAGGAAGCCGAGGCCTTGAACTCGTGGAATTTTGCTTGACAAAATGAGCAAATCATTGGGAGGATTGAGGATGCCCATCTCTATTGCTGAGGGGAACAGAAGGCCACATGATCTAGTGCAAGCTGCCAAGTTTGCCTCAGAGGCAGGTAGTCAGGCATCAAATACCAATTTTGACACATTAGAAACATTACAAGAAGCCCTTCAGGTGTCGTCTATTATAGGAATTTTGTGGATAGACTAACTGTATATATGGGTATCCTCTCTTGACATTCAACTCTACTTTGAGCAACTTTATGGATTTACTTTTCATTCACACTACTACGTGTAGTTAAGACTAGACATTGACAAGGCTCACCCTCTAACACAAGAAGAGGCACGCTACAGGTTGAAGCAAACCTACTTCAATGGCGTCCTTGCTGATCAGATCCCTATGACCTCTCCTGTCTCGTGCATGAGCGATACACAGTGGTGTGAACTTGTTGAGACTTGGTCTAGTTCAAAGAACAAGGTGTGTGTGAACCCATCGATTTCCTGTCTAGTCTTGCTATGGTCTAGTTGTGTTGTAGTCTAACACAAATGAAGCTATAGGAAACGTCTGAGATGAACAAGTGAAACCGTGCAAAAGTGAAGTACCACCAGTCTATAGGATCTCGCTCCTATGTTGTCCAGTTGCAAACATTTGTAAGTGATGGTTGTGTTTTATTGTTACTCTTGCCTTTGTATAAATATAAATAGAAACTCATGTGCAATGTGAACAGAAGGAGAACATGAGGAAGGTCGTAGAACATGATCAAGGACTTGATGAACAACATGATGATCCAGGACTTGAACAACATGGTCGACTATAGGTATTTATTAACGTGTCACTTGTTTTAAGTAGCCACCTATTATAAACCTATATCTCCTAACATTACTTTACTAGATTGTCATCCCTAATTATGATGTCAGAGATGCTTGTTGGTACTACATAACATTACTACTAGAATAATACTAAGTAGTTCTTTATCTTTTTATGTGACTAGAAAGAATATATAAATATATGATTAAAAAGGATCTACAAGCGCATAGATAATGTACCATTGTAGCACTTTACCCGAGAGTATTCCAGGTATCGTTATTTATATTTTTACCATAGGAAAGGTCTAGCATGGACATGTATTGACAATTTATACTATTTAAGAAGAAGTAAACCATAACCAATGTTCCACTCATAATAGGGGTAAGTCATAGGATAAGATATATATTAAGTATTACTAATGATAAATCACTCAGAGTATTCCTTTCTGTGGCATTAGCATGGTCAGGTAGAATATTAGAGGAATAATTCCTAAATCATTCCTAATTACAAGTCAAAGCATACATTGATTAGTGCAATTATACCTAGTAGTCATTGCTAAGATCATCCTCATATCTACACATAAGGGATATTACTGAGGAAGATTAAGAACAGAGCTTGCCCTTCCTTCGTAACTAGACCCTATGTGCACCTATAGTCAGGGAGTGGACTACAAAGGACTCAACGGGAGTGTCACATCTGCGATCTACCACATGACCCAGAATATAGGGTGTATCTACAGGTAAACAATGTATAAGCACCACGCTTACACAATATCGACCACTCACCCCGTGCGCAGTGGATAAGCACAATTAAATCTAACATGTAGGTCCACCTTGATGGTTTTCTGAATAAACCCTGTAGAAAGTATAGATTCACCAAAACTCATGAAATTTGTTAGTTTAAACCCCTAGACCTTCGTTGGAGATTATATTTATGCCCTTATACATGTTATATTGATGGTTTATAATGGTTGTTAACTACCTTCAACAAAATCTCCTAAGGTTATCCTTTGCTAGTCCTTTAGCAAAGCTAAACTTAGCAAATGAATCAAGAGTTGCTATGATGCTTTCACTTCTCAAAAGTACACATGCGTTCAAACAAGAATTCTCCTCTGGATTAGAATAAACTGATCTGACTTCAAACTTACCCATATTACCTTCAACCAAGGGGCTCCCCAGCCTTCTCTTGGGTCTTAAGCAATTAAAAGACAGAACGATCAAGTCAAGCACTATGTCTCAAGTTCTTTGCTCAACCATTATTCTGGAGTTTTCATAGGTTTTTAAAATAAAACTCAGAGCTTCCATCATATGACACTCTCAAGTCTCTCAATATATGTGATATTTGTGGATTCTCACCAAGGCAATAAAGATAGTATGCCTTTCTCTTCCTACAACTAAAGCTTATGTGGAGTTCATAGGTAGGGAGCAAGCTAGAGCATGCTTGCAATGCATATATTGTAAAGTCAAACCCTAGATCCAAAGAGAGTTGAGTCATACAATCAAATCAAGATGTGCATGTGTATGGATATATGGTGGATATATGGTGGCTAACCTAATTCTACTATGCTCCTTGAAAACACATCTCTCATTTGAAACTTGGAAACAACTTTGCAAGAAAATGTGGGCTATCTTATTCATCTTTTTTTTCTTTTTTCAGGCGAGCATCAGAGTACCCATTGTTTTAAATATATTGGACACTTGTCTATTTTTTTCTTCTTTCTCTTTTTTCTATGAATAACTTTTGCATAGCCCCATGCCTCTTTTCTGTAATAGAATTTTTGAGAGATAGCAATAAGAACTTGGAGCATTTATTTGGTGAAAATTCCTATCAAGAATATTTTTGGTATTTACTCCCAGTGGAGGAGTAAAATATTTTGGGAGGATCTAGATGGAATGGGATGTTATTGCGCTTACCCCAGTGTAGGAGTAGTGCATATTTGGGTGGTGTGTACGTGATCTTGATTTTAAGAGCATGACAAACCTCTCACAAGGGTCAACAAAACTTGACTAAACTCAATGCAATGCAGGCAACATATATGTGGAGGTTTTCCTAATCCAAATATCATATATGGCTCTGGTAGGAATTCAAGCTTTGTCATATAGGAGCTCATCATGTAGGATTTTCATATTTTTTTCAAAAGATAAATCTCCAGAGCTTTAGTGTCACTTGGAAAAAGATAAACATCAGCTCAGACCTTCTCATATCACATTAGTCAATTACCTAGACTTAGATCAAGCATATGCTACCCACGAGTTTTAAGTTCAGAGTAAATTCTTATATCAAAATAGTCGCATTCAAAACTCGGGAGAATTCAAGGCTAAAAACTAGGTACTTGAAAGGAATTACGATAGAACAACTATTCACCATTTTAATTTAAGAGATTATCCTTAGAGCCCATTTAATTATTCAGCTCTTAAAAATAGAATACTAGACACACACTTTTTATTTTGTTTTTCATAATTCAAGATCACACCTTTAATATATATATATAACTAGTTAAGAAAAAATTTATTTTGCTTTAGTTTGTTATGTATCTTTTTATTTCTTTAGCAAATATGAAGCAAACTTAAAAATAATAGAACCCAAAGAAATACTTAGCTAGATACATGGGGGTTGTTCCTTCCCCAAGCTGGATGTTGTCGTGGTCTTTCTTAGAGTGAGTCTACCAGCAGAAGTCTTTCTCATCCGTCCAGAAGTTGTGTTCCTTATGTAGCGGTTGTAGCGACAGTTCAGGAAAATGTACTTCGGGATGGATGGCTTTACTCTTGGTCATCCTGCAAAATACTCCAACAAGAGCACTAAAACTCGTGGCACAGATTAGGATAAGGGGTTAGCGGTCAGCCATTCGAAGATTTGTTGTCCTTGGAGGTTTAGATAGATTAACTAATTGGCAAAGTTCTAGCAGAATGTTTATTTAATATTTTTGGATTTTTTTATTTATATAATGCAGAAAATATGTATGTATGGTATTTTTATTTTTATGCCACCACGATGAATATTTCTATGGGCCTTTACACACCATAGATTTATTCACATGGGGCTTTAGGATTTAATGATGCAATGCTGTAATTCTTATTTTCTTTCTACTAATGCAATACTAATGCAGAAGAGTAAACATGCTAAAAGTGAAAAATAATTCATGCAATACTAAAAAGTAAATATGGATAACTACCGATGTTACCTCACGGCCATGGTTCAGATTTTTAAGTCCTCAGGACAGGACTTTTTTCCTATCTTGTTCATTCCTTGGGTGCATCAGCCGGTCCCGAGGATGGAGATCCTAATGGTTGCACCTCTTGTGACTCTGGTGGTGATGTTACCTTTTCTTTCTATACTTGCTTGGTCTGTGGACTTGACTTTAGCAGAGCGAGTTCAACTTTTATAACTTCTTTAGGTTCCTCATATTCCTCCTCACTTTTCTTTGGGGATTGATTCTTTTGGTTTTGGGATGATCGACATCTCCTCCTAGAGCGAGACTTCTTTGGCTACTCATAAGTGGTATAACTATTAAAAAACAATATACCTTTTCTCTAGGGAATTGGAAGTGGATTTGTCCAAATTCGATGTAGATGATTGTGTTGGTAGTGTTGAGGAACGGTCTTCCAAGAATTATGGGTGTATCATCTTCTTCTTCTCCCATGTCTAGAACCATGAAGTCAGCATGGGCATAGTGATCATATATCCTTACCATGACATCTTTTGCTATTCCCTCTAGAAATCTGATTGATTGGTCCGCCATCTGCAATTGCATATATATAGGGAACAAAGGTTCATCACCAAATAAGTATTCATATGTTACCTTGGACATTATGTTGACACCTGACCCAATGTCGTAGAAGGTCTTGTGGAAGATTCTTTGTCCAATGGTACACTCGATCGTTGGTACGACTGGGTCATCCTTCTTAGCAAGGAATGGTGAAGCGAGGACGTGGTCATACTCTGATCGAAGTGTGTTGATCATGTTGACCGACTCTTCTTGAGGCTGCCTAGCCTTGTTCTTCGTCCTTCTCCTGTTATTCTTCTTCTTGGTCATTGTTGTATCTTCGGGCAGGTACGACGTTTGTGGATGTCTAGGAGATTGGAGGATGCGGTTTTTGAAAAAAAAACTTCTCCTTTCTATCCTTGATTGTGAAGCAGATCTTGGCACTGTCCGCGTAGATGATGGCTTTAGCGGTGCTTAGGAAGGGTCGGTCCAAAATAATGGGTGCCCTTATATCTCCACCTGTTTCTAGAACCACAAAGTCTATATGAACATAAGATTGGCCCACTCGAACAATGGCATCTTCAAGAACTCCCTTGGGATAGCAGAGTGACTAATCTACAAGCTACAAATGCATACTTGTGTACAACAAAGTATCTCTATTAATTTGATCATAAATTACCTTAGGCATGATGTTGACACTTGCTCCAAAATCATAGACAGCTTCTTAGAAAATGTGAGGTCCAATGGCGATGGGGATGACAGGTCTTCCTAGATCACTCTTCTTTTCTAGCAAGGTATAGTCTATCTACCTTCCCGTTGATGGTTGTATATAGTAGTATGCTACAATGTGAATATCGATAAGATTTATAGTTTCTAGATCTTTCGGTTGCCCCAGAATCTTACCTTTGTTGGATGGAGGAACAGCAGCAGCCAGCTGAGCTATTTATGATTCTATCATTTTATTAAAGCTATGCTGGTTCTTAATGGCAGAAGTAAAGCTATCTATTCTATTATTTATGTTCTCTAGAATTTTATCATTGGTAGCTACCTTTCTCGATAATCCCTCCATAAGTTTAGATTGGCCAGCAATTATTTCTCTCAAGGGTGGTTGATTGAAATTGTTAAAATTATTACCTTAATAGTTACCTTGGTAGTTTGGTCTCTATTGTTGGTTCCATCCTTGATTCTACTGAGGACAAAAATAGTTATTGTTATTGACAAAGTTCATATCCTCGTGGGTCTTAGGGCAGTTGTTCCCTGAATGCCCAGTGTTTCCACATACTTCACATGTCATGCGAGAATCATGAATATGCATGACTTCTTGCTTCTCATTGGCTCGATCTTCAAGCTTCTTCATCAGCATGTCCATCTTGGCAGATAGCATGTCTACCTCCTTGAGTTGATGCATACCTTCACCCCTCTTGTGGGTTTGAACACGTTCTTCATTCTAACCTTGATTGGAGGCCATCTTCTCCACAAGAGCTATTGCAGCTGGTATGGTGAGTGACAAGAATGCACCTCCAGCACCAGCATCCTAGTCTCATGGGTACTGTTAGTCAACCCGTGTTAGAAAGTCTGCATGAGTAGCCAATTCTCCATCCTATGATGAGGACATTCTGCAATGTAATCTTGAAAGCGTTCTCATGCCTCATGGACAGATTCATCATGTTGTTGCTAAAAGCTTGAAATTCTCCCATGCAAAGCATTGGTCTTGCCTGTGGGAAAGAACTTTGCTAGAAAAGCAGTGGAGCAGTTATCCCATGTAGTATTTCTATCCTTGTTGGAGTAGAACCATTGCTTGGCCTTCCCCAAGAGTGAGAATAGGAAGAGGCAAAGTAATATAGCATCTTGGGTTACTCCTTTGATGGTGAAAGTGCTACAGATCTCCAGAAAGTGTTGGAGATGTGCACTCGCATCTTCATGTGCCTTCCCACAAAACTGGTTTGCTTGCACAATGTTGATGAGAGCTGGCCTGAGCTCAAATCTATTATCTCTAACATTGACTATTGGTCCAGTACGGATGTTGGCCATAGTTGGAGCAAAGAATTGATGGAGAGTCTTGTTAGCCATGGCTTCAAATTCAGGTGTTAAGCTTCGTATTATATGGTTGTCTTCTGACTTTAAAGGTAAAACTTTCTTGAGTTTAGCTCTAGTTCTCCTAATTAATGCTTTTGGATCTTCAACGTAGTTTGTTAGAAGGTCAAAACCGATCATACATTACACTGCATAAGATACACAAGTAGACAAAACAAGGGTAAGCCTGTTTAAGCAGAGGTCAGTGGTTATCTTCAATCACATCAATAAGTATAAGTTTATCAATACTTCCTTTGCCTAGCTACCATCCCCGGCAACAGCACCAAAAATGTTTGTTGACATTTCTTAGCGTCACTACTAAGAACAGAGTTGAATCTATTCCCCGGTAATGGCACTAAAAATGCTTGTTGGTATTTATTAATGTGTCACTTGTTTTAAGTAGCCACCAATTATAAACATATATCTCCTAACATTACTTTACTATGTTGTCATCCCTAATGATGATGCCATAGATGCTTGTTGGTACTACACAACATTACTACTAGAATAATACTAAGTAGTTCTTTATCATTTTATGTGACTAGAAAGAATATATAAATATATGATTAAAAAGGATCTACAAGCGCATAGATAATGTACCATTATAGCACTTTACCCGAGAGTATTCTAGGTATCGTTATTTATATTTTTATCACATGGAAGGTCTAACATGGACATGTATTGATAATTTATACTATTGAAGGAGAAGTAAACCATAACCAATGTTCCACTCATAACAGGGGTAAGTCATAGGATAAGATATATGATAAGTATTAATAATGTGAGATCACTCAGAGTACTCCTTTCTATGGCATTAGCATGATCAGGTAGAATGTTAGAGGAATAATTTCTAAATCATTCATAATTACAAGTCAAAGCATACATTGATTAGTGAAATTATACCTAGTAGTCATTGCTAAGATCATCCTCATATCTACACATAAAGGATATTACTAAGGAAGATTAAGAACATAGCTTGTCTTTCCTTCGTAACCGCATCCTACATGTACCTACATTCGGAGAGTGGACTACAAAGAACTCAACGGAAGTGTCACGTCCGCGATCTACCACATGACCTAGAATATATGGTGTATTTGCAGGTAAACTACGTATAAGCACCACACTTACACAATGTCAATCACCCACCCATGGATCCTTAGAGTGAGCGATATACGAACTTATGCATGAATATGATGATAATCCAGCTACACTAAGCATATAATCAAAGTAGACGATGAACATTATAATGAAGAACATAAATGAGATGAATATTAATATTGTCATTACAATTGTAGAAAGCATATAAAAGTAATGGAGATACAAAAGAGTGGGGGGTACAAAGATTATACCAAACCACGCTCTTGACATGATCAGGAATCCAAGCGAAGCCTGCTTACCTCCCTCTAGACCTAGCCTAACTAGCTATGCCCTAGAATTGATGGAGCTCTGAGGATGATTAGGGTTTCTGTCTTCTCAAATGACTTATCTCTGCTTGAGGGAGGAGGGTAGGAGCTGATATATATAGATCGAAGCGTCCAACGTGAGCCCTTGGATCAAACCGACTTAAAGGACGGCATAGATGCAACCTAGGAGGCGATAGAGAACTGACATTGCAACGAGGGGCTAATAGGTGGGCCCTAGGGGAGTCCTCCCTAGTCTTCTAGAGTCTTTCGGTGTCCGTTTCGTTGTGGATAAGCATAATTAAATCTGACATATAAGTCTACCTTGACGGTTTTCTAAACAAACCCTGCAGAAAATACAGATTCACCAAAACTCGTGGAATTTGTTAGTTTAAACCCTTAAATCTTCATTGGTGATTATATTTATGCCCTTATACATGTTATATTGACGGTTTATAATGGTTGTTAACTACCGTCAACATCGACTTGATGAAGATGTTAATGCTGTGGAAGTCTTCAAGGACTTCCATACCAGTACGAAAAAGGGCCTAAGCGATGTTGCAAGAGGAGCAGTTGTAAGTACCTTCATTTGCTTTCCTGAAAATCTACTGAACCCATTGCCATAAAAGAAGGAAACACAGCATGAGCCTAATGTGGCAACATCGTTTAATTTTATAGTTGCAATTTTACACCATTCAATATGGTACCTGTACATTATGCTTATGTAATCTCTACCGATAGTAGGCTGCAAAAGACCATATGCTTATGTAATCTCTATCAGCAGTCGTCTGAGGAAGTCATATGCATTACTTGTTATGAATTAATCTCTTGGGTTTTGAGTTGAAGTCATCTTCCACTATCTATAACGTAATATTTTACTGATTGAATTTTGCAGGAAGTTATGATAGCTATGCAAGAAGAACCTATTGCTGATGGGTAGCAACCAATGACTAGTGCTGATGTTGTTTCTAAGGTTCTCTGCCTCTACCAGAGCAAGCGCCCCTCCCAAGGAAGCAACAAAAACCTTTTTTTGAAGAATGCTAATATCCTGAGAAGCTCCACCAGAGCAGAGACATCAACGGAGATGACACTTTGGGAGCAGCTTGCTAGTGAACAGAAAAGTACATCTGAGTTTGTCGAACCAGTGGATGAACTGAAGGTGAGGACAAAAAAAGGCTGAAAGGGAGCCTGAGGAATTCAAGCAACAGCAACAGGAGGAGTACAATAGGCTCAGTGAGCTAGTCTTGCGCTTAAGCTCTCCTAATAATTAACTCTCTGTCTTTAACTCCTGCGGCTTGATGCGGTGAACATTTGTGGTCTGTTGTGTGGACACATGTGATGGTTTGATGTTGTGATACTTTGTCAGTGGTTCGCTGCTGACGTGTGAAATGTTAATTGTGGTTATTTGATTGCCAGGCTGAATTGTTATGTAGTCAATCTACGCAGTAGTGACGATCTCGAATTACTTATATGATGAATTGATTGTACTCCACGTGGTAGAACCAGAACAAGCCACATGATCAAATAAAAATGCTACATGTGGAGGAACCAGTGCATGACACGTGAAATAACCAGAGCACGACACGTGGGCTATTAAAAATCCAACACGTGGAAGGATGTCGTCAAGCCACGTGGCTGAATAAAAATGCGAAATGTGGACGAACAGTGCTGTGGCGCGTGGTCGAATAAGAAACGGCCACGTGGACCAATAAAAATACGTCACATGGTCCAATAAAGAAGTGACACGTGATCCAACTGCAACACAACACGTGTGCCCATAGAAAACTGACATGTGAAACAACAAGAACACGACACGTGGTCTAGTAAGAACATGAAACATGCAAGAATCAGAGATGGCCACGTTGTGCATTAAGAAGGTGACACGTACCTGAACCATCTCCAATGCAACCGGCTATAACGTGTACACGTGGAAAGCATCTCCAACGGAAGCACCCACAAGCGTGGCAGCCCCCCTAATACGTATGCCAAAATAGTTCTATGACATTCAGTTTTTCATCATAGATCAAGCCACTTCTATGACGATTTACGAAAATCGTCATAGAATTTTAAGTGTGACGCGACTTCTATGACGAACCAATTTTCGTCATAAATGTATCATAAAACTGAATTTATGACGAATTTGGCTCCTTTAGTGACGAAATCTAATCATCATAGAAGTGGATATTCCTACTAGTGCCTCCACCATGTCCCGCAAAAATACCCAGCTTCATCCTTCCCAATGCGAACAACAGGGTATAGGGCTTTGAGCAACCTCTGCAGAGCCCCCAACACTTTCACCTCGACGTCAGAATCGCTAGGGCAACCCTCGTCTGAGCTCAGCAGCTGGTACTGCCAGAGGCGGCCATGGGAGAGCACCACTACAGCTCCATGGCTACATCGACGATCTCCAACATTGCTTCGAGTTCATCCTCGACCGGGAGCCCCACAACCTACTATCCACAGGAGTTCTCCACGGTGATCTACTCGTCCACATTGAACGAGTTCCCCATTCGACTACACCACTGCAAGGCATCGACGACAAGCCAAGCGGAGAAGGGGGAGATGTCATGCTCCTAAAGGGAGTCCCCCATAGCGGGCCTAGTGGGCTGGCAGGAGCCCATGACCCGGTGGCGACCAAGGCCGCGAGGCACACACGCGCACCAGGAGGAGGCGTGGCAAGGGGGGCGGTGACCCTCCACCTCCACGTCATCCCGGGTTCTAGATGATTTAGGATAATAGAGATATTTAGCGAAAAGATAGGAATAATAGTTAGATATTTTGCTTATGAAAGGAATTTAGATTTCTTAGGAAAGGAGAGGGTTTTGTTTTATAAAAGAGGAGTCCAAATAAGGACTCCTTTGATAGATTGCTTGGTGTTCAAGTCCAATAGGACTATAAATATAGGAGCATTGTAACTATTCCAACTCAAGGAAATAGAGCTTTGCTCTTTAAACAAATATCTCTCTCTCTAGCGCCACCACCCCTCTCCCGATGCCCTACACCCACCGCTGCCCTGCCTCACGGTGCCGCCTCGCCTACTCTAGCTGTCGCCCTAGCCTGCCACCCCAAGCAGGACCCTAACACAAATACTCATTGATCCTATACATCCAGAGCATCTGACCTGCCCCATGCTGATCAGATATGAGCCATAAAGACTTAAACAAATTCAGAGAAAATTTAAAAAGAACAAATATATGAAAGCCTAAATGATATGAACTACCACAACTCGGAAACCCCTAACCGCCCTTTGTTCTGCTATGCTATGCTCTCTCTAACACTCCCTCCCTCCTCATCTCCCCCCATTCTATGTGGATTTGTCTCAAAGGTACAGGTAGATCGAGGGTGACAACATCCCTGGACACGATGAATGTAATAGATGTTGCTGCTCCTTCTCTTCACTATCTCTGTTGCTTGCTTACGAATCAAGGAAGCACAACCATGGTCTCATGGCATAACAAGCAAATGGCACAAAAAACAACGATGAAATTGAATAAAAATGCAAAAAATCTCACGGTTGAAACTCCTTCGGAGCCAAACAACCGATAAGTTAAATCAACAGCTGCGCTGCCCAACCACAAGCGCTAAGCAAGTCCACAAACCCGACCGCTGGAAACGAGCACGCCGCACGACCGCCGCACAACCCGCAACAACGACGCCGAACACCATGATAATACAACGCCCGCCTCCCGCTTCGCACGAACAAGACTGAACACGAAGGATTAAGATGAGAAGCTGCGCCGCCCAACCACCAGCACCGAGCAAGACCCACCAAGCCTATCCGCCGAAACCGAGCAACGCCACTGCACGAAACCGTGATGCCCAGGATCTCTCCGAGACGGCAACACTGCAAGTCTGTAATGACTCTCAATTTTCTCCCCCTATTTTTTTATTTCAAAATACGCGATATACGGAAAAATAAAAAAAAAAGGAAAGAGAAGTATGAACACAACCCAACAAGAAACTGAAATGGCCCAAGAAGAAAGAAAGCCACTGAAGATAGCACGAATCTAAATAAAATCGCAGCCATAGAAAACTGATTGATTAAGAGACAATAACAACCGATAGATGAATAGAAATTCTGTAGAAATATTGTCGGGCAAAAAAAAACCGCAATGGAAAAATTCAGACATGTGGGGGACACCACCTAGCCTCAAGCGAGCAGCTTCAGAGGAGAGCTGAACAAAAACAAAGCCCAAAACAAGAAGCAGCCCTTTTTTTTTAGTTGAGCAACTACACGTAAGCCACATACAGTAACTGGGCTGAACGAGGAGCCAGCCCACAGAGACAAACACCACGCACAGAAAAAATCGACTGACGAGGAACAAGAGAAACAGTCGACATAGGCACAGTCGCACGGGAAAAAAAATTCTATGCACTCGTGCTGTAAGACGAAGCCTGTGCAGCACCGTTTATCTGCCGTTGATTCGTCGTGATCGCTATTTTTTCCCAGTTGCACTGATTAGCATTATGATAGCCACTGAAGTCGATTCGCCTCCGTTCTCAGCCTGGGGTATGGCTCGTTATACCTGCCTCAGAAACCAATTTACCTCCGTTCACATCTTGAGTATGAGTTTTTTTACTTTAAATCCTTTTTTAATAAATATTTTAAAGATAACTGCTCAAAAAAAGAATAGGCAAAACTGAGCCTTTTGGTCGCGCCGGTGTATGTGGCGCGACAAAGCACTATGCCACGCCACATGCACTAGCGTGACAAGCACCACAGTGGCGTGGACTGCTGACCTGAGCCTGCGTGACACATGGCGGGGCCCACTCTACCGTGCCAGTGACTCGGGCGTGACAGCGCTGCCGAGTCAGGCGGGCTGGCGCGACAGGGCCGTATAGAATTGGCAGGTCTGGCCCACTTTCTTTCCTCTCTCTCATCCACTCGTTCTTCTATCTCACGCCCGTGGTGGCTGGGGCAAACACGTGCCACCACCGCGTTCCCTTCTCCCCCCCGCTGGCTGCGGCGGCGGGGGTTGCAAATCCCGGGCCGGCCAATCACCTCCACACGCTAGGTAAGAGTCGATTTACCCCTCAATTTGTTGCTTTTTTGTCGTTGATTGACAGCTAGGGTTACTAAAATTGGGATGTAAAGTATTTGTTGCATGAACCTTAGTAGTTTATATATGTGGGTGCATGTGATTTTAGTGTAGTAATGAATGTTAATGTGCAAATATGCTTGTGTAGTAGTAAATGTAGTTCGATTTGTTTAAAATACGTAGTTATGGTAAATATGTTGTTATGTTACATGTTCATGTATTGACAGGGATTTATGTTTTGGATGAAATATTGTTGTGGATGGATCGTTTAGTCCGATTGTTTCATGGGGAAAAAGTAAGATCGGACGGCAAGTATGAAAGTATGAAAGAAGTTAATGAGTTCTTTAGTACACCTCCGACCTTTGGTTGTTTAGTTAGCCAATGCCGACATAAATTTGGGGGGGGGCATTCACTTTGAAAGGTCAATTTGACTATGGGAAGGAACGGGCACACTATGTTATAATGAGTTTGTCATGCGAGCAAGATTGGAGTAACTACAAAGAAGTTGTGATGAGTAGTAATGTAAGTTGTTTGAAAATTGTTGTGGATAGGGTCTGTAGTCCATTGGTGGTTCCTGTCCGATGAGAATGTGTATGTGGAGCCAATAGAGAACCTTACCCAAGAAGATGTAGTTCAAAGTATAATACCTAGGGAAGTTCATAGTTTATGTCAGCTGGGCGCCTTGAACGATGACTTCGATGTAGAAATTTTGGAGGACGACGACGATTGTGTTGACATCTCGGAAGGATCTGAGGATCAGGAAATGGAGGTGGAAGCAATGGAGGATCATTAGCCAAAAAAAACTTTCAATAAACAAAAAAGGCAGTCTTGCACACAACAGTATAAACCATAGCAGTCTACAACCTTCAACTCAATCCAAAAACATTAGAGGGTGAGGGAGTCATACCTGCTGCACAACACGGTTGACAACCAAAAGCCTTAACCAAACTAGATCAAAGACACAAAGAAAATGGGAAAGAGAGAGAGAGAGAGAGAGAGAGAGAGAGAGAGAAATGAGCTCTAAAACAAGCTCATGACCTAAGGAAACAGACCAAAGAGAAGTGAGGGAGGGGCTTCGACCGCGACCATATATAGCCCTATCGTTGTCGCGTCTGAGTCACTACCACCACAGAGTGGGCCCCGCCATGGGTCACGCCATGCGCCATGCAGCCTCGGGTCAGCGGTCCACGCCACCGTGGCGCTCGTTGTCGTGCCAGTGCATGTAGTGAGACAGACACTACTACAGGAATTTTAATCATGCCGGCATTTTGGGTTAACCGAGGTAGTTTTCGCAACCGCTTCGGCCGAAAGGTCACGGTTAATCATGGCCTTAACCGAGGTGGTTGCCCTGTCTGCCTCGGTTAATCGAATATTAAAACAAAAAAATGAAAACCCGTGGATAAGCCTAGCGAGATTCGCCGCCAGGGAGTTGATGTAGAAGTGGAGGGAAGGAGCGCCGCCACGGGGAGGCCCACGACGCCACCGGAGTTGATGTAGAGGGGGAGGGGGAGGAGCGCCGCCGTGGGGAGGCCGGATCCCTCCTCCACGCCACCGGATCCGGCCTCCACGTTGCCCGCCTTGGATTCGGAGGGAGGAGGGCCACCGCCGCCACTAGATCTTCGAAGGGAGGAGGGCCACCACCGCCACCAGATCTCGCGCCGGAGGGAGGAGGAGAGGGGCGGCGGGATGGAGAGGGGGAGCCGTCGGGAGGGGAAGGGGAGGGGGGGCGCCGGGTTGGGAAAGGAGAAGGCGCCGCTGGGAGGGGAGAGGGGCGGCGGGATGGGCAGGGGAGGGAGGGAGCGTGTGAGAGCGTCGCGCGCCTCTGCGTGGCTTCGGTGTGGGAGGGTGGGAGCGGCGCTTCTGGAGAGAGAGAGAGGGGTGGAGTGATTCTGAAACCCTAAGTGACCATATTTATATTCGGGGGACGATATTGGACTGAAAATAGTAGCGGACTGGGCCAAAACTTTGGAGGCGGGCCTTATAGAAAACCATCTTGGTTAATCGATCAACCGTGACGGTTGCGTTACAATAACCGCCTCGGTTAATAGGCATTAACCGAGGCGGGTTCTGTTATAATGCTCGCCTCAGTTAATGATTAACCGAGGTGGTTGTTGGTCCGGCTACCCTACCTGGAATAACTAAGGCGCGGCCAACCGTCTCGGAGCCCCAAAGTGAAACGCTGTGTAAAATCTTTTGTGTAGTAGTGAGAGTGCTTCTATTATGCCAGTGACGCTAGCGTGACCAAAAGGGTTTTGCTTATTCTTTTTTAGAGCGGTTATTATTAAAATATTTATTAAAAAGGATTAAGAATGAAAAATCCTCAGGATTAAATCTTTGAGAAGTTCTTCGCCGCAGAAACTCTATCACCCGCGTTCTGTCGCGGAGGGAACATCGACGAAAACTGATCAGAAGCGTTTTTGGATGACATCGAGAGTCATGCGGGATGGGCTGGCCACCGGCAGGCCCAGACCCAAACGAGGCCTACGATGAATTAATTAAGAAACTAAGAAAATGCTCCATCAGTTACATTGTTTGCTTTAAGATTCGTACAATTTCTTTTTTTTAGCACAGATTCGTACAGTTTCATGAACGAGGTCTACGATGAATTAATTAAGAAATTAAGAAAATGTTTAATTAGTTATATTGTTTGCTTTAAGATTCGTGTTGCTTTAAGATTAGTACAGTTTCATGAACGAGGTCCGAGTGTTTTGGCTGAAACAGTGTCACAGTACACTGCCGGCAATAGAAGCTTATACTGTAGTTGTATGCTGGCGCTACTGTTAGAGGATGCCATTTCTTTTTGGAATCCATATATATATATATATATATATATATATATATAAAATATAACTAGTGTTGGTATTTTTTAACGTCTACAGAAGTCAATCCGTAAGCGTATGGAATTATCGTTGTAGCTTTCACCCAGAAGTATGCAGGGTATCATATTTTCCATGGGGAACGAAGGTATTTCTTCTAGCTAATTCGTCCCAGGACAACACAATGATAGAGTTGACAGAGGTTAAGATGGATTCATATGGTTCTAGAGTCTATGGATAGATTAACGCTACTTCTACTTCTTACTTCGGGCACTGGGTAGCACCTGGTCTGCTAAGTGAGCCTGGCCCGTACCCAGACGTGGGGGATTACAAGAGACGTATAGGGTTGCCTCCACCAGCCGCCCACCCCTTAACCGTGGAGTACGAGACAAACGAAGGTAGCCTCTAGCCTAGACTACTACTCTAGCGTCGATCATGATTATCCATCTTTATTAGGAGCCTTCTACTAGAGTATCCGCCACGGGGATGGACGATGAACCCGCAAACAAGTAAGAGTAAACCTTAACTAATCAAAAGACTTTATAACCAAAAGAACAACGAACACTCACTTATCGAAAGATCCCATTTGAGGTACATGTGTTCATCGAGATACAAGCAGGGCAAGACCGATAGGTCCGGCACTTCCCCGAACTCTCCCTCACATCTCTCCCTACTACTTTTCTCTAGATAGCTATGGCCTAAGCCTTGGAGTGTTGCTCTTGCTTCTTGTTCTCGTCCTTTGTGTGTTGTTGAAATGAGGAGGGCTCTCCTCCTTATATAGTGTTCAAGAGGTCGGTTTGGAGGACTATTTTTGGAAGATCCCCATGCAGACGCCTTGGAGGAGCCACCAGGAGACGCCAAGTGGAAGGGGAAGGCGATCGCCACCAGGAGCCACCAGGAGGAGGAGCCACCAAGGCATAGCAATGTTTTGCCTTCTTTTGTTTTCTCATACTTTTAAAAGGTTTATGTGGAACTTTAGGTAGGGATAAACAAAATAGTATACTTGTATTGCATATGTTGTAAAGTCAAATCGATGATCAAGGAGAGAAGTACCATACTCGCAGATCAAGATGTGCTTGTGTGTGAAAAAAGATAAACTAAAACTATAGTCCTTTTTGTAGATATGATCTCTCTCTATAACTTATTATTTTGAAACATGGCTATCTTTTTTTTAATACATGAGTGCTCATCTCTTTTTTTTCTTTTTATACTTGGACCTTCATGTGTCCATTTTTTATAAACATTTTGGATAGCCCATGTCTCTTCTTCTAAACCACATATTTATAGAGATCATTATCTTCTTAGAACATGGAGTATTTATCTAACAAACATATTTTTGACTACTCCCAGTGTAGGAGCAGAATTTTTTTGGTGGATCTAAATGAAAGCATGTTTGTGCGTACTTCTAGTGTAGGAGTAGCACGTGTATGTGGAGTGTACGTGATCTTGATCTTGGGAGTATGATAAATCTCTCAACAAGGGTCAACAAGACTTGACCAAACTCAATACAATAACAAGCAGTGTATGTGGAAGGCTTGAAACTTGCAAGATGTTATATTTGGCTTTGGTAGGAATTGCTCACCAACTAAGGAGTATGTGACACTATGGTTTTATAATATTATTATCAAAACAAATTCTCCAAGTACTTTGAATAGGAATGGTAGGATTTCTATGTTAGAACTATATCACATCTCACAACAACTTAGTCAACATGATTGTCCTATTAGAATATTTTCCCACAAGCATAAGTGTATGTATATGGAACAAACTTTATGCAAGCTTCTATCTTAAAATGATATGTACATGTCACTTTTCAAAATTTGGAAGTGTGGTTTATAAAATTGCATAGGGGCATTGTTCATCATGAGGAGATAACACGGATAAATTTTAATTTTAGTAATCAAGGTTTATGTTTATTCAAACTCAAAATTGTAAGGAGCTGAGGGTAGTGTTGCACAAACCATTGTTGAAGAGATGGAGCAGAGTCAGAGGTGGTTTGGCTCAACTAGAGGTTTAGCCAATCCTCTCTGGAGCTATTTGTCTTGTCCTTCTGCATGTTGGATTGTTTGATGTTGTGCAACGTGTTGGTGGCAGATGTCGAATGTGTGTTTGTTATGCTTGAGAGATCTCCCCCACACTTATTCTTGTATCTATTTTTATTTAACAAAGAAAAACAAAAAGAAACAAACAAGGACCACACTGGGGAGCCTAAATTTTATTTATTATTATCACCATTGTATTTTTATTTATTATTCTATTTTTTTATTTTTAAAGTGTTCACCCATTTTTTCCGGTTTAACTCAAGCAAGGCTAAAGTTAAAGGTGCAAAGTAAAATCCAGCCTTGATTCATCTGTATCATAAAATTACTTCCATTATTTATCAAAATAATAACTCGAGTTCATTAACCAAAATTTAACACCATGTCTAATTTTGATTAAAGAAGACCTTTTTAACCTAAACATCATGCTTAATTTAAAAGGCCTATGGATGTACCGTACGATTACATCCAAACCAGAGCATATGACATAAAAGAAAGTATGATTTTGCAAGATCAAGTATATCCAATGGAGACAAGCATGAGTTAAAGGAGTTTGAGAACATTTAGTTTTAGTTTTTTTAAGATAATCCGAGGTATCTCCCGGAAGTGCTTTGTTTTATGGTCACAAGCTCGACCGTGGGAATTTTTTCCTATAGCTATCGATAGTGGTGTAGTTCCCAGCTCCACCACCAAGCATTGAGCATTTTCGTTCAAGCTGCAAGGTTAGTACCACAGTGCACCCACGAGATTTGCAATATTCATGATAAACATATGCATCCACAACCATTCTCCTAAAAAGTTTGCTAACGAGGATTGCAAGATGGTTGGGATCCTCGTAGAGGCATGTGGTACTAAGCAAGATGTCCATGGCATAGAAGTTTTCTTTTTCAAAAGATAAATCGTGTAGGATCAACATTGAATCTTGTCTACTACTAAGAAAAATGTCCTGATGGCCAGAGGGACATAGCTCGGGTTTGAGCAAGGGTGATGATGGATGTTCATTTTCACAAGAAAGTTCAGGTAAAACGAACGGGGATATGAATTTCACCTCCTCGAACGGGTCATTGTTGGGATGATGCTTCGTCATGGGATTTTTGAGTGGGTGGCGAAAGTAGTTTTCCCAAATTCTTCTTTAAGGCTCCCTCGAGATGTTTTTTCTAGAATAAACTTGTCCAAAGGGTGGCCTATGAGAAGCTCAAATTCAAGGATGGCATAGATATGAAAGTCCAAGTGAGCCTCAGTTTTATCTATTTTGGTTGGCACGATCTTGGCAATCCCACAATACTCGAGGATGAGTCCTGACAAACTTTTAAAGAGCTTGTTGGTCGAGACTAGCGGCATTTTACCCGGAAGGGTTTCACTAAGAAATTCAGACATGATATTAGTCTCGTCCGTGGGGTTATACAGGGTTTCCACAACAGTTCCCTTTAATGAACATGGCATGGTTGTGGAAGGTAAAAGAATCCGAATTGCTTCGAAAGAACGTTTCACTTCCATTATCTATTCCTTTAACGGTTTTACCCTAGGGGAATCTTCCTCAAAAGGAAATGTAAGCTTTTCGTGCCCAGCGTATTTTGAGGAATTGCCATAATCCTCGAATTTAATAGGGAACTACGAAGGATGAATTACTGTTTCCTTCGGTGTTCGTGGTTTGGGTGAGGGCTCATGAGTCAAATCTAAGGATGGTATGGGTTTGGATTCGACTAATGCGGACTCCTCAGCACTCGTATGACTTTTGCCTAGAGAGTTCTAGTTCTCATGACGAAGGGAGTGTCTTTCTAAGAGGTTTTCAAGGAATTTTACTTGTTCCATCATGTTTTTATGTGTAAAACGACCTCCGGCAGTCACGTCTAGGCATAGGTCAGCATCTATGTCAAGACCTGAACAAAAGAGATGCAAAATCACGCCATCAAGTAATGACAAATCTGGGCCAGCATGTATTAACATTGAAAACCTGGCCCAGGCTACACCTATAGTCTCCTTCTCATTCTGGTTGAAGTCAAGGATTGCCCTTGGTAGAGAGACGATATGAGATATAGGGCAGAATGCAAGACAAAACTTACCCTTAAGTTCATTTCAAGCTCCATTCATGCTCTCTATGGCTTGAGTGTACCATTGCTTCGTCTTCTCTATGAGAGAAAAGGGAAATAATGTCCATCTTAGTGTTTCCTGTGTCATGCCTGAGGTGCTCAGGCACGAACACATCTCCTCGAATTTATGCAGGTGATGGCAGGGGTTTTCATTATCGTGCCCTGAGAAGGGTTGTGCCCGAACCATGGCTATTAAACTACGGTGGAGTCCACTGCCAGATAAAAGGTTTGATTTTGAAAGTGGCTCAGGGAACTCCCCCTTTGAAGCGGTAGGATTTGGATTTGAAAATGGCTTCACGATGGAAAAGATAAAAGAAAATATTTTGTTTTGTTATAAAAAAGGATACAGATACGAAGACAAACTAGGTTCGAAGAAAATATAGCAACCGTTCCCAGCAACGGCGTCAGAAAGCTTGTTGGTATTTCTTAACGTCTACAAAAGTTAATTCGCAAGCGTACGAAATTACCGTTGTAACTTTCACCCGAAAGTATTCAAGGTATCGTATTTTTCGCAAGGAACGGAGGTATTTCTTCTAGCTAATTCATCCAAGAAGAACACATGGATAGAGTTGATAGATGTTAAGATGGATTTCTATGGTTCGAGAGTCTATGGATAGATTAACGCTACTTCTACTTGCTTACTTCGGGCACCGGGTAGCACTTGATCTGCCAAGTGAGCTCGGTCCGTATCCAGACATGGGTGATTACAAAGGACGGATAGGGCTGCCACCACCTGCCGCCTACCCCTGAACCGTGGAGTACGAGGCAAACGAAGGTAGCCTCTAGCCTAGACTCCACATCTACGCTATCGATTACTACTCTAGCATTGATCAGGGCTATCCGTGTTTATCAGGAGCCCTCTACTAGAGTATCTGTCACGGGGATGGACGACGAACCCGCAAACAAGTAAGAGTATAGCTTAACTAATCAAAAGACTTTATAACCAAAAGAACCACGGACACTCACTTAGCGGAAGATCCGTTGAGGTACATGTGTTCGTCGAGGTACAAGCAGGGCAAGACCGACTGGTCCGACACTTCCCCGAACTCTCCCTCACATCTCTCCATACTACTTTTGTCTAGATAGCTATGGCCTAAGCCTTAGAGTGTTGCTCTTGCTTCTTGCTCTCTTTCTTTGTGTGTTGTTGAAATGAGGAGGGCTCTCCTCCTTATATAGTGTTCAAGAGGTTGGTTTGGAGGACTATTTTTGGAAGATCTGCATGCAGCCGCCTTGGAGGAGCCCCCAGGAGATGCCACGTGGAAGGGGAAGGCGGTACCTACATGCTGGGGTGCGGCCGCACCCAGGTGTTGCCTCCCCATGACCGCCTTCCACATGGCGGTTGTATGTTGGGCCTAGACCACTTCCACGTGGGTTTGTGGCCCAGATTCATCTAGTGAGCGGGCCTTCTCTATAGTTATTTGCATAGAGTCTGCTTTTGCGCTTTTCTGGTTGCATACTTTGACTCTTTTTCCACATATTCCATGTTTGTGTCCTGTAAATGAACAATTCACCAAAACTCATGTAATTTGTTAGTTATAAGCCCTAATTCTAAGTTTGGTGTTTATTTGAGCATATTTTATATGAAAGTTGGTGGTTAGAAATTAGAGTTAAGGGCCGCCAACAACTAGCCAGAACCCCGCGGCAATTGCCGCGGGCTAGGCAGAGTCTGCTGACATAATTGTTTTTTTTCCTCTAAAGCATACATGCATCAATTGTTTATGGTGTGCATAGGTAAGTGTAGCAAAAGGTAAATTCTCTGAGATATGAACACATGAAAGTTGATTCTCTCCATAGTAGCACTCCAAAAAAACACATTTATAGACCGGAAGCATGACAAATTGTGTACCAAATACTCACTCACCCTTTTCCATATATATCTCGAGCTGAGAAAATGGTTAATCAACCGATCTCACCACTCAACTAACAGTTCATGCTAGGGGCAGCTTGCACTTTATAATCCGCACTATTCAGCTTGTTTTTTCAGCCGGAACAATGTTTTTCTCTCATAACAATTCAGCCAGAATAGTGTTTTCAGCCAATTCAGCCAAGTTTCAGCAAGCCGAACGGGGTCTATACCGATAAATACATTAAAATGTAGGAGTCTTACATGGCAGAAGGAGCAGCACCATTTTCTCAGCACCATTTTCACAGCAGCTTGACGAAAGAATTTGAATGTTGCTGTGCATGTTCATACACATAGCCACGTTCAGGAAGGACGCTGTAGATGAACTTTTCCCTGGACTGGTGTTTGCCATGGCATGCAAGCTGCTGTGTGGATTGGCACATAAGGAAAATGTTTTAGTAGGTAGATAGAATAACATTTCTCATTAAAATGGTAAGCCACAGATAATCCTAGTCGTACAGCTGACCACTGTACTAATTGAATTAAAACGATTGTAATACATAGCAGAGTAGGAAGGAATGGTTAATTCCATGGTATGCCACATATTTTCATATGCATCCACTAACTAAAGAGGATGTAATGACATAAAAAAAAGGTTCATGTATTTTTGGGGAAGGCCCAGAAAACGTAGAAAATCTCAGGTTCTATTGTTCTACAAATGGCTCACATGTGCTTTAGGCAACATAAGCCTTAAGTGCCACCTAGATGCAAATTAATAAGTAGGCATCAAACTAAGCAGCAGCATAAACCAAATCAGTAAGAACTCATTAGTTTAATTTCATGGTATGTCACAGATATGTCCACCTAAATTCACCAACTATAAGTCCTGGAATAATTATGAATTAATGTCACAAAACATGTATCATGTATTTCAGTGCAAGGCATAGGAAATGTGCAAATGTCAGGTTTTATTGTTTTGCAAATAAATGCATATGTTTTAGGCGATATATGGAGGCTATGTCATAGCAGGATAATCTAGAACCACACATGCAAATAAATTTGAGCTGCATAGGTGGCCTGGACGCTGAAAATGCTGGTTAGCAGGATGGCACTACAAAATAGTAGATAATATAGTGATTAGCAGGAAAGCAGTACAATCGTTGGTGGGGAAACCGTACAAATTTGTTAGTAGAGTGCAAATCTAATGGTAACCACGACCCAATGCTTATGGGTATTATATGTTGTATGCAACTATGACATTCATGTTATTATCAGTAATGGCAGGGTACATGAGAGTATGAGAGAAAAACTAAAAAGTTCTTTTCTTCTCTCTAATTGAACTTCTGTAAGTACTGGCATGTAGTTTAACCAGTACAGGCGGTCCCTTTGCTGACATTAGTAAAGATATTTTTTTATTAATTGCAGTTAACACATCATTTATTTCATAGACTAATTCCCAAATTGCAAAGCTCAGATTATTTCCAAAGATGTAGACTAATAAAAAGTGAAAGACAAATAATTTCACCTTTGTGAAGGGTTGAGTGCAATTGCAGTACCAGTCTCATAGGCTATAAGACATTCGCTGTCGCTATTGCATACATGGCTGTATCACATACCTGACAGTGCACAACAATCTCTGTTAGTAGAGCCTAACTAGCAGTGTGCCTTGCAAAAAAAAAGTAACAATGTCAAAGGTATTATATGTCTGAAATGGTAGTGGCAAAAACAATGCATGGTGCTGTTTTATGTAAAAAATGTTTTATCAAATATTTTTCTTTGCACTCTGCAGTTCAGGATGGACTTAATTTTACTATAGCTTTTTTATTCAACAGACAGTAAAGCCCATTTTTGCTCTGAAATATGACATCTTAAAGTGCTTCATTAAAAATCATGTTGTCATGCCTAACAAATTTATTGTATTAGAACTAACAACATTGTAAATATTTCGTAAGAGATTATTGACTAACAGATAACTAGATTAGCAGGAAGACTACACTTTTTAATACCAAAATTCATGCATATAGTAGTAACCACCATGTAGCAACTATGTACTGATTGCCATAGAAAATGACTCTACCTCATCATTTGTTCTGACGATGTATTTGTTTTTTCTACTGAACAATCACTTTTAAGATTTGATTCATTGCACGCACAAGCATATACCAGGTAAGGTGTTAAATAATTAAGAATTAATATTAGGACCTAAAAACAATTGAGATGTCAGGCAAATACCAAATTCTTTAGTCAGACAAGGTTTACATGAATGAGATATTTAGTCAAGGTTCTGAGCGTGCTTGATTGTTTGTCATTGCATTCAGCAGACTACTGTGTGGAGTGTGCTCACCTTGATATTGCTGTAGACTTTGAGGTTTAGGTAGACACACATAGCGTAATCTCATGAGGCTATGCAAACTTTATGCCAACCATTTTAGTTTCAGGTTCCACATGCTGCTCCGCTGCTATGTGAACTGAAATTTCAAGGAAAACAATGCAATTCAGCTGTAGGGACGCACAAGTGCAGCTCAAACTGAAAATTGATCAACAGAAAATATGGCAACAGCTTAGCGAGATGATGCTTAGTAATTTGAAGGACAAAAGGATATCAAGCAGGCGAAAGGAAGGCAATGAGAGTGGCAATAGTAGGCAGTCAAGGTTCGAAATGCTGAGGTACAGTGTACCTGATGCAATGTGTTTATGTCTGGAAGATGCTCATTCATCCCTTATTGTTTTCCTTCCATCAGCTTTTCTTTTTGCTCCCTGCAGCCAACAAAAGACATATGCTGCATAACATGAAAATTTGAGATGGCATCACTCAAGGTTTCCTGTAAATGGTCGTCTGAACACAGAAAGCCCATATTTGAAGATAAGAAAATGAACCTATGAGATACTCAGAACAAACCTTTGGTCATTGATATTCAAACCATCCTACAAGTAAGAGGCATTTAATTAAACACCATGAACAGGGAAAAAAACTTGGAACTAAATACCACTACAACACACATGACCTTCTGCGACAATCAGCTATTGTCGTTGAACACTAAATTTATGTCAAGTTACGGATTTGGTGACGTGAGCGCGACGAATTCCCATTTGTCGCCTATCTAACGTATTTAAACACCTTTGGTGACGAACACAGGTTTTTTTTGTCGCTAAACTTTCGACAATACTGCTTCGTCACTAAATTTGCGACAATGGCTATTGTCATTGTTTTAGGAAGAATTGTCACTAACTATTTAGTGCCATGATGCCACATGGCAAGATCAATATAAGCAAATACATAATACACAGATCAATATAAGCAAATACATAATACAATGTAGGTCACAAATTGATCATATCATTGAACAGTTAATTAATTAAAGTTCAAAGTCACCAACCAAAGTTACAGTAGCAGGTCATACAATACATGTTTCAATGATCATATCCACTGACAACAACAACAAACCACAATACTAATTTTGTTCACAGGCCACAATACATCTCACAGACCATATGATGCACTGACCAAAATTATAGCAGCCACAAGTTCCAAAGTTTAAAGGCCGCACAATACTTCTCAGAGGTCGCAAAACAATTAAACCAGAATCATGATTCAAAAGTTAGAGCTACTAATACTAGGGGCAAACAACCAGCAACCAAACCAAGTTCAATCATCCCTAGGACCAAGCATTTGACGAAGGAAGGACATGGTTTCTTGTGATGCCTTTTTTATTTTTTCGATCTCCTCAGCCTGTTTTGCCCTTGCCATTTCTGACTCTTTCTTTAAAGTCTCCATTACCATTTCTGATTCTTTCTTCATGGCTTCGAACTCATGCCTAAGGTCTTCTTTTAAATTTTTTTTCAATTTCAAGATCAGCCCGAAGCTGTTGCACCTGTGCATAAACACCGTAAATATGTCGGTGGCTTTACTAAGAAATAAATCATCTATTATTCTCTTAGAAGCAATAACCACTCAAGGCAGCAAGGCAAAATATTTGTTTACTGAACATTATTATGTGCAAACTGAACAGCTAAGTACAAGTAGGTTCAAATTGAGTTTATTGTTTTCATGTGCAGGACAGCTAGGTACAAGTTGATTTAAACTGAACAGCTAAGTCGAAGATCAAGAATGCTAGCATCAGTATGATGCTATTCGTTGGCCATTGGCCCAATTTAGCCGCTATTTGTTAGTTCTGATTAGTTATTACTTGATGTACATTAATCATTCTCCTACACTGTAGTCCTTAAAGGCTGCGTGTAACTTTTAAGTAAGTTGCTAACCTGTCTGTTAATCCATTCCTATCTTGCACTGATTCATCAACCAATGCATTAGGTGGCAACCTATATTCCAGGATCAATCAAAGAAGTAGAATGAAACTCTGTTTTTAACAAATTAACTGGCTTCTAATATTCACTAATGGTGTATTACTGTATTCTAGAACAATTGAATTTGTGTGCTGATGAATGAGGTGTCGCCACCAGGGATACTTCATAATAATATTTCAAGCAAGGACTAAGTAAACAGCGCTGAATGATGATATTTTTTCTAGTGCAGTTCATCGACTCATTGATCCCCTTTAAAATGTTCATTCTGTTGATACCAAAATAAGGGGCTATATATTCAATTTTATTATTTTGGTACCTCACATTTTTTAAGTGTTAAATAAGGTAGATATTTTCTGTAAAGAAAATAACTTCAGAGCATGCATGGTAGGGACTTGATGCACTTGTACCTTTGAGGAAGTGCAACCTTTAGAGCTATTGTTGGAGTTTGGTTGAATTCCTGCAACTTGAAGAAATGTAGTTGATTTCACAACTTGAGAAACAACATGGTTCACTAACTTTGGTTGCTCTTCATCTTGTACTGGTTCAGCCATGATCGCTTCCATATTAGCCTAGCAAAAAAATTACAATAGAGACTCAAATTTTGTGTGCAGTTCATTTTTTCAAATGTACGTCATGTAGCAAAGAAGGAAACAATCTGCAACATGTACGCAAAACTATGGGAATAGAGAAGAAGAATCAGTCACTCACAATAGCTTTCTTGATAGGCTCACTGAATCCTTTGTTCTTGCTGCAGTGGAAGTCCTTGAAAAGATCAATAGCAGTAGGCTTAATGAGATTATATGCCTTTGTAAAACCCAAGAGCCTACATAAATGCTGCATGTTTAATTAACTTTTCATATTAGACACTGCAAGTTGTATAACAAGGATGACTTGTTGCATGCACAAAAAAATGTTCTTACACAAGAAGTTTTGCAAGATTAAACATCCAGCAAATATAAACCCAAAGGAGAATTTAGTTAACCTAGCTACCTAATCATTCATCTATTTAAAGGCTATTACATATCAGCACGTCTGTACAAATTCAACCACATAAACAATTTTCAAAGGCTCAAAAATAACCCATCAGCACGTCTGTACAAATTCACAATCGATCAAAAAGCAACATTTAGTTTAGTTGACCCTATCAACAGGATACAACATTCTACAAAAATGAAGGAGTTCAAACATTCCCGGACAAAGAATAGAACTAGGAATTTAACAGAACATTCAGAGAAGTCTGCTAGCACCTCAAAAACCATTTACAGAAGCTTAAATGATCTGCTAGTCGATAATGCTAAAACATAGAGACAAAACTTCTGATTTGCAAGTATGAACACACATAAAAGTGACATGCATCCCAACCATTCTGCAAGCATGAGACTTTTTAGTAAGTTTTGTAAGGTCATTGACATTAGAAAAAAGTTCAGACCCAATTCACTAGTAGGAAAAAAATAAGTTGACATTCAATTGTTTGATCAGTTTTCCATTCTTTTGCCATCGACCAAAATCAATGTTCCATTCTCTAACCATCCGAATCGATGGAAGCAATTGACCAAAATGCTACCGACTATAAGCACTAAAAAAGCAAGCAGCAGGCATCAACTACAATCTATATATTCTTCCTTCTCTACTCTCCTCTCCATGAGCACAGCAACCATTGAGGCACTAGGACTAAGGGAACATGAATAGGAGCTAGAATCATCTCATCGGCAACTCCACGCACCTCATCCCCTCTTGAAAAACTGAAATCCCACTCCTCCCCATTAGCTCCACGTCACCACATGGTGGGCTAGCAACCCCCTCTCCCCATGGGCCACCCTGCGGGTGCTCCTCCTCCTCCTAGGCTGGAATTGGCTGCTCCCGCTCACTTCTATCTGACGTTGCTAGGCGGGGCTGTCCGTGAGCCACACCGCCAAAGAAGTGGGGGGGGGCAAGCCCCAGCCCCAGACTCCCAGAGGGGGCGGCTGGCAGCTGCAGCATGCAGGGCGCAAAGACATGTGTGAGGCCCGCCATACACCTCCCCCAACCTCAAATCTAGATCCATGGTGAGATGGGTATGGTAGAGAAATTACCTATGAAGTTTCGAGTCCCTGGGGGCTTCCTTCCTCTTCCTGGAGCCATGCCGGTCTTGCGGCGGGGAAGGGTCTTGGCGCAGGGAAGCAGAGGCGACGGAAGGGAATGAGGAGGACGCGGCGGTAGAAAGATGGGGCGGTGGCTGGAATGAGGAGGACACGGTCAGGGTAACATGTGCAATGTGCGAAACATTTTACTCTACTACCCTCTAAACAAGCGGGTAAGCCAAAAAATTTTTGCTGAAGTACGCTCGCTCATGGAAAGAGTGGCGCGCAGGGCCAAAAAGTGTGGTGCGTTGGATTGTTGACGTTTTTTTTGCTTCGGTTTGATTCACGTTGTATACACTGCATTTAATCTTATTGCATCTGACAAAAAAACACCGGTGTACTAATTGCATCTGACAAAAAATCAAAGCTAAACTAAATTACATCAAAAGGAACTCGCTCAGCACTGCAAGAGATGAAGAGGGGGAGCCTTGGAGATCTGTGACGGTGGTAAAACGGTAAAAGGCTATAGAAGAACTCACCAGCGTTATCAAATAAACCAGTGTTGGTTGAACCTCTAGGCCAGCCACTCTGTTGGGGGGAGGTACCCCTAGCACCGCTCCTCCCCTAACCCTCGACATGACGCTAGCTCGACTAACCCGCCCTCGTCCTGGGTACCGCCCCCGAGACGAGGGCGCCCTTGATCGGTTTACTTCATCTATGTGTTCAGGTGGCACGCCCGAAGGTCAGCTGCAGCTGAAGGAGTGTGGCGAGAAGGTCGCAAGATGGTGATGGCGAGTGAACCCTCGCTGGGGGCGCGCGAAGCTCGCTGCCAGCCACGGAAAGGGACCATTCCGTCAGCAATTGGGCCCAGGGGTGGTTGGCTGATGAAAGAAGATTACCGCCATACCCCAGGTTCTTATATAGCGTTTATCTGCTAGGGTCTAACCCTAATGTAATTCCACCGCGTCTCCGGGTATGGCCTATAAATGCCCGGAGCGCTCGTGTAAGAGACGGGTGAAAATTTTCAGACAAATTAATGAGCATTTAATCCACATTTTTCCATCGCCTCGCTTTCCTGTACCCTTGCTTATCCCTTCATGACGGTCTAGTCCTTCACCTGTGGGAAACCCTCGGCCTCTCCCCCCTTGTCCCTCAGTGAGGGCGAGAGGCTAGGAGTGATCCCATAGTTGGCACCATCCGTCGGGACCCCAGTCCACCATTCCTCGAAAGCAATGGCAACAACAAGAAGAAACACCCAAAGGGACCCACCCCCACCATGAGGGGCGAACCCAGCGGTGAGAACCTCCACAAGCGGAGCCGGCAGGACTCCGGTACTCCAACCCGCCACTCAACCGACGAGAACACTGCTCGAGTCAGAGGGGGCCGAGGTAGCCGGGGCTGGAGCCAACCCCCAACCCAAACCGTCTAGGACGGAAGAAACCAGCCACGTATCGGAAGACGACGACGAAGATGCAGAGGCGAGAGGCCTCGAGGCCCTAAACCAAATGCATGAGGAGCTCTAGGAGAATAGACGTCGAGTCGAAGCGCACAAGAGGCAGGCACGCCTGCAAGTGATAAGGCAGAAGGCAGACAAAGCCAGGGAACAACTCAGGCAAATTCATGAGTACCTAGCTTCAATCGAAGCTAACCCAAACTATCTACCTGAACAACAAGACTTAACACCTCAGCTCCACCCAATCCACCTCTGCTCCACCCAAATCCACCTCCACTCCATCCGAACCCACCCCCCACCACCACCACCTCGTTTTCACCAGATCTACCCAGAATACATTCCCCCAGTCGTACAACACCACTACAGAAACCAACCTCCGCCAATACCATATGACCCGAAATCCCCATTGACCTAGATACTCTAAACCAGAAACTGGCCGCTCGAGTACAAACCACACAACCTACCAAGGTACGACGAAAGCATAGACCCTCGCCAATTTGTAATGAGCTATGAAGCAATAGTGGCGGCAGCAGGCGGGGATGAGTATACCATGGCAAAATCCTTCATAATTATAGCAAGGGACATTGCCCAAAGCTAGGACAACAACCTCCCACTAGGCTCAATAGATTCCTGGGGGAGTCCCGCGAAAAGCTGTGCAACAATTTCAAAGGTATCAGCCTTTCGGCAACCAATTCCATAGAATTATTCACCTGCACTCAAGCCAAAAGAGAACCCCTCCAAGACTTCTGGCGAAGGTTCGTCCAGCTTAGGGAGAGGACACCAAACATAATAGATAATGTAGTGATCCTAGCAGCAGTCAATGGTGTAAGACCAGGGCCATGTTCCTCGAGACTCACGCAAAAGCCACCAAAAACCATCGCAGAGTTGCATGAGGTCATGGAAAAGTACATCAGATCAGACACCGTCTTCCGTTCGAAGACCGAGGCTTTGAAACCTCAAACGTGTCTGCCTCCGAGGCCACCACAGCGCAACCAGCACCCTCACGACGAACCAATCAATGTCAATACCATAGAGACCGCACCTCCGCAATGCCAAAACAGCAACCAAGTCCAAGATCTCAATAGACCCCTGCCAATAGCCAGAATGACAACAGAGACAATACCCAAAGCAAACCCAACCCAAGAGATCCAGCGGAGCTATACTGCCATTTCTGCGGACCAGGCAATGGCTACTCGACAAAGGAATGTGCATGTTTCGCGAAGGGAAAAGAATATCAAGAAGCATAGCAAGCCGCTGCTTCAGGCCCACCAAAACCTGTTAACTACACAAGGAGACAACCCACCCCCGCAACTACTCCATACCAATACACACCAGTAAACTATGGCATCCCCTCACAACAACATCCTCAGCAATACCCAACCTTCATTGGCTACAATCCCTCCTATCATCATTACAACACCTACGACAACACACAACCATCATACGGCTACAACAATCACCCCAACAGCCAACCATACATGGTTATTCACCCATCCACCCCACCACAAATACAAAGCCATCACCTAGCCTTACCACCACCACCCCTGCCACCACCAACCCAGCCGTAGCAATAGCAAGTAAAACCAGAACCCGCGAGCCAACCCATTCAAACAACAATCAACCCAGTTACAACCTTCGGTGTAATACTCGCAATCACCGGAGGATCCAACAACGATCACGGCAACAAGAGACAGCACAAAGATCATATGATGTGGTACACCACCTAGCCACCGAAGGGCCACACAAGAACTCATAGTGGTCTCACATCCCAATAACCTTCGATAGCACGGATCTCAAACTAAAAGACTACCTCACATCGCTGCCATGGTCATCGAGACAAACCTGGCTGGTTGGGCAGTAATAAGGATCCTGGTCGACACTGGCACCTCCACCGACATCCTATTTGCTTCAACCTTCGACAACATGAAATTAGACAGAAACCTTCTCCAGCCGGCTGGACGTCCGCTATATGGATTCGGGGGCAAAGTCACACTCCTAGTAACCTTCGGTGACCAAAGCAACAGCAAGACAGAGCACATAACCTTCGATGTGGTTGACATGCTATACAACTACAATGCAATTTTTGGCCGAGGGGTCACAAACATATTCAGCATAATCCTTCACCTAGGCTATCTCTGTATGAAACTGCCCTCTGCCAGAGGCGTCATTATCATGTACAACAACCAAGACCTCGCTAGAATAGCAGAAGAAACAGCCACCCTAGGGCAGAAAAATGTACACAACCTAGGAAAATAAAAGCCAAAAGTCAAGATACCCTCGCCAAACAAACCAGAACAACAAGTCAGGGCGAAGCCAACAGAAGAAACAAAGAAAGTACCACTATTCGAAGGTAACACTAACAAGCAGGTCATCATCTCTACTATGTTGGATGGCAAAACCGAGGCTGAGCTCATCCATTTCCTGCATGACAACAACGACATCTTCGCATGGTCAGCAGAGGACCTCCGAGGGGTAGACAGGCCCATCATTGAGCACGTCCTTGACGTCGACAAAAATCACCCCCCGATCAAGCAAAAGCTTCACAAAATGTCTAAAGAAAGAAAGCAGATAGCCAAGGCGGAGGTCCAAAGATTGCTCGACGCTGGGTCATCCACCAGTTAAATACCCAACCTAGCTATCAAATGTCGTGCAAGTCAAAAAGAAAAATGGCAAGTGGAGAATGTGCGTCAATTTCATGAGCCTAAACAAAGCCTGCCTAAGGATGATTTCCCATTACCAAGAATAAGCACCCTCGTCGATTCAGCGATCGGTTGCGAGCCCTTGTCACTCCTGGACTATTTTTTAGGTTACCATCAAATTTGGATGATCCAGGAAGACGAGGAAAAAACAAGCTTCATCACTCCTTTCGGCACATACTACTTCAGAAGAATGGCAGAGGGCTTACGCAACGTAGGGTCAACCTTCGCCCACATGATAGAAAAAGTATTCAAAGAGGACAAAGCAATCTCAGCTTATGTCGACGACATCATTGTACAAAGCAAGCTCAAACAAGAACACATTGAGGACCTCCGTAGAGCCTTCAACAACCTCCACAATGTGGGGCTCAAATTGAATCCAACGAAATGCATATTTGGCGTAAGCAAGGGAAAGCTACTCGGTTGCCTCGTCTCAGCAAGAGGAATCGAGGCCAATCTAGAGAAAATCAACGCTATCCTCAATATGGAACCCCGACCTCAAGAAAGCTAGCGCAGAGGCTTGTAGGAAGACTGGTGGCACTAAATAGATTCATTTCAAGGTCCATGGAGTGATGGCTCGCCTTCTTTGAAGTACTAAAAACATAGATCCATATAGCTGGGGACCCCAACAACAAAAGGCCTTCGAGGATTTGAAGGTCTACTGCACAACCTAACAACCCTCTCCAGCCCCCAACCCGATGAACCGCTCCTTCTATATGTCGTAGCCTCGCCACATGCCGTCAATGCAGTACTAGTAAAACAAAATCAAGAAGAGCATCACAACAAGCAGCTACTAGTGTATTACGTATCCAAAACCCTCGACGAAGCAAAAATGTTTTATACAGAAATGGAGAAAGTAGCATACGCAGTCGTCATGGCCTCCAGAAAACTGAAGCACTATTTCCAAGCACATAAGATCACTATACCCTCGAGCTTCCCACTTGACAACATCTTCAAGAACCTAGAAGCCATAAGTCAAATTGGAAAATGGGCCACCGAAATCAACGACTTCGTAATAGAGTTCGTCGGGAGAAACACCATCAAATCTTAGGCCCTCGCAGACTTCTTGGAAGATTGGACCCCCGACACTCACAATACAGCGGAAGTTATAGAACCAATGTGGACAGTGCACACAGACGGAGCATGGGGATCGGTAGGAGCTAGAATAGCGGCAATCTTAACCTCACCGTCCAGCATCAAACTTAGATATGCTGCGAGGCTAGAATTCCATTGCACAAACAACAGCGTAGAATACGAAGCAATTATACTGGCTCTATCAAAGCTCCATGCACTCTCAGTAAGGCGAGCAATCATCGAAACCGACTCTCAGGTCACCTTCGGCACATTGAGAAAAGCTTCAAAGCCAGAGATCCCGAATTACAAAAGTACCTACACACAGTCCGGAAGATCGAGGGTTTCTTCCTAGGAATCACAACCAAACCAATCCCGAGATCAAAGAACAGCGAGGCTAATGAACTAGCAAAACCCGTAGCTCAAGGCATCACCTTACCCTCCAATGTTTTCTACGAGGTCATCAATCAACCCTCGATAGAACTAAACATAAAAACACCAAATCTCATCAACGCAATACATAGCAAAGACTGGAGAGTGCCCATAATGGCTTATCTCAAAGGATATCATGAACTAGAAACCAAAGAGGAAGAAAAAAGGATGCAACAGAGGACACGAGGGTACATAATCATCAATGATGAACTATACAAGGCTAGCGTAACAGCACCACTGCTCAAGTGTGTCGCATCCAGCGAGGGAAAACAACCGTTAAAGGAGATACACGAGGGTTCATGCGGTTCCCACAACGGACGTAGGGCTCTTGTGGGAAAAGCGTTCAGATAAGGGTTTTACTGGTCAACAGCAATCAATGACACAACCTCGCTAGTGCAGCATTACGAAGGTTGCCAACTCTCAGCAACACACTCAAACAGACTAGGGGCTCAAACCACCCTAATCTGCCCAATATGGCCTCTCCAGTGATGGGCAATGGACCTAGTTGAACCATTGCCAATAGCTCCAAGAAACCTCCGCTACGCGGTGGTCGTCGTCGAGTACTTCACCAAATGGATAGAAGCAAAGCCACTGGCTACAATAACCTCACAGATAGTCAAAACATTCTTCTAGCAACAAATCATATGCCACTTCAAAGTGCCAAGAGAACTCACAGTAGTCAACAAAACCCAATTCAACAGCAAAGTATTAAAGGAGTTCCGTATACATATAGGAACAAAACTATGCTTCGCCTCATTGAAAGAGCGAACGGTATAATCCTCCAAGGCATCTCTAGAAGATTACACGGTAGACCCAAGGGAAAATGGGAAGAGGAACTCACCTTAGTCATATGGTCACAATACCACCGAGTCGAGGGCAACAAAATTCACCCCCTTCAAACTCCTCTTTGGAGAAGAAGCCGTCCTCCCAGAAGATCACACTCACAAATCACCAAGAGTGACCTTCGCAAAAGATGGAATAAGCACCCTCGATGAAGAACAGTTAACAAAAGACGTCGCAGAAGAACTCAGATGCCAAGCAGTCAACAACCTTCGCTTATATCAAGCTGAAAATGTCCGATGGCGAGACAAGAAAGTGAACCCACGCCAAATTAACACAGGAGATATGGTGCTAATCAGAAAACAAAACGCGAAGATGGCAGGCAAGCTCCAACTGAAATGGGTAGGCCCATACTTGTCTACTCAAGCAAGCAGACCCGAGCATACAATCTCCAAGACAGCGAGGGTAACCAACTACCTCACACTTGGAACATAGACGACCTTCAAAAATACTATCCCTACGGTGCCTTAGAGCGCGCTCGCACAATGTAATTTTCCTTTTTTTCATTCAACAATGTAAAAACTCAGCGCTGCACTCTTTTTCCTTGCGAAGGGGCGCAAGGTTTTTTAATGAGGCAGTCGCTCTACCCTCTAATGTAATATTTATTCCCCTAAACTCTAACCTCCGCCGAAATGGGTGGATCACGGCCAACCCACCCTCATCGACGAAAAAGCATAGGTAAAGATTTATACCAAGCAGGGTTTCCAACCTCCCAACCCCCACTTGGTACAAAACATTCATCCAAACCTCACAAAAGCAAACCCCACCGCCCTTAAGATAAGGATGGACACGGAGGTCAAAACAAGTGAGCACTCTAGCAAAATGTCAGGGGCTCACAAAAGCAAATCCCACCCGCCTTTAAGATAAGGACGGACAAGGAGGTCAAAACAAGTGAACACACTCGCAAAACGCCAGGGGCTTACAAAAGCAAACCCCACCCGCCCTTAAGATAAGGACGGACGCGGAGGTCAAAACAAGTGAGCATCCTCGCAAAGAGTTAGGGGCTCACAAAAGCAAACCCCACCCACCCTTAAGATAAGGAAGGACGCGGAGGTCAAAACAAGTGAGCATCCTCGCAAAACGCTAGGGGCTCACAAAAAGCAAACCCCACCTACCCTTAAGATAAGGATGGACGCGAAGGTCAAAACAAGTGAGCACCCTCGTAAAAAGTCAGGGGCTCACAAAAGCAAACCCCACCCGCCCTTAAGATAAGGACAGACGTGGAGGTCAAAACAAGTGAGCACCCACACAAAGTGCCAGGGACTCACAAAAAGCAAACCTCACCCACCCTTAAGATAAGGACGGACACGGAGATCAAAACAATTCAGCATCTTTGCAAAGCATCAGAAGCTCACAAAAGCAGAGGTTAAAACAAGTGAGCGCCCTCGCAAAATGCTAGGGGCTCACAACGTAAACCCCCCACATCCCCAAGACTGAAAGACAGACACAGTGCCACCCATCCTCAAAACAAAAGGATGGAAACGAGGGTCAAAGCACGTGAACACCCTTGTGAAGCAAAACAACTCTAACCAAAGGGGATCCCCGTACCGCCGACTCAAAATCCAAAAACACAAAAACAAAAGGGGGCCCACAAGAATACTAAACCAATCGTCAAAATTCAAAAACAAGACCAATCATCTCAAATGACACATTCACTCCACACACCAACCCCACCAACAAAACATCAATCGCTCATAAACCAATCGCATTTACCACTACATCGAGAAACGAATTGACTGAGATTAAATGCTCCATAAACAAACCACCGACCCAATCAACATTAAAAACAAACCACCACACCAAAATACAACAGCTGGTTCACCCTATAAATACCACCCTAATCCACCCAATGGGTCGATCAGTAACCACAGCAACAACCACAATCCTCAACCCCCCACACTTGAAAATGCCTCTCAAACCTCCAAACTCTAGCAAGAGAAAAGCCCCACCTAAAAAACCACCAGACCCCACCCTCAACAATCCAAACGAGGGTACCACAAGAACAAACATAACGCTAGGGACAGCTAGAACAATCTCATCCGCGAGCCCAATCAATGCAGTCCCAAAGCCTAGAGCGTTCGGGGGGATACCACAAGAAAAAAATGTAACATCCCCCGAGCGCTCCCTCGCCGCCAAGCTCGAGCCTCGGAGCGAAGGGAGCACCAACACCTCCTACTAGAAGCTGGTGCACGCCAGCCAACACCTCCGCCCATCTATATGAGCCCTGAGGATCATATATATCTAGCAACCCTTGGATGAAGGTTCAGTGGAAGCAAAGTCAACAAGGGCTACGGCGCCATCCACCAGTAAGTCAAGAGAAGGGGTTTCAATCCCTCCCTCCTACAAGTGGGCAATCAGCCACACGCCAAAGAAGCTTCGCTAAGAACAAGAATGCGCTCTATGAGAAACTCACGCTCAGAGCAACGCGGAGCCTCGTAGGGTCCAAGCTCCACAAGAAGGAAACATGTGACCCCCGCGGCCAACCAAGACAGTATCAACCGGTACCTTCATCACTAAGGCAACAACAAATCACCGAGAGCTCACCAAGGTTCATCATCAATCGACAAGTAGCACCGAAACAGTCGCATCATCTTCCACGTAGACGACAAAGCACTGCAATGTAACCCTCATCAAAGAAAATAAAGTCAAACCTGGCATCCTTTTCTCGTTCTATTTTTCACCCAAAGTGCATCAAGTTTCGAAAAACAGCGAGCCTCGCCTAAAAGAAAAGGGGGCGTCGCTGCGCGTCAAGTTTTAGAAAACAAAAAATAGCGAGCCTCGCCTAAAAGAAAAGGGGGTGTCACTGCGCGTTAAGTTTTAGAAAACAAAAAACAGCGAGCCTCGCCTAAAAGAAAAGGGGGCATCGCTGCGCGTTAAGTTTTAGAAAATGAAAAACAGCGAGCCTCGTCCATAAGAAAAGGGGACATCGCTGCCCGTCCAGTTTCAGAAAACAAAAAGCAACGAGCTTCGCCTAAAAGGAAAGGAGCCATCACCGCGAACCAAAGCGCAAAAAAAAAACAAAACCGACAACAAAATCACACCATATCCTAACTCGTTTGTTAAACAACACCAAATAATGTTTACAACAACTGGAACCCTCGACGGGGCTCACAATAACACGTCAAAATTACAAGTACAATAACAATTGTTACATCAATAAAAAGCAGACTTCAAGTTGACCCTCGGCGCCGAAACTCCAGACATCGGGAGCATCCTCTTCAAAACACACCTTACATGCCACCTCCCTTGCCATCTCCATAACTGTATTCTCAAGCACACTTTCAACTAGTTCACCTGCTACACTCTCCACAAACTCAGCTACATCATCCACAACCACCTGCAAACCCTCACCCCTACCTGACCCCTCACCCTTTACAATTGGCCCCCAAAGAATGGGTGCCGAAGGAACCAAAGGCAAAACACCTTGCAAAACCCTCGCGCGATACATACGCCGATGGTCTCGCTCATCAAGATCCAACGGCTCTGGCTTTGGCACCTTCAACTCCCCCTCGGCATCCAGACTTAAGTGCCCTCGCCCAAAAATAAAGTCTATAGCATCCTCATCATCAACATCATCCAACACCCCTGAAGTAGACCCAGAACCAAAAAGCAAGCGCTCGGACTGACGATTTGTAAGATCCATGTTCCGCCAAAACCTACTCGCCTCATGATTCTTCTTATCATATAAACCAAGCTTCACCCACCAAAAACGATCGAATGACAATGAGGGAAACTTAAACTTAGCACGCGCCCATGACTCGCTAGAAATTGTATCCTGATGATTTAACATCAGAGACAAAACATCCAACACTTCACCCATAGGCCCCGCAGGAACCTACGCAATGAAGGCAACAGTTAATCACCAACCAAAAGTAGACCCCCGTAGGGGAGCACTCCAATTGTTTTTCTAGAAGACACTGCCATCCTAACTACGATGCACACGTGCGTCAAACCTACCCTAAAGTATCAACATCCATGGCTTCTACGACCGACGCTCCTTCAGCTCATCCTCCCTCGGTCGCAAGGCCTGCTTCAGCACCTTTGTGACAAACTCCAGCAGTGACCTCGCTGGCGAACACCTCGCCAGTAGTAGACACCATGACCCTCGTGCTTGTCGAAGAGGTCCTGGCCTCGCCAGTCCTGGCAACAGAAGCCGGAGCATCCTAGGGCTACGTCAGCTAACAAAATAAACAAAATCATAAGCAACATAAAAAGAGAAAGGAAAAAAGGAAGAAAAACTAACAAGACTAAAGCCACAATGTACCTCGTGAGTACCAGCCGCCGCCTCGTCAAAAGCTAGAGCCCGACCCTCACCTTCTATCCAAAACTTTGTCAAGAAGCGGGCGACAACATTCTAGCAAAGCCGGTCATTAGCAGCACCTCGCACATCCTCTAGACAGGGAAAGCTATGGTTAACTCACCCAAGCCTCTTCAAATGATCACACCCAGCGGTCTGGAAAGACTGCGCTACGGCGAGGGCAAGCCCATAAGCCCCAAAATCAGCAACACTATCCAACAGTTGAGAAAACTGGCCTAGCTCCACCTGAAGCCACGTGGAAAACGTAGAAGGATCAACTTCGGGCAATACCCCGCTCGACTCCATGCCACCTTTAACAAAGGCAGAATTGATGGCAACCTTCGCCTCCTACATACAGGGAAGCAAAGCAGCACGCGAGTCTTCCAATTTCTTAGCATTCTCCTCCGCCAAATCCTCAACCATCTTGCGAGAATCTTCAGCCTTCCTTAGATCTTCATCCTTTCTTTTTAGCTCCACGTTAAGGTCAACATTATGACTCAAACACGCCTTCGCATCCTCAACCAAAGCTTTATTCCTCGCAATCGAGGCCTCAAGCGACCAAACTTGCCTAGACAGCTCCCAATTCCTAGCCTTAAGATCAACCTTCTCCTTCTCCAATGACGCTAGCTTCTCCTTCAATTCAGTCTCGACATAACCATGGTGTTGTAACAGAACCGACCAATTATACGAAATTAAGTAAGAAAATCATCCGCCAGAGCAGACGATTTAGCAAACTTAAGCCCATATAACCCGGTAGTCCGTGAAATCACGAAGGATTTCAAACCAACTCACATACCAGCCAAGATTGTAATAAGTTTAGCGGTCACCATCACATATTACATAAAAGTTCGCATCATAGATACATCAGAGTTTAAACATAGTTATTACAAAACGAGTTCAAATAGAAGTAGCGAAAGCCATTTGTTCAAAACCACACACACTCAAACGGAGTTCAAATACAGTGCCAGCTAATGATCATCTCCAACAAAAGCATCAAACGAGACGTAAGGAATGACCATGCCCATGGTCCTAAGCATCACCCATCATAGGATAAAGGCAGTTGATACAGTAGCCATAATACATCTGCCCATCTGCAACAAGTGGGAATAAAACCCTGAGTACGAGAAGGTACTCAGCTAGACTTACCCGACATAACCGAAAATAAAGTGACACCAAGGATTATGAAAGGCTTTATAGTAGGGTAGCTGACTCATTTGCAAAAAGCAGCATTTTTAGTATTTCAAGAACCTTTCCAAAAGCATTATTGTCAAGTTAATTATTATTAACCTGTCGACTATATTTGCACCTATACTAGATATTAGCAATATCAAGGATTAAATAAAGCTCTACAGAAAAGTATCTTAAAACTGACATGCAATATTTTTATCATGTATATCTGGTGACAAGGAACACAACAAAATTTGTTTCAACAAATTTGGAGCAAATGTGAGAAGTTATAAATTTCCAAAGCATTTAATGGAATTCTGAAAAATCATTTCTTAATCCTTTTTAAAACCAGCTGACGAAAATGTTGGGTGCACCCGGTGCTGTGCACCTAGACCCGAGCCAGGGCACTGACGAGTGGGCCCTCATGGGTCAACGGCCCCACCTGTCGGTCAGACCGAAAAAGGGGCGGCGCTGACCGGCGCGTTCTCGCCGACGGCGAGGTTCCCGGTGAAACAGAGGGCACCAACGTGCTCCCCACGTCAGACCGCGTCGGATAGAGGTGAATAGGAGGAGGCGGTTCACCAGAGCGAGGCTTGTCGGCGGCAATGGCGGAGCGGCGGCGCTGCCTCGCGGCGTGCTGGCCATTACCGGCTATGGCGCGGTCCGGTGAGGCACGCTTGAGCACGGCAAGGTGACGGCGGACCCGAAGCGTGAGAAAAGGAGGAGGGAGAGAAGGCGGAGCGGGGCCGTCCACACGGAGCCGAGCTCCGGCGAGCGGATGCGCATGGGAGAGCGAGAAGGGAAGAAGCGAAAGGGGCCTGCGGCCACTACCTTCTCCTTGCTGGTGACGAAGGCGAGCGCGGAGCTGCAGCGGTGCAGGCAGGAGCTGTGCTGGCGCACAAGGGTGGAGCTCGGCGGCTGCAGGAATGGCGCGATGGCCGCTGCGGCTTGCTACCACTGCCTGCTGCTGCGAGGGGGAGAGAGAGCGAAGTGGAGGATTGAGGAGGAGGCAGCGCTGCTCGGCAGATGTAGGCGCGTGCGTGGAGGGCGAGGCAGACCGGCTGCGACGCGTGTGGCGAGCTTCACGGTGCATGGCGGCACACGCCGCGTGTGCGTCTCTGTCATTGGCGCGGATGAGCCAGAGAAAGCCGAGCGAATGATGAAGGAAGCGAAGTGAGGCGAGCGAGCAAGCAAGCGGGCTAGGCCGAAGCAGAGGCGCGGGCGCGGGGAGGATAGCTGGCCGGCCGGCCCGGTGGGCTGTAAGTGAGGAAGTGGCGGTCTGCTAACGTTAAGAGTGAAACAATTTTTCAAATTCTATTTTCAATGAATTTTCAAAGATCAGTTTTCAAGTACCCTTTTGAGCAAGAAAATGACTTCTTTTGAAAATGGCCCAAAAATAAAAGTTGCTTAGAATTTAATCCTCTACAACTTTGCTTTAGGGACCAACTAAAAATTTTGCATAGATTTTGAATTGGGAAGCAAAAGCTAAATAGGGAGGATTTTTTACCATTTTCAATAAAAATTTCAAATGCATACTTTGTCAAAAGTTTGAATACAAACTTTGCTCCAAAAACTGTGCTAAATAATTCTAGATGATTTACTATTATAGCCAAACATGTTTTACTAACCTAGCAAGCATAATTAGGGCAAAAACAACTCTAAACAAGTGTATGCAACATTCATGTTTCACGAGCATGTTTCATATGTTTCGAAGCATGGTTTTAGTTATTATTTACATAATTAGGCATGGATACTTAGGATGCTTGATGATGCACAATATGCATAATTTGCAGTGCCTAAATGCTGGCATAACACCGGGGTGTTACAACCTTCCCCCTTATAAAAATCTCGTCCCGAAATTTGTGTTATGAACCATTTGTTATAAAAATCTTCATAAGCTTTTTGTAGATATTCTCCCGTTTCTCAAGTTGCATCTCCCTCATCATGGTGATTCCACTGTATCTTGTATGTTTTCACCACACTATTCCGAGTAGCACGTTCTTTAGTGTCTAACACACGGACCGGTTGCTCACGATACACCAAATCTGATTTGAGTTGGATGCCACGAGGTTCTATTCTTTCCTCCAGAACACGCAAACACTTCTTCAGATGTGATACATGGAAAACTGGGAAGACGGTACTCATTGTCTCAGGTAACTCTAACTTATAAGCTACTGGACGGCTTGTTCATCCACTTTAAAGTGCTTAGACGGCTTTTCTTTTATTTTCTCTTTGATGTGGAATATTCCCTTGTCTGTTTTCTGGCCTTCTATTATCTTACTCTCCAA
Organism: Miscanthus lutarioriparius; assembly: GCA_904845875.1. Classification (NCBI taxonomy): domain Eukaryota; kingdom Viridiplantae; phylum Streptophyta; class Magnoliopsida; order Poales; family Poaceae; genus Miscanthus; species Miscanthus lutarioriparius. The sequence goes on along the minus strand of CAJGYO010000013.1, from coordinate 28,403,016 downwards.
CGAGCAACTAATCTGAATACTATGTAACATAGCAGGATGCATTAGATCAAACCCATCTTCAAGTAATGGCTGTACATTCAAGCAATGTGACTTTCTACTCAAAGCATCTGCCACTACATTGGCCTTTCCAGGATGATATTGCACATTCAAGTTGTAATCTTTAATCAATTCCAACCATCTTCGCTGTCTCATGTTCAGCTCTGGTTGGGTAAAGATGTACTTGAGACTCTTGTGATCTGTGAAAATATTGCACACATTACCAAGTAGATAATGTCTCCAAATTTTTAGGGCATGCACAACTGCAGCAAGTTCAAGATCATGTGTCGGATAGTTGCCCTCGTGCTTTCTCAATTGACGTGAGGCATAAGCAATGAATCTTCCTTCTTGCATAAGGACACAGCCCAATCCAGTTTTCGATGCGTCGCAAAACACATCAAATGGTTTCTCAATGTCCGGTTGTGCTAGAACAGGAGCAGTGGTCAACAGTTTCCGCAAGGTGTGGACAGCTGCTTCACACTCCTCTGTCCACACGAACTTGTGATCTTTCTATAGCAGACTTGTCATTGGCTTGTCAATCTTCGAGAAGTCCGGTAGAAAATGATGGTAGTAACCAGCTAATCCTAAGAAACTTCTAATCTTAGGAACTATGGTCGGTGCCTTCCAATCCATAACCTCTTGCACCTTACTTGGATCGACTGAAACTCCATTTTCTGACAAAATGTGACCAAGGAAAGGAAGTTTCTTCAACCAGAATTCGCATTTGCTAAACTTAGCATACAACTTATGATCTCTAAGTCTGGTCAAGACAATTCTCAGATGCTCTTCATGATCCTTCTCGTTCTCGGAGTACACCATAATGTCATCAATAAACACAACCATGAACTTATCCAATTCTAGCATGAAAACTGTATTCATCAAAAACATAAAGTATGCAGGAGCATTTGTCAAGCCAAAGGACATGACAAGATACTCATACAACCCATATCTGGTGGAAAATGCAGTTTTCGGTATATCTTGTGGCCTAATCTTTATCTGACGATAACCGGATCTCAAATCTATTTTTGAGAACACCTTAGCCTTGGCTAACTGGTCAAATAGAACATCAATATGAGGCAAGGGATACTTATTCTTGATGGTTACAGCGTTCAGTGGCCTGTAATCCACGCACATTCTCAACGTGCCCTCTTTCTTCTTCTTCACAAATAAGGCGGGACATCCCCATTCAGACTTGCTTGGCCAGATAAACCCCTTTTTTGATAACTCTTCTAGTTGCTTCTTCAGCTCAACTAATTCATTAGGAGGCATCCGATAGGGTCTCCTTGAAATCGGAGCTGTCCGGGGATTAACTCAATTCCAAACTCAATATCCCTATCTGGCGGAAGACCAGGTAGCTCATCCGGGAATACATCCGGAAACTCACACACTACCAGAATCTGATGAATAGAAATAACTTCAGTAGCACATGTCACACTTATAAGGTCACAATTGTAGCAGGGTCCCCTTGCTATACTAGCAGATCCCACAGCTCCCTTGGAACTGCCCTGTACCGCAGTTGCGGCGGCCTTGTTCGATTGTACAGCCATCTTGTAAGGCTTCTGGGGTCCTCGGAAATTCTGACCTCTTTGCTGTGGTGGCCTGAACCTAGCGCCAGGTGCAGATGGACAATAGGGAGGACGACCTCCTGCAGGTGCTCTTGCTTGGGACGGACCACCTTCTAGGGCTCTCTTGCGAGTCTTGGCTACGGTGCTGGCGTTGTTGTTCTTTTCCTACTTCAGACAATCACTGATGAAGTCATTGAATCTAGCGCGGGTGTTGGTACCCACATGCTTCATCATCTTTGGATTGAGTCCTCTCTTGAAACTGGCGATTCTCTTAGCATCGGTGTCAACCATGTCGGGAGCATAACGACACAAGTTGTTGAAAGCATGCAAATATTGCGTCACGGTTTTGGTGCCCTAATTCAACGCCAAGAACTCTCCCAACTTCATCTCAGTCAGCCCAGGTGGAATATAAACTCCACAGAAGGCCTCAGCGAACTCTCTCCACGTAATCTGAGCATTTGGAGGAAAGGTTGTGCGATGGTGCTTCCACCACATTCCCGCTGGTCCTTGCAACTGATGTGCAGCATACTCAGTTTTCAATACCTCAGTCATCCTCAACACACGAAATTTATCTTCTATAGTGTTGATCCATTCTTTAGCATCAAGTGGTTCTGTTGCTTCCTTGAATATCGGCGGCCTGGTATCCATAAAATCTTTGAAGCTGCTATGCTGATTCACCCCAATGCCACCACCCTGATTGTTACCGCGCTAAACATTGTTGGCGATGGTACGCAGAAAATCCTCCATGTTCTTATAGGATTGTTCCGTGTTGCGCTGACTCCCGAGCAACTATGCGAGGAACACCTCTGGGGTGAGCGGGGGAGGAGGTGGCAAATGCGGTTCATGGGGAGGCTCATTGTTGTTGCCGTGGTTTCCACCACCACCACCGGTCCCCGCACCGTTAGCACCGGTCTCAGCAGCCTCATACGTGGTACGGCGAGTATTTGTCATCTGCATATTTCAGCAACAAGTAATGCTTGAGTGAAGCTGTTATAATCGTTAGTGAATGAAAAATTATGCCAAACTGAATTTACTGGAGAGAATAAATTCATACAATAAAATAGTGGCACAATAATCGCATCCCAATTAAAACAACGTCACTAATTAAATTACTTCAACGGCAAACATCGCGTCCATACAACCAAATTGCCAGCATACATACACTGGACTTTTATGCGTTCGGATATTGCATTACTAGCCAAGTTCCAATCACATGCCACGTCTCATAAGTTCGAAGCAAGATACATTAGGTTACATGCCAACAAAAGAAAGGTCATCGCGACAGGACCTAAACACTAGCGCAAGGCAACTAGCCTACTCCTCGGGGCCGTCGTCGGGGTCGGAGACATCACCATCGCCCCTAGGTGAAACTATAGGCTCATCCTCGTTGTCGTTATCGATGTCCATACCAGTGGCGTCTGGAGGAGCATATGGGCCAACCCCATTGTAGAGCACGTGAAACTCCTCGTGCAGGTTGACGTTGTACTCCTCTAGCTCATCGACCCTCTGCAGCAGAAGGTCCCTCTTGTCCCAGGCTTCATTCCTTTCCTGAACCAACTGTCCAATCATGCGGTCTGCATTGTTGTTGGCTTGAGTCAACGTATGCACCCGCTGCATGGCTCTATCACCTCTCTCTACCGCCTGGTCCCGCTGTAAGCTCATATCAGCCAATTGCTCCTGCAAACTAGCTATAGCACATGCCTGCTTCTTCTTCTACTTTCTCACCTTGAGCTTATCATGACCACGTAAGCCAGTCAAAGTCTAGTAGGTACTCTCAAGACCCTCATACGCTCTGATGGCGGTGAACATAGCACTAATAGCAAGGTTGTCGCTAGCCTGTCCCTCAGCTGGACCTCTGACCAAGGCACTTCCCTGAGGCTGAACCCAAATAGCATCACGAGGATCATCCCTAGGAAAGGTGCCAGCTAGAGCTGCTGCAAGCTCACTGGGAAATCTGCTCATGATGTCCCTGATGACACGGAAAGCTGCTCCCTCTGCACCCTCAACAGGAGTGCGGCCCTCAAACTCCAAGTGCTAACCATCCCACTCTGGGGCATCACCAAGAGCAGGAACTATGATCTCTACCACTGCAAGTCCATCCTCTGCTAACTGGCTCTCATTCCAAGAGTACACCGGTTCTTGACCCTCTGGGTACCCCACATCATGGAGCACTCTCCAAAGCAAGGTCGGCATGCCAAACTCGCTCAAGAAGGTGTCAATGGTGCGGTGCTCCCTCAGGGCCAACGGACATTGAGGTGCTCTTCCTCCGGTGGACTTACGGGCGGTCTGCTTCGTGTGGGCCATCTGTAGCAAAATTTCTTTTATTACTCTGTGGGAACATATTTTAGGTGATACAACTTTTATCAAAAATGAGATAATCAATTTATAAGGGGAGGAATGCATGACATGAATGAAATGCATAAGTAATATGATGTATGTACGTGCCGTATGTTCTCACAAACTTATGAAATAAATAATTTCTAGCGACGAATTCGATGGCATACAAACGATCTCTCAAATACGTATCTAATACATTCTACACGATAACGCTGTTATGTACCTGCAGAAGATTCATTTCAGCCCAATTCCCGATGAATGCACAAAAGCGGTAAATTTTATCTACACGCTCTACACGAATCCCCAGATACGTGTACAACGGTAGTAACTACCCGAACCATCGTCCTATTGACGGCATCGCCTCAATAGACAGAATACCCACACATGAGATACCTTTGTAAAACATGCGTAGAACATGTAATTACTCCAGCATCATATAAGCATTCACCCTAGATCGGCGGTGTATCCGATCATGCTCTCACAACTCACACTTACCGAGGCGTAGAGGCAAATGATCCATACACTACCACTCAAACAAGTGGCACTCGTACAATAGCACGCCATATGAGCAACGAAAGAGAAATATGATGCAAGAACCCCAAGTCAGTACTTAATTAAGCCACCTAGAGTCCTTAACTGGGCATAAAGGATATGACCACATGCACACTTTTTAGTTTGGAAATCACGTTTTTCAAATGCCTTTTTGTTTTAAATACACTTGTGAACAGTAACACGCTAAACCATGCTCTGATGCCAGCTGTAACAGAACCGACCAATTATACGAAATTAAGTAAGAAAATCATCCGCCAGAGCAGACGATTTAGCAAACTTAAGCCCGTATAACCCGGTAGTCCGTGAAATCATGAAGGATTTCAAACCAACTCACATACCAGCCAAGATCGTAATAAGTTTAGCGGTCACCATCACATATTACATAAAAGTTCGCATCACAGATACATCAGAGTTTAAACATAGCTATTACAAAACGAGTTCAAATAGAAGTAGCGGAAGCAATTTGTTCAAAACCACACACACTCACACGGAGTTCAAATACAGTGCCAGCTAATGATCATGTCCAACAAAAGCATCAGACGAGACGTAAGGAATGACCATGCCCATGGTCCTAAGCATCACCCATCGCAGGATAAAGGCAGTTGATACAGTAGCCATAATACATCTACCCATCTGCAACAAGTGGGAATAAAACCCTGAGTACGAGAAGGTACTCAGCTAGACTTACCCGACATAACCGAAAATAAAGTGACACCAAGGATTATGAAAGGCTTTATAGTAGGGTAGCTGACTCATTTGCAAAAAATGACATTTTTAGTATTTCAAGAACCTTTCCAAAAGCATTATTGTCAAGTTAATTATTATTAACCTGTCGACTATATTTGCACCTATACTAGAGCAAACATGTGATTAAACAAATAATGATAACCAATGATCATTAACAACTTTCATAATGTCATATTCATTATAACTGTCCAAGTGTTCCATCAACATTACTACGATGAAGTCACTCAAGTCAAGTGCTCACTATCCAGGAGCGATGGCGATTCGAATCGATTCCTAACCAGCTGGTGATTTATTCCTTACACAAACCTCACTCACCCGCTAAAGTGAGGTATCGGTCACCGAGTCAACTATCCAGGAATCTCGAGTTTGCCAGGAACCACATGTACCCGGGGGCCGACCGATTGCTCTTTGGTCTCATCTTCGCGCCCCCATGTCCTACCACACCTGCTCTGGCATAGTACGTTGCGGGCAATCTACTCGGCCCGAATAATCTCCTAGCTTCGCGGTCGAAAGGTACTTTATTCGGCCAGCTAAATGTAAGGCATGCGTTCAACATGACCAGAGGCCCAACAACGGTCGGTCCTTAATTGACACAGACGGAAAGCACTACAGTCCAAAACTCTGTAAGTCTCTGTCCGGTCTCAACTTCATTTAACACTTAGTTATACCATGACTACAAAGTTCTCCAAGCAGATCCAGGTAACCACCTATAGCTCGCAGGTGATAGGAAATCACCGGACTTCTACCGGTCTAAGCCAGCTAAGCATTGACTCGACTACGGATACCAAGGTAACAAGGATATAGTATAACAAAGGTAAACAAGGTATAATGCAGCAACGGTTGCAAACAACTCCTGAACGTAATGCATCAATTAAAGTAAAGCATTTAATTAATAATTGCAAACCAGGAAGAAAAATGCTCCGGGGCTTGCCTCTCTCGAAGGAGTTCGGGCGGTGATCGGGGCACTCTAGAAGTTCCTCAACGTCCTCCTCATCTGCTTCGGTCACTTCCTGCGGCTGCACCTCGAGCTGCTCCTTAGGCTCCTCGGGTATGATGACTTGGCTCTCAGTTTGCGATCCTATATGATGCATGTGCGTAAGTTCTTATGCAAAAGGTGCATCGGATGAAATGAGCACAATGGATATGCTTGAATGCAAGGTAGTCAACATCATCCAAGAACATGTACTACAAGCACATGTCATCTATTGCATTCTCTTCTACTACTAATATGCTAAGTCAACACATCTCATTAAATGCTTCAAAGAGACACCAAAGCTTCACTAATTTCTTAATCATGCATAAAGCAACATTTGACTAAACCCTAATTAATAATAGGTTTGAATAGCAACATCTATTTTTATAGCTTAGAAAAATCTTAGAAAATTACCATAGCACAGTACTACCCTAAGTAGTCTACCATCAGATTTTTATGGCATTTAGATAAGTGGAATAGCCTACACAAAAATGACAAGCTATGACATAATTATGAACATGAAATTACTTTGTACTGTGAAAAGTGTCAAACGACAAATGTAATATTTTTGCTATGTTCTACACAGCAAATAATCACTGTACAAAAATTATCACATGCATGTTTTATACAAATTTTGCTCTCTAGCAAAAATAATAAAAATCAGCCATTAAAGGCACTTGAACTACATCTCACAATTTTTCTACAGGACATGCATGGCATATATTTTTCCTAGGAAGTACATTACACAAGAAGAGTAACAAACTTGGAAGCATATTTTTCTGATACATATAGGTTTTACTACACATTTTACAAGATATTAGCAATATCAAGGATTAAATAAAGCTATGGCGCGGTCCGATGAGGCGCGCGTGAGCACGGCAAGGTGACGGCGGACCCGAAGCGCGAGAAAAGGAGGAGGGAGAGAAGGCGGAGCGGGGCCGTCCACACGGAGCCGAGCTCCGGCGAGCGGATGCGCACGGGAGAGCGAGAAGGGAAGAAGCGAAAGCGGCCTACGGCCACTACCTTCTCCTTGCTGGTGACAAAGGCGAGCGTGGAGCTGCAGCGGTGCGGGCAGGAGCTGTGCTGGCACGCAAGGGTGGAGCTCGGCGGCTGCGGGAATGGCGCGGTGGCCGCTGCGGCTTGCTGCTGCTGCCTGCTGCTGTGAGGGCGAGAGAGAGCGAAGTGGAGGATTGAGGAGGAGGCAGCGCTGCTCGGAAGATGTACGCGCGCGCCTGGAGGGTGAGGAAGACCGGCTGCGACGCGTGGCGGGCTTCACCGGCGCATGGCGGCCACGCGGCGCGCGTGCTCTGTCGCTGGTCGGGCGCGGCGCGGCGCGGTGAGCCAGCGAGCGAGCGCGGAGGCAGGCCGAGCAAGCGGGCTGGGCCGAAGCAGAGGCGCGGGCGCGGGGAGGATAGTTGGGCCGGCTTCGGCTGGCGGGCCAGAAGTGAGGCAGCGGCCCGTTAACAGAGAGAAACAATTTTTCAAATTCTATTTTCAATGAATTTTCAAAGATCAGTTTTCAAGTACCCTTTTGAGCAAGAAAATGACTTCTTTTGAAAATGGCCCAAAAATAAAAGTTGCTTAGAATTTAATCCTCTACAACTTTGCTTTAGGGACCAACTAAAAATTTTGCATAGATTTTGAATTGGGAAGCAAAAGCTAAATAGGGAGGATTTTTTACCATTTTCAATAAAAATTTCAAATGCATACTTTGTCAAAAGTTTGAATACAAACTTTGCTCCAAAAACTATGCTAAATAATTCTATATGATTTACAATTATAGCCAAACATGTTTTACTAACCTAGCAAGCATAATTAGGGCAAAAACAACTCTAAACAAGTGTATGCAACATTCATGTTTCACGAGCATGTTTCATATGTTTCGAAGCATAGTTTTAGTTATTATTTACATAATTAGGCATGGATACTTAGGATGCTTGATGATGCACAATATGCATGATTTGTAGTGCCTAAATGCTGGCATAACACCGGGGTGTTACAGCCCTCCCCCCTTATAAAAATCTCGTCCCGAGATTTGTGTTACGAACCATTTGTTATAAAAATCTTCATAAGCTTTTTGTAGATATTCTCCCGTTTCCCAAGTTGCATCTCCTTCATCATGGTGATTCCACTGTATCTTGTATGTTTTCTCCACACTATTCCGAGTAGCACGTTCTTTAGTGTCTAACACATGGACCGGTTGCTCACGATACACCAAATCTGATTTGAGTTGGATGCCTCGAGGTTCTATTCTTTCCTCTAGAACACGCAAACACTTCTTGAGATGTGATACATGGAAAACTGGGAAGACGGTACTCATTGTCTCAGGTAACTCTAACTTATAAGCTACTGGACCTCTTCTTGCCAAGATCTTGTATGGTCCCACAAATCTAGCGGCAAGGTTTCTCCGAACTCCAAACCGTTTCTTCTTCATTGGCGTGACCTTCAGATAAACATAGTCACCAACTTCAAACACAAGGGGTCTCCTTCTTCTGTCTGCATAACTTTTCTGACGCGATTGGGCCGCCTTCATATTTTGTTGAATAATATGAATTTTCTTCTCGGCCTCTTCTACAAAGTCAATGCCATAATACCTTCTTTCTCCTGGCTCGACCCAATTCAGTGGTGTTCTACATTTTCTGTCATACAAAGCTTCGAATGGAGCCATCTTGATGCTTTCTTGATAACTATTATTGTAAGCAAACTCAGCTAATGGTAACCATGACTCCCATGATCCCCTAGAAGACAACACACAGGCTCTTAACATATCCTCTAGAACAGCATTAACTCGTTCAGTCTGACCATCTGTCTGAGGATGATAAGCGGTACTATGAATCAAACTAGTTCCTAATCCTTTGTGCAAATGCTCCCAAAAGTGAGCCGTGAACTATGGCCCTCTATCAGATACTATAGTCTTTGGTATACCATGCAACCTCACAATTTCTGCAATATACTTCTCGGCATATTGAGGTGGTCGATAAGTCATCTTGACAGGTAGGAAATGAGCGGTCTTGGTAAGACGATCCACAATCACCCAAATCGAATCATGTCCCTTTGGAGTAGTGGGCAAACCCGAGATAAAATCCATACTTATATCATCCCACTTCCAACTAGGGACGGACAAAGGTTGCAACAAACCGACAGGTTTCATATGAATAGCTTTCACTCTACAACACGTGTCGCATCTGGCAACATATGATGTAACTTCTTTCTTCATTTTGGTCCACCAATAACGAGGCCTTAGTTCTTGATACATCTTACTACTTCCCGGATGGATAGATAGCTTAGAAAGGTGAGCTTCATCCATGAGTTTATTCCTAAGCTCTCGATCCTTGGGAACCACAAGACGGCCATCAAACCACAACATGTCTTGTTCATCCACTTTAAAGTGCTTAGACGGCTTTTCTTTTATTTTCTCTTTGATGTGGAATATTCCCTTGTCTGTTTTCTGGCCTTCTATTATCTTACTCTCCAACGAGCAACTAATCTGAATACTATGTAACATAGCAGGATGCATTAGATCAAACCCATCTTCAAGTAATGGCTGCACATTCAAGTAATGTGACTTTCTACTCAAAGCATCTGCCACTACATTGGCCTTTCCAGGATGATATTGCACATTCAAGTTGTAATCTTTGATCAATTCCAACCATCTTCGTTGTCTCGTGTTCAGCTCTGGTTGGGTAAAGATGTAATTGAGACTCTTGTGATCTGTGAAAATATTGCACACATTACCAAGTAGATCATGTCTCCAAATTTTTAGGGCATGCACAACTGCAGCAAGTTCAAGATCATGTGTCGGATAGTTGCCCTCGTGCTTTCTCAATTGACGTGAGGCATAAGCAATGACTCTTCTTTCTTGCATAAGGACACAGCCCAATCCAGTTTTCGATGCATCGCAAAACACATCAAATGGTTTCTCAATGTCCGGTTGTGCTAGAACAGGAGCAGTGGTCAACAGTTTCCGCAAGGTGTGGAAAGCTGCTTCACACTCCTCTATCCACACGAACTTGTGATCTTTCTGTAGCAAACTTGTCATTGGCTTGGCAATCTTCGAGAAGTCCGATATAAAACGACGGTAGTAACCAGCTAATCCTAAGAAACTTCTAATCTTAGGAACTGTGGTCAGTGCCTTCCAATCCACAACCTCTTGCACCTTACTTGGATCGATTGAAACTCCATTTTCTGACAAAATGTGACCAAGGAAAGGAACTTTCTTCAACCAGAATTCGTATTTGCTAAACATAGCATACAACTTATGATCTCTATGTTTGGTCAAGATAATTCTCAGATGCTCTTCATGATCCTTCTCGTTCTCAGAGTACACCAGAATGTCATCAATGAACACAACCACGAACTTATCCAATTCTGGCATGAAAACTGTATTCATCAAAAACATAAAGTATGCAGGAGCATTTGTCAAGCCAAAGGACATGACAAGATACTCATACAACCCATATCTGGTGGAAAATGCAGTTTTTGGTATATCTTGTGGCCTAATCTTGATCTGATGATAACCGGATCTCAAATCTATTTTTGAGAACACCTTAGCCTTGGCTAACTGGTCAAATAGAACATCAATATGAGGCAAGGGATACTTATTCTTGATGGTTACAGTGTTCAGTGGCCTGCAATCCACGCACATTCTCAACGTGCCCTCTTTCTTCTTCTTCACAAATAAGGCGGGACATCCCCATTCAGACTTGCTTGGCCGAATAAACCCCTTTTTTGATAACTCTTCTAGTTGCTTCTTCAGCTCAACTAATTCATTTGGAGGCATCCGATAGGGTCTCCTTGAAATTGGAGCTGTTCGGGGATTAACTCAATTCCAAACTCAATATCCCTATCTGGCGGAAGACCAGGTAGCTCATCCGGGAATACATCCGGAAACTCACACACTACCGGAATCTGATGAATAGGAATAACTTCAGTAGCACATGTCACACTTATAAGGTCTGTTCTCCGAGGCAATGGTACTTGGAAAGTACCCTCACCTAGGGGATCCTTAAGGGTAAGTACCCGACTTCCTGTATCTATAACTGCTCCCCAATCCTTCATCCAATTCATACCTATAATGACATCTAGAACTAGTCTAGGCATAACTATCAAGTTCACTCAAAACTTTCTGCTACCTAATTTAAGGGTTGCCCCTCGAACCATCCGATTGGTCAAAACATCGGCCCCTGCTGAACTTATACGGTAACCATAACCCAATTTTGTGCATAGTTGTTCATGTTTCTGTGCAAATGCTTGACTCATAAAAGAATGCGATGATCCAGAATCAAATAGAACAACTGCAGGGTTTTTGCTGACAGGAAACTTACCAGCGGTTACGGGCTCTCCCTCAGGAATCTCATTCACGGTCATACTGTGCACCCGAGAATTATAGGTCTGCTCCTTCTTCTTGGGTGGATAGGGACAGAACCTTGAGAAGTGGCCGGATTGGTCACAATTGTAGCAGGGTCCCCTTACTGTACCAGTAGATCCCACATCTCCCTTGGAACTGCCCTGTACCGCAGTTTGCGGCTGCCTTGTTTGATTGTACAGCCATCTTGTAAGGCTTCTGGGGTCCCTGGAAATTATGACCTCTCTGCTGTGGTGGCCTAAACCTAGCGCTAGGTGCAGATGGACGATAGGGAGGACGACCTCCCACAGGTGCTCTTGCTTGGGACGGACCACCTTCTAGGGCTCTCTTGCGAGTCTTGGCTGCGGTGCTAGCGTTGTTGTTCTTTTCCTGCTTCAGACAATCACTGATGAAGTCATTGAATCTGGCGCGGGTGTTGATACCCACATGCTTCATCATCTTTGGATTGAGTCCTCTCTTGAAACTGGTGATTCTCTTAGCATCGGTGTCAACCATGTCGGGAGCATAACGACACAAGTTGTTGAAAGCATGCAAATATTGCGTCACGGTTTTGGTGCCCTGATTCAACGCCAAGAACTCTCCCAACTTCATCTCGGTCAGCCCAGGTGGAATATAAACTCCATGGAAGGCCTCGGCGAACTCTCTCCACGTAATCTAAGCATTTGGAGAAAAGGTTGTGCGATGGTGCTTCCACCACATTCCCGCTGGTCCTTGCAACTGATGTGCAGCATATTCAGTTTTCAATACCTCAGTCATCCTCAACACACGGAATTTATCTTCTATAGTGTTGATCCATTCTTCAGCATCAAGTGGTTATGTTTCTTCCTTGAATATCGATGGCCTGGTATCCATAAAATCTTTGAAGCTGCTGTGCTGATTCACCCTAATGCCACCACCCTGATTGTTATCGCGCTGAACATTGTTGGCGATGGTATGTAGAAAATCCTCCATGTTCTTCTGGGATTGTTCCGTGTTGCGCTGACTCCCAAGCAACTGTGCGAGGAACACCTCTAGGGTGAGCGGGGGAGGAGGTGGCAAATGTGGTTCATGGGGAGGCTCATTGTTGTTGCCATGGTTTCCACCACCACCACCAGTCCCTGCACCGTTAGCACTGGTCTCAGCGGCCTCATACGTGGTACGGCGAGTATTTATCATCTGCATATTTCAGCAACAAGTAATGCTTGAGTGAAGCTGTAATAATCGTGAGTGAATGAAAAATTATGCCAAACTGAATTTACTGGAGAGAATAAATTCATACAATAAAACAGTGGCACAATAATCGCATCCCAATTAAAACAACGTCACTAATTAAATTACTTCAATAGCAAACATCGCGTCCATACAACCAAATTGCCAGCATACATACACTGGACTTTTATGCGTTCGGATATCGCATTACTAGCCAAGTTCCAATCACATGCCACGTCTCATAAGTTCGAAGCAAGATACATTGGGTTACATGCCAACAAAAGAAAGGTCATCGCGACAGGACCTAAACACTAGCGCAAGGCAACTAGCCTACTCCTCGGGGCCGTCATCGGGGTCGGAGACGTCACCATCGCCCCCAGGTGAAACTACAGGCTCGTCCTCGTCATCGTCGTCGATGTCCATGTCAGCGGCGTCTGGAGGAGCATATGGGCCAACCCCATTGTAGAGCACGTGAAACTCCTCGTGTAGGTTGACGTTGTACTCCTCTAGATCATCGACCCTCTGCAGCAGAAGGTCCCTCTCGTCCCAGGCTTCATTCCTTTCCTGAACCAACTGTCCAATCATGCGGTCTGCATTGTTGTTGGCTTGAGTCAACGTATGCACCTGCTGCATAGCTCTATCACCTCTCTCTACCGCCTGGTCCCGCTGTAAGCTCATATTAGCCAATTGCTCCTGCAAACTAGCTATAGCACGTGCCTGCTTCTTCTTCTGCTTTCTCACCTTGAGCTTATCATGACCATGTAAGCTAGTCAAAGTCTAGTAGGTACTCTCAAGACCCTCATACACTCTGATGGCGGCAAACATAGCACACATAGCATGGTTGTCGCTAGCCTGTCCCTCAGCTGGACCTCTGACCAAGGCACTTCCCTGAGGCTGAACCCAAATAGCATCACGAGGATCATCCCTAGGAAAGGTGCCAGCTAGAGCGGCTGCAAGCTCACTAGGAAATCTGCTCATGATGTCCCTGATGACACGGAAAGTTGCTCCCTCTACACCCTCAACAGGAGTGCGGCCCTCAAACTCCAAGTGCCAACCATCCCACTCTGGGGCATCACCAAGAGCAGGAACTGTGATCTCTACCACTCCAAGTCCATCCTCTGCTAACTGGCTCTCATTCCAAGAGTACACCGGTTCTTGACCCTCTAGGTACCCCACATCATGGAGCACTCTCCAAAGCAAGGTCGGCATGCCAAACTCGCTCAAGAAGGTGTCCGTGGTGCGGTGCTCGCTCGGGGCTAACGGACGTCGAGGTGCTCTTCCTCCGGTGGACTTATGGGCGGTCTGCTTCGTGCGGGCCATCTATAGCAAAATTTCTTTTATTATTCCGTGGGAACATATTTTAGGTGATACAACTTTTATCAAAATGAGATAATCAATTTATAAGGGGAGGAATGCATGACATGAATGAAATGCATAAGTAATATGATATATGTACGTGCCGTACGTTCTCACAAACTTATGAAATAAATAATTTCTAGCGACGAATTCGGTGGCATACAAACGATCTCTCAAATACGTATCTAATACGTTCTACACGATAACGCTGTTATGTACCTGCAGAAGATTCATTTCACCCAATTCCCGATGAATGCACAAAAGTAGTAAATTTTATCTACACGCTCTACACGAATCCCCAGATACGTGTACAACGGTAGTAACTACCCGAACCATCGTCCTATTGACGGCATCGCCTCAACAGACGGAATACCCACACATGAGATACCTTTGTAAAACATGCGTATAACATGTAATTACTCCAGCATCATATAAGCATTCACCCAAGATCGGCGGTGTATCCGATCATGCTCTCACAACTCACACTTACCGAGGCATAGAGGCAAATGATCCATACACTACCACTCAAACAAGTGGCACTCGTACAATAGCACGCCATATGAGCAACGAAAGAGAAATATGATGCAAGAACCCCAAGTCAGTACTTAATTAAGCCACCTAGAGTCCTTAACTGGGCATAAAGGATATGACCACATGCACACTTTTTAGTTTGGAAATCACGTTTTTCAAATGCCTTTTTGTTTTAAATACACTTGTGAACAGTAACACGCTAAACCATGCTCTGATGCCAGCTATAACAGAACCGATCAATTATACGAAATTAAGTAAGAAAATCATCCGCCAGAGCAGACGATTTAGCAAACTTAAGCCCGTATAACCCGGTAGTCCGTGAAATCATGAAGGATTTCAAACCAACTCACATACCAGCCAAGATCGTAATAAGTTTAGCGGTCACCATCACATATTACATAAAAGTTCGCATCACAGATACATCAAGAGTTTAAACATAGCTATTACAAAACGAGTTCAAATAGAAGTAGCGGAAGCAATTTGTTCAAAACCACACACACTCACACGGAGTTCAAATACAGTGCCAGCTAATGATCATGTCCAACAAAAGCATCAGACGAGACGTAAGGAATGACCATGCCCATGGTCCTAAGCATCACCCATCGCAGGATAAAGGCAGTTGATACAGTAGCCATAATACATCTGCCCATCTGCAACAAGTGGGAATAAAACCCTGAGTACGAGAAGGTACTCAGCTAGACTTACCCGACATAACCGAAAATAAAGTAACACCAAGGATTATGAAAGGCTTTATAGTAGGGTAGCTGACTCATTTGCAAAAAACGACATTTTTAGTATTTCAAGAACCTTTCCAAAAGCATTATTGTCAAGTTAATTATTATTAACCTGTCGACTATATTTGCACCTATACTAGAGCAAACATGTGATTAAACAAATAATGATAACCAATGATCATTAACAACTTTCATAATGTCATATTCATTATAACTGTCCAAGTGTTCCATCAACATTACTACGATGAAGTCACTCAAGTCAAGTGCTCACTATCCAGGAGCGATGGCGATTCGAATCGATTCCTAACCAGCTGGTGATTTATTCCTTACACAAACCTCACTCACCCGCTAAAGTGAGGTATCGGTCACCGAGTCAACTATCCAGGAATCTCGAGTTTGCCAGGAACCACATGTACCCGGGGGCCGACCGACTGCTCTTTGGTCTCATCTTCGCGCCCCCATGTCCTACCACACCTGCTCTGGCATAGTACGTTGCGGGCAATCTACTCGGCCCGAATAATCTCCTAGCTTCGCGGTCGAAAGGTACTTTATTCGGCCAGCTAAATGTAAGGCATGCGTTCAACATGACCTGAGGCCCAACAACGGTCGGTCCTTAATTGACACAGACGGAAAGCACTACAGTCCAAAACTCTGTAAGTCTCTGTCCGGTCTCAACTTCATTTAACACTTAGTTATACCATGACTACAAAGTTCTCCAAGCAGATCCAGGTAACCACCTATAGCTCGCAGGTGATAGGAAATCACCGGACTTCTACCGGTCTAAGCCAGCTAAGCATTGACTCGACTACGGATACCAAGGTAACAAGGATATAGTATAACAAAGGTAAACAAGGTATAATGCAGCAACGGTTGCAAACAACTCCTGAACGTAATGCATCAATTAAAGTAAAGCATTTAATTAATAATTGCAAACCAGGGAGAAAAATGCTCCGGGGCTTGCCTCTCTCGAAGGAGCTCGGGCGGTGATCGGGGCACTCCAGAAGTTCCTCAATGTCCTCCTCATCTGCTTCGGTCACTTCCTGCGGCTGCACCTCGAGCTGCTCCTCAGGCTCCTCGGGTATGACGAGTAGGCTCTCTGTTTGCGATCCTATATGATGCATGTGCGTAAGTTCTTATGCAAAAGGTGCATCGGATGAAATGAGCACAATGGATATGCTTGAATGCATGGTAGTCAACATCATCCAAGAACATGTACTACAAGCACATGTCATCTACTGCATTCTCTTCTACTACTAATATGCTAAGTCAACACATCTCATTAAATGCTTCAAAGATACACCAAATCTTCACTAATTTCTTAATCATGCATAAAGCAACATTTGACTAAACCCTAATTAATAATAGGTTTGAATAGCAACATCTATTTTTATAGCTTAGAAAAATCTTAGAAAATTACCATAGCACAGTACTACCCTAAGTAGTCTACCATCAGATTTTTATGGCATTTGGATAAGTGGAATAGCCTACACAAAAATGACAAGCTATGGCATAATTATGAACATGAAAATACTTTGTACCGTGAAAAGTGTCAAACAACAGATGTAATATTTTTCCTATGTTCTACACAGCAAATAATCACTGTACAAAAATTATCACATGCATGTTTTATACAAATTTTGCTCTCTAGCAAAAATAACAAAAATCAGCCAGTAAAGGCACTTGAACTACATCTCACAATTTTTCTACAGGACATGCATGGCATATATTTTTCCTAGGAAGTACATTACACAAGAAGAGTAACAAACTTGGAAGCATATTTTTCTGATACATATAGGTTTTACTACACATTTTACAAGATATTAGCAATATCAAGGATTAAATAAAGCTCTACAGAAAAGTATCTTAAAACTGACATGCAATATTTTTGTCATGTATGGTGACAAGGAACACAACAAAATTTGTTTCAACAAATTTGGAGCAAATGTGAGAAGTTATAAATTTCCAAAGCATTTAATAGAATTCTGAAAAATCATTTCTTAATCCTTTTTAAAACCATCTGACGAAAATGCTGGGTGCACCCGGTGCTGTGCACCCAGACCCGAGCCAGGGCACTGACGAGCGGGCCCTCATGGGTCAACGGCCCCACCTGTCGGTCAGACCGAAAAAGGGGCGGCGCTGACCGACGCGTTCTCACCGACGGCGAGGTTCCCGGCGAAACGGAGGGCACCAACGTGCTCCCCACGTCAGACCGTGTCGGATAGAGGTGAATAGGGAGGGGCGGTTCACCAGAGCGAGGCTTGCCGGCGGCAATGGCGGAGCGGATGGCGCGCCTCTCATGGCGTCTTGGCCATTACCGGCTATGGCGCTGTCCGGTGAGGCACGCGTGAGCACGGCAAGGTGACGGCGGACCAAGCGTGAGAAAAGGAGGAGGAGAGAAGGCGGGCGGGGCCGCCCACACGAGCCGAGCTCCGTGAGCGGATGCGCATGGGAGAGCGAGAAGGGAAGAAGCGAAAGGGCTGCGGCCACTACCTTCTCCTTCTTGGTGACGGCGGCGAAGCGGAGCTGCAGCTGATGTAGCGAGGCTGTCTTTGGCGCACAAAGGTGGAGCTCGCGGCTCTGAGGCGCATGTGGCAGCGGCTGGCTTGCTACCGCTGCCTGCTGCTGCGAGGGGGAGAGAGAGCGAAGTGGAGGATTGAGGAGGAGGCAGCGCTGCTCGGCAGATGTAGGCGCGCGCGTGGAGGGCGAGGCAGACCGGCTGCGACGCGCGGAGGGCTTCACCGGCACATGGCGGCCACCTTGTGTGCAAGCGTGCTCTGTCATTGCTGGTCAGTCAAGAGCGAGGCAATGAAAGCGAGGAGGAGGCAAGCGGCAAGCGGGCTAGGCCGAAGGCAGTGGGCTGGGGAGGATAATTGGCTGGGCGGCTTGGCTGGTGGGCCGAAGTGAGGCGGTGCGCCCGATTATGAGAGAGAAACAATTTTTCAAATTCTATTTTCAATGAATTTTCAAAGATCAGTTTTCAAGTACCCTTTTGAGCAAGAAAATGACTTCTTTTGAAAATGGCCCAAAAATAAAAGTTGCTTAGAATTTAATCCTCTACAACTTTGCTTTAGGGACCAACTAAAAATTTTGCATAGATTTTGAATTGGGAAGCAAAAGCTAAATAGGGAGGATTTTTTACCATTTTCAATAAAAATTTCAAATGCATACTTTGTCAAAAGTTTGAATACAAACTTTGCTCCAAAAACTATGCTAAATTATTCTAGATGATTTACAATTATAGCCAAACATGTTTTACTAACCTAGCAAGCATAATTAGGGCAAAAACAACTCTAAACAAGTGTATGCAACATTCATGTTTCACGAGCATGTTTCATATGTTTCGAAGCATGGTTTTAGTTATTATTTACATAATTAGGCATGGATACTTAGGATGCTTGATGATGCATAATATGCATGATTTGCAGTGCCTAAATGCTGGCATAACACCGGGGTGTTACAGGTGCCGACACGTGGCCCGAGCAAGCATAATAGCTCTAACACCAGCAACCTCGACATCCTCAATCAAGACATCCACCGTCTCATGGGACATCAAAAACTCCACCTCTGGCATACAAATCCGGCGATACGTCCCTACAATGAAGCGACGCTCCTCTGCAGTCCTAACAAGATGGCAATCACGGAGGTCCGGGCTGGTAAACAAATCAATCTCTAGCTCATCAGGCTGCACATGGCAATAAAATGTCGCAAGCCACTACGGCTAGCCTCGCTAAGAGCATGCTTTCCGAAGGTAGCTCCAGGCCCATCCTCATCTATAGCAACTTTGCGCTCCTCCCATAGGATATGCATGTGGCGATGGTGAGGCATCGACCCAGCCCTAGTCGGGCGAGACTCAATATCCCTCTCCTCCTCAGATCCATGGCCCTGAAAGATGAGCTCATCAGACCCAACGGGCCAAGGGTCACCCGACTCATCATGCTCATCATCGCCGGCATCACCTTCATCACCACTCGCGCCAGATTCACTGCTACTGCTAGAAGAACTAGAACCATCAACCTTAACCTCCTTAGAACCCTCGCTCACCTCTTTCCCCTCTTCATCATCACCCTCGTCATCCAAGATTATCTGCAAGATAGGCAGTCTGGAAATGCTTGGCATTTTGTGGCCAGGTAGAGGCCCACCAACCACACTCGGCCGAGGCCCTAGCAAAACCTCAGAATCTAGTTTCGACGCAACCATAGGCGAAGCAGCCAACGAAGCAACAACCTTTGCCACGGCAACACGATCAACCTTAAATCCCCTACGCGCCCGCGACCATGCCCACCTCGCTTGGACATACTTACAAGCTTGCCTCTCGTCTTGGCCCTCTTCCTCTTCTTGCTACCATCGGCATCTTTCAACTCCACAGATAGCCAGTCTGGGTAAGTCAATCCCAGCAAGTCGAAGCACCGGTTAACACGTTGACAATCAGCCAAGGCAACCTTAATCGCCTTGTTCTCCTGAGTGCCAAGAGCCCTAATGAGAGCCTCAACAGCGTTGGCA
Source organism: Miscanthus lutarioriparius (assembly GCA_904845875.1). Lineage (NCBI taxonomy): Eukaryota > Viridiplantae > Streptophyta > Magnoliopsida > Poales > Poaceae > Miscanthus > Miscanthus lutarioriparius. The sequence goes on along the minus strand of CAJGYO010000013.1, from coordinate 28,383,132 downwards.
ACCTTCTTATACATAGTCTTAACATCGGCCACAGAGCTATTGCTCTTCTAGAGAACCTTCGACCAAGCCTGTTTAACATTGACGCCGAGCCCCTTCAACCCTCGCCCTCAATACTATTCATCATCGTTAACCATGAACCAAGCCTGATTAGCCCTCAAAGGCAAAACCTTCGCACAAACAAACTCCTCAACCAAGTTGCACGCACATTGATGGCACGACAGAACCCTGAGCGCATCCACAGTGGCGGCACAGGCGTCGGTCACGATACCCTTAGAAGTCACACTTTCAAGCTTCGATACCTTACCACAAAGATCAGGCTCGCCCTCTAATTTCACATAGAACCAGTTCTCCATCCACAGTGAAGCCCACTTATTCTTCTGAGCCTGAACAGGAACCTCTGCACAGTGCTGATAAATGAAAGTATACACCCCAAACTGCCCCAATATAGTCTTGCCCTCCACCGTCGACTTCTGAGGCTGTGGATGAACTCGGTGAAGTCGAATGAAATCCTCCAGATCTGGCTCAACACCCTATGACTTGCATCCCCAAACATAGATACTTAGCTTCACAAAACTAGATGGGTTCAACTAGTGGAACTTGAGATTGAACCTCTTCAAAACACTAATGACAAGCGGATGCGGCGGAAACCTCAGCCCAGCCTCGAAAAACTCCTTGAAAACGACAACCTCGTCATCTTTAGGGTTAGGAACGGTCTCACCCCTAGACGGCCTCACAGAGTCACGAGCGAACCAAGTAGCCTTCGCATAGTCATCCAAATCACTTGACGTGACCCTCGATAGACCAAACTAAAAGCTCAACACGACATCCGAGCCAGAATTAGCAACATCAAATCCTTCAACAGGCCTCGTCGTCTTCTTCACACGAGCCATTAACCTACAAAGCAAAGCAAGCAAACTTGTTCCGTACAACTAAAGCAACAAAAGCAACTAAAATGCAAGTGACCAGAAAGTACCTCAACGAGCACGACGACGCAGAAGAAGCCCACAAAAGCACGAACCCTCAAAAAATACAACCCTCGCAACAATCAAACCCTCGCTCAACAAGTTCAGCAGCAGCAACCAACTAGCACAAAGAAGGCTCAACAATGAAAAACCCTAACCTACCGCAACTATTTATAGGCACCAAGCATCCCAACCTAAGGAAAGAAGTCGGCACACATCCCGAAAAATCATGAACCACCCCTGAGAAAAACGCGAATAGGAAACACCCAACAATCCTGCGTCCCATCCAACTCCACACTAGGCCCATTCACTCAAACAAATCAATGGCCAACTCCGGTTGAGCACGATAGGGGCATCGCTGGACCGGGGCCGCAAGCTAGGTACCCACGCGTGCCTCCCTCCCCAAGTTTTAACATTGCTCTAACACATCATGCTCGGCCCGACCCTCGAGGGACTACTGTTAGGGGAGGTACCCCTGGCACCGCTCCTCCCCTAACCCTTAACCTGATGCTAGCTCGACTAACCCACCCTCGTCCTAGGTACCTGTCACACCCAGTTTTAAAGACAAAACTGAGTACTAACTATGTGTGCCCAGGAAGTCAAATCACACATATAGCGACAAATTACAATAGTAACAAGAGACAATGTTTTATTATATAACGAAACATACTCATATTTAATACTTACATCAGAGTATCGCGGAATGGTAGCTAATCTTTAGGCTCCATTCTTCATAGGGACGGCTGACTGGGGGCTACATATGCCAAACACTTCTGATAGTATCCTGAGAACTCCTTCGTTGTCTTCACCAATCTTCTAAGCAACTTTTACTAGAGTCTGGGGTGTGGAGAAATAGCAAGGGTGAGCACATGTCGTACTTAGCAAATATAACACGGGGTTCATGAGGCTCAAAAGGCTGACACTGGTTTAACTATGATTAGCTTTTAATTGTCCTAATTTTAGCAGTTGAGTAGCAACAAGTTTATCACCAACCCATGTAAACACATGATTAGGTAAACATGAATAATGAATAGCATAAACAGTAATCATTAATGAGCATCTTTATCATCAGTATCATTAGTGTTCATCATCTATTCCGTAAGGGTTCCAAGGCCGCTCGTGACCGTGAGCACGGCTGATATACCAGTTTTACACTCTGCAGAGGTTGTGCACTTTCACTGCGAGTCGTGATTTATCCTTTCGTCCGAGGTGATCAACCTCTTGACCCACTACCAAGGAAGGTCGACAGGGTTCACTATGAAGCCTTTCAAAGGTTCGCCTAACAAGTTAGGGCCGCTAGGTTTCTGTGGCCTACGAATGTAGAGCTCCCCTTCCGATAGGTACAATAACGCGCAGCCTATACACTGATGGATAGAGGCCGCACTATATCCAACCCAGAACACACCCCTCTTGCGCCATAAAGGTAACCTCTAACAAGCTAGAAAAGGTCCTCATACTGAGCTAAAGCCAGAGCCATATAGCCCTCACAGCTGTACTGTAAGTCCCGGATGATCACTTACAGATAAGTCCTTAGGGAGAGGAATCTAGAGCACCATAAAAACAGCCCAATGCTCTAGCCCTCTTGTTTCATGTTGCTAAAAAGCATCTTTTAGTGTTTATTGCATATACCATTAGTCAAGTTACAAGATCATGGTTGTAGTTGAGCACTAGCATCATACTACCCAATGCAATACCCCATAGGAGTCAAGGTACAAGGTAACAAAGCACTAAGAAATCCTTAGTGGTAGTCAAGGTAGACACATGCAGCATGAATTAAATGATATTAAGGTGAATAGGACAACAAGGAAGGTCACATGCTATACTTGCCTTTTACTCTTGCTCACATTTTCCTTATACTTTGCTTCTGGTCATCACCTTCTGTTCTTCAGCTCCCACAAACGGTTCTAGTCTACTCGTAGCAAGCAACACCCATAGGCAAACATACAAGCAACAAATAAAATCAACTAAGAACAGCAAAGCAAGAGCTTTAAAACAGCGTGCTAAGAGAGAGCTCGTTGCTACGATCAAGTGAACGCAAGGAACGCCGATAACGGAACTATCGTTTAAAAGAAATGACTAGCAAGATATTTATGTTACAAAAGAAACAACTACGTGCTTGATTGATTTTAATTAATACAAACCATATGAATGATATTTATCCAGATTAGTCACATCATATTATAATCCAAAATCAAGTTAGAACTAGTCATATTTTATTTATATAAACATGTCTCGTATTATTTAATTCATTTAAACTTTATTTGGCAAAATAAATAAACATGTGAGAGCATCTACTCTAATTATATAGGTCACGTGTTTAAACTAAGTAAATCATCAACATTAATATTTATGTATAAAATGCTCAAGTGTAACACCTACATTGCTTTTAAATTGGAAAACTAATTACATGCATTTAATCAAATTAATATTTAACTATGATCACATAAACATGTGGCACGATAAGCGTCCATGCTAGGCCGTAGATCACAGCGCAACAAACCAAATGAAACAGAGCTAAAATAGATAGGATATGAATTGGACAAGTGCATGTGTGTAGGTTGCCTTGCTTGCTTCTGCATTGCATGACGAGATGTGTTCTCTAAATGATGAATGTGCTCTTGAAAGTACAGGTGGACAGAAGACACATACAGATGCATGCGCATGCACTTCTGATTTTGTTGCAGGATGTTTGCATGCTGTACAGGAGGGAGATGACAAACAGACCACCTCACGGCCTTGCTTCTCTACGTCCGACAACGGAGAGATCATGAGTTACGTCTGAAAAAAAAAAGAGAAGGAAAAAGAAAAGATAAGTGCTCGCAGTGATGACCCCAGGACACTTACGAGGATGGCTATACCGTGATATGAACTTGACGCCAATCCCGTGTTCCATATATAAGCAGAACCATGATGCCGTGAGTAGGAGGAAACAGCGGCCGGGTCCTCAAGAAGTCGTCGACGGATACTGCGACTTAGGCAGCCACGGCCAAAGTCATGGTGGCGCTCAATCTCGCGCGCGGGCAACGACCGAGGTGTCCTAGACGATGCACAGCTGGCGCAGGGCCATGGAACAGGGCCGGAACGGCCTGAAACAAGGCAGACAAATTTGATGGTCAAAAATAAGTGCATGGAACGTAGTCCTGAGAGAGATGAAGATGTGAGCACGTACTAGAGGTCCCATCGGATGTAGCTGAACAGATTAAACGACCCACATGTTTGACGGCCGGCGGCTACTTCGGCTTGGCACAGGAGCACCCATGTAAGGCAGACGGTATCCACGACAGTCAGCAGGGTCGTCTGGACTGCAGCTATGTGCAGACCAAGGCGAGCAACTGTCTCGCCCCAGCAAGGCTCCAGACACCTACGGCTTCAGGCAGCGTGGCGCGAGGTGAGACGTCCAACGCAGGCAGCGACAGACGCGATCTAGGGCAGGGCAGGAATAGGAGTCGATCTATTCTGTTGAGAAAAAAAAAACAAAACGAGGATGCGGCCTGCTATATAAAGGAACTGAACATGTGGGGTTAGATCAGTCGGAGTGTGAATTTTGATTAAAGATAAGCCCAACTCATGATTATTAACCATCCGTAGATAAAAGAAGATATATACACTAGCAAAAACATGTGTGTACGTGTGACAGGATACCTGATGTGTTTGAACAGAGGTTGCACCAGGCAAAACACGTAGCAGGAGGTAGCTAGCTAGTTGATGAAATAGACGAACAATGGACAAATTCGACAAGATTACCATGACATCAGTGGTTTGCTTCGTGCATGCTCTGGCCGGAAGCAACACAGGATCGGCTCGACCGAGATGATGTGGGGCCGGCTTCAGGGCAGGGCAGTGCGCTGACTCGCGCGGCCAGGACAAGATGATGACGGCACGCGCTGAGCACGGACTGCCGGAGTAGAATCTCCACGCTCGCGCATAGAGGCAGCGCGGCCACGCTCGCTTGGCAGACTGCGGCGGCGGCGGCGACAAGAGAACATGAGAAAAATCTAATTTACTATACGAGTGATTTTCTAAACTTAGGGCTTTCTTTACGGTAGTTTTGGTGTGCTTTGCCCAAGGGGTTGATACAAATATATAGGGAGAAAAACTCCCCACCTCCACGTCAACTAGCGATGCGGTACTAATTGATGTTGCACCCTCCTCCTGCACTAATAGACCTAAATAAACATTAAAGCTCATTAGTAAATAAAGACATGTGCCTTTGAGATTTATTAGGATTATTGCACATGGGCTTTGAGCGTCCGGAAAAATGAGAGATTTATTATTTTCGGAATTAATTAATTTCGTGGATAAAATAATTTCAGAAAAGTCTAGAATTATTATTTAAGCCGCGAAAAATACTCCGAAAGCTCTGAAAATTCGGGAAAATTCCCAGAAAATTCCCAGAGATATTATGGAACATGAGGAACCCACATAAAGTATTTGGAGCCCATGATAAGATAATTTGGAGCATCTAAAAATTAAATTATGCTCACAGACAAGTAGGAACAAGTTCTAGAAAAAGCTAGAAGAATTCTCGAGAAGTTTGTAGAGATTGATTGACGGACGAAGAACTGAAAGGAGTGATTTGCGTTACAAAGAAAAGATTTTAGGAAGCTCCCAACGAAAATTTGAGCCGAGAAACAAAGAATTTGATTGTAGAAAAAGATAAAAGCGTGCCGGAGAAGGAAAATCGACCTACTAACACATTTTAAAGATTTTGCTCACTCTCAACACACAAAGAAGTAACAAGCAAACATCACGTCACCCAAACGCCCGTCAAAATTAGAAAACTTTGAAAATTCATATTTTTCTTATAACTAAATTTGCGCTAGCTCAAACTAAACTTGGTAAATTTTATCCAAATATTATAATAATTCATTTTATTTAGTGTTTTCTATGCGCAACCCAAAATCAGAAATTTTGGGGTGTGACAAACACCCCCGCGACGAGGGTGCCCTTGATCGGTTTACTTCATCTATGTGTTCAGGTGACGCGCCCAAAGGTCAGCCACGCCGGAGGAGTGTGGCGAGAAGGTCACAAGACGGTGACGGTGAGCGAACCCTCACTGGGGGTGTGCGAAGGTTGCTGCCAGCCACGGGAAGGGACCATTCCGTCAGCAATTGGGCCCTGGGGTGGTTGGCTGAGGAAAGGAGATTACCGTCGTACCCCAAGCTCTTGTATAGCGTTTATCTGCTAGGGTCTAACCCTAATGTAATTCCACCGCATCTCCAGGTATGGCCTATAAATGCCCAGAGCCCTCGTATAAGAGATGGGTGAACTTTTTTAGACAAATTAATGGGCATTTAATCCGCATTTTTCCATCGCCTCGCTTTCCTATACCCTCACTCATCCCTTCACGACGGTCTAGTCATTCACCTGTGGGAAACCCTCGGCCTCTCCCCCCATGTCCCTCAGCGAGGGCGAGAGGCTAGGAGTCACCCCCACACACTCGTTTGACGGAGGCTGTGCGGCGCGCGGTGTGGAGGCGGACGACGGGGGCACGGTGCGAGCCGCGCGCGTCATCTCGTTTAGTAGCACCTAGAGGCTGAAGAGGGAGGCGCATGCGTGGGGAAGAGGGAGGCGAGCGATGGGGGCGGCACTCTGTGGCCGCAGCGGTGAGCGGGGGCAACAGGGGGAAGAGGGACGCGGGCGATGGGAGTGGCAACGGCAGGTAGGGCGGGGGTAGCCGGAGAAGAGGGAGGCGGCCGATGGGAGTGGCGGCGGGCGAAGCGGTACGCGCTGACGAGCGGGCCGAGGTGAGGGAGTCCTTTTTTTCTCTTGAGTTTTTTTTCATGAGTTCGTTGGGGTCGTAACCAGAGGAAAGGAGAAGTCTGTGGCAGAACCTCCTAAATTATAGGGCCCACATGCACCTGTCACTGTCCGACGACCTTTGACATCTATGCATATGTTCCCGATAACTTAAGAAGACTGTCGGGTGTCCTCGGAGAACCCCGAATCATCCACGATTTCCGAGCAGGATCACATTACAGAGTCATTGTAGTATTACAACAGTTTATTCAAATAGATACATCAGAGTAAAATATAGCGGAAGTCTTACAATAACTTAGTTTACAAAACATTTATTTCAAACCTTACAAACTAAGTTCGATTATTAATACAAACCAAAGTAGTGGAGTGGCATTATAACATAATACAAAACACACAATAAAACTGCCCTGCCCAAGGGCCACACATTTACATATCGTCATCGCACTGAACAACAGACATGCAGCACGATCCAAAACAGATCTGCTCATGAGCCTCACCTGCAACAAGGGTCAACGAACCCTGAGTACAAAAGTACTCAACAAGACTTAACCGAAATAAAAACTGATAAGACTCAGGAATGCAGGCTCAGGGATTCAAGGTATGGCTTTAGCAATAATCAAAGTTCTTTTGCGTAAAAGCTCTTTTAACAAAATTCTTTATCTCAACATTTAAAACCTCATAAGATCATATACAAAGCTGACACGATCCGTATTGAGATCATGAAACTTCATATCCAACACTTTCTCGAACCATTCTCAAGTTCCGATTATTAATACTACGATGATGAGAGAAGTGAGTCTCCATAACCGAGGAGCAACGACGATTGAACCGATTATAAACCCGGTGGGAATTCCAGACCACCACGACATATGCAGGTCCCCGACCTACATATATCAACCTACCCTCGGATCCTCTAAACAAGAACGGGTCCGCGCCACCCGAGAATCAAGATACTCGCACTCCGGCCCATTGCCACGTGGGTACACGCTATTCCGCCATCTCTCCACTCCAAAAGCGCGAGTAGCCATTCTCGTAATAGAATAGCCAAGTTAAGGCTTACGGAGTATGTGGTTAGTACTACAAAGTCTCACCTACAACAGTTCACCAACGTACGGACCTTAATCGACACGGGAAGGAAAGAACCGCTCACAAGACATTACAGTCTTGTGGCTCACACACACCGAGTCCGCCTTGGTCTAGATTTATTACTCCACATTACCATATCACATGATAACATAAGTAACCAAAGTTCCATTTAAAACTCGCGGTGTGAGGGCAATCACCCAACTTTGATCGGTCTAAGAAGAGAGCTAAGCATAACTAGGCATATACGATTTTAAGCGGGTAACAAGGTAGATATGGAACAACAGGTTGATAATGCAACAATTAGGTTTCCACTTGACTTCTAATCACTTAATGCAGTATTGAAAAGCAAAAGCGAAATCAATTTGTAAAATACAAGGTAGGGTTATATGCATCCGGGGCTTGCACGGGATCCAACACAATTCGATTCGGAGATAGCTTGCACCGTCTTGGTGACATTTTCGGTCCTAGCACTTGCTTAGTCCTTCCATCTTGAGGATAGATCCACCAAACCCAAACTTGAGCTCAGCTCCACATCACATCCTTCACGTGGTTCATCTAAGCGTATCTAAATGAGATGCAAGATGCATGTATATGAATGTGATGAATGATAACCAAGATGCATCACATAAGCATTCAAGACAAACACAAGATTATGCAAGACATAGACACCAATAGCTATTTAACTAACATCATACAACTAACTACAGAGAGCAAGCACATCAAGCATGACACCAGTTTAACAAGGTCACAAGTATCATAACTTGACCATCAACAAGGGCATAAACCACACTTAGCAACACATGGAGTAAACAACCACAACTAGCATATGTCTATTTCGGGACTGGAAACAATAGCTTCATGTTTGGATCATAACTAGAGTTCTACAAATCCAAAAGCCATGCAACAAGATATTCTGGAAAGCTTATAAAATCTTCTACAATTCATCTTTAATCATCTTAGCATGATTCTCAAATTAACTAAGCCAAATATATCCATTTAAAGAAACTGGTCCAGAATTGACAGAGAACAACCATTTCTGGAACCCAACTTTAAACAGGCATAACTCACAAACTACTTAGCCAAATGACACCAAATTTTAACAGCAGATAGATACATGAATTATCTACAACTTTGTTATTAACAAGTTTCTCGAAAAACATCATTATCATGAGGTAATCCAAACAGTCCCAAAAACTGTCCGAAACGACAATTGCAAGAAAATAATTATTAACTTATGTTGCAAACACATAATTGGGCAAAACCAACTTTACCAACATTTCACACATGACTAAAGAACACCAGAAAGCATGGTGCTCACCTCTAAATAAATTTTCTTAAAACATTTCTTAATTTATTTAGACATCAAGGTGTATTTATGAACATATACCAAAAATGCACCATAACTTCTACAAAATTACAGTGGATCACATACCATCTCAATAGTCTACTATACAAATTTCATACCATTTGCATAAGTATAGCTGCCTCTATGAAAAAGACAATTTGCTATTGCAAGAAATCATGTGAGAGCGAGATAAACCAAAAACTCACTCATACTTCATCCAATACTCATGAAATTTTACCACACATCAACTATCACATGAGTAGCATGCCACAAAATTTCACTTCATTTGGAGCCCTAGATATTCAGTTATGAAAAATAACAAATTCAACTAGCATTAAAACCCTACTGCACAAATCTATTTTTGCAGCTAAAACTTTAAACTAAAACATGTCATACTATAGATCTACTGCATAGACAATTTCACAAGGATTCCAAAAGTCCTCATTTGCTATGTTACGAATTTCCTATGAATTACTATGAATTTTCAAAGTTCCAAGCCGATTTCAAAGCAAACAGGTCCAAAACTATTCACATGAGTCTAGGTTCACGAAAAGCCCCTCACAAATTTCGAATTTGAAGGCGAAGTCCCTGGTCGCGAAAGAACAGAGGCTGATACTCGTGGCGACAATTGAAGGGGTGGTAGAGCGACAACAAGCTCGAGATGACCGCAGCTCGGCCGGAGGTGGCCGTGATGACTGCCACGCTTGAGCCCGCGGCTTGGCGGGCGGAAAGCAAAGCAAGGGCGAGGAGCCTCGGCGTGCCTGTTGATAAGACGAGCAACCGACTTGCTTGCGAGCATCACGGCACAAAGGTAAGCGCAAAACAAGAGAGAGAGCGAGAGCGAAGGCCGGAATTAGCCCTGAGGAAGAAGAGGATGACTTGACGAAATTAGTCAAAGTGCTGCGCATGGATGTGGCGAAGCTTTCGTAGCAAATCGGCCAGAGGATTGGAGGTGGTGTTCGCCCGGCAAGAATGGAAACCAACAATGGCACAAGCTATAAAAGACGGCCAGGAAGCAAGAGGAAACCACGAGGAGTCTTTCTCGCGCCAAGACGACCGAGGGCGGCCACGGTCGACTGAAGCTAGAAGAAACTCGCCGTCGGTGAGGTGTCGCCCGCGGGTACTGTTCACCGGAATTACAGAACTGCCACTAGTTTTTGAAACCCAAATTACTCCCAAATTTGTATAACAACTCAAAAATCTCCAAAAATAAAAGTTGTTCAAAATTAAAAGTTCTACAACTTTGCTTTTGTAACCATACCCAAATTCGGCCTACATTTTGAAATGCAAGTTTAAATAAAAAAAAAGGACATTTAAAGAATTACGCCTTTTCAAATTACTTCAAATTTTATAAAACAACTTTGAAAACTCCAAAAACAAACTTTGTACAACTCGACAAGCTCTACACTTTTGCTTTAAGGCCCAACCCCAAAATGTGCTTTGATTTTGAAATGGGTTTTTCGGAGCCAAACTTATTACTGGAAATTCGGGTTTTCGGAAATTCAAATCAATACACGATTTCGAACTTGATTCAAACAATACAATTCAACACATACAACATAAAACAAGGTTCACACCAAGCATTGCAACCAAGATTATAAAACTTTTATTAAGGAAGAATTTGACTTGTTTAAAAGATTCACCAAGTTTCCTAATCATTATTATTAACCTTATTTCGGTAATATATAAAACACTTTATAAACAACATTTACATGCTATAAATTAAACATGAAATGCATTAATAACTTGATGCTTGATGATTATGCATAATGATGACATGATCACTTTCTTAATTACTTTTTAACATCTGGGATGTTACAAAGTCCGGGTCCGTGTAGAAGCTTCCAGGGAGGACGGGAGCTGCAGCTGCTGGGATGAAGCAAAACAATAAAATTTGAGGCAAGTGAATGGACGGTTGGGATAGGAATGGGTTGACAAACAGTAGAACAGTGATTCCTGGCTCAGAAACTATAGATCTTAATATGATATGATATGATGTATGATGATATGATGATATGTGATGGTGTCTAGTACTTGAGCCTGACATATATAACAAAAAAAATCGTGAACTTGGTTTTGCTTCTCGTCATTAACATACAGGATCCATGGTCTTCCAAAATATGTTTTGTTAGTTATCAAAAAATTGTTTTGTTGAAAGAAATATATTCAAGAAAGAAACAACATAGCAAAAGCAACAGGTAACTTCTTTTAACGAACTCGCACTGTTTTATATTAATATAGAAGAAAATACAAGCAGATAACCCTATAGTAGGCTATCTAAGAAGAAAACAACAAAGTTACGCCTAGTTAACTTTGTTAATCACGCTGCCCAAACGTCAGCCGATGGCCAAGCTACTCCGAGGAGTTATAGGCTATCTGCAGTCGTAGCTCTTGTTGTCGGAAACCAACAAGGGAAACAGACCTTTTACCACACCGAGATGGCTTAACTTCTTGTCTCATCCAATAATGAAGCAAAACTAGCACTACTAGAAAACAGACTTTAGAATGATATCCTAATTTAGTATTAGTCTCGACATTTTTTTTTTCCCCCGGGACTAAAGGTCCCGGTTTACTCCCGGTTGGAACCACCAACCGGGACTAAAAGTCCTCCAACCTTTAGTCCCGGTTGGTAATACCAACCGAGACTAAAGGTAGACCATTTAGTCCCGGTTAGTAACACCAACCCGGACTAAAGGACCCTTTAGTCTCGGTTGGTAACACCAACCGGGACTAAAGGTCCCCCGATGGGTTAGTTCAAAAGTAAAGCATCCCATCCATTGTTAGATGTGTTGTGTAGGTGGGGTGGTAAGCTCGCGCGAGGCAGTGCATGAGGTCTTGGGTTCGAATCTCATAGGGCGCAGCGGTGGAGGCATTATTTTTTTTTAAGCTGAGAGGACAAACCGGGACTAAAGAACACCACCTTTAGTCTCGGAATGCTAGTCCCGGTTGGGAAACCGGGACTAAAACCAGTTCCCAACCGGGACTAGATGTCAGTTTGTAATAGTGTAGTAAATCCATTATTTCTCAGTTAATACTTGAAGAAGAAAACACCATCCACAGCAGTGAGGATCTCCACGGCATTATGCGAAGAACTCCTTTCCTCCCCTTCGACATCAATGGCGCAGGCATTCAAATCCAAGCTGAAACAATGTGGCACAACTGGTCGTCTTTTCTCTGCGCCATCATTTTCGACGTCACTCATGATCCTTTGCTTAACAGGCCGTGGGTAAGAAGCCCTAGGCGACCTCGACCCAAACACTGCTACTTCACTGCACACTACGATGGAGTCCTCCAAGCTGACACCATAGCATCCCCTTGCAGTTCCGCTCGCCATGGCATATTCATGATGGCCGCTTCTAGTTTTGAGTCGTGCTCGACGCCATCGATCAGCACGACACGGTGAGGGTTCTCGCGGATCGCCTCGTAGAACATCTGCTGCATGCAGCCGCCATGCTCGTTGCCCGGCGACGACCTCTGCCTCTTGAGGCTGTGGTAGCCGGTGCTGGAACCGGCGGAGTCATCCGGGGTGAGCTTTGATGCTGCGGCTGCGATGCAGGTGAACTCGGCGTAGGAGCCAAAGACGTACTAGTCTGGGAGCTCCCGGGCCATCGCCACCTTGCCGTCGTTGTCGCTCCCCTGGAAGAGGAACCACGTGGCCGAGGTCAGCCGTGTCATCCTTGTCACGCCGGAGCAGCGCTGGAGCACGGCGCTGGCAATGCCCGGAGCTATATCTCTGTGGCGCAGGATGCGCGCCTCGAGTGCGCTGCACAGGATCGCGAGATTCTCTGCGGTGAGCTCGGTGAACTTTGGCCGGCGGCGAACCGTCGAGCCATTCAATAAGTTATTAGATTTAGAGAGCGAGTTAGAGTGTCCTGAATTAGGGTTTGCCAGCGACAGCTGATCGTATGACTCGGCCATTGGACCATCGTGGCGGCGGTTCAGCAACGGTTGTCGCTGGTCCATGAGATCATGCCAGGGCTCGCAGCCCTTTTTGCTGGTGTCGTAACGGATAAAGCCATAGTGGGACGAAGAGGCCGGAGAGGAGAAGCTCAGTGTGAACTCCGATCCAGTGAGGACTGGACCTTGGCAACGGCGGCGAATCCACGAGGAGACGCTCGCCCCCATCGCCACGACCCTGCCGGTGCCGCAGTGTGTGATGTCACTGAAAAGAACAAATCAAGAACACGCGTTGATGAATGAATGATGACCGGAAATAATAAATAAATAAAGTGGTGGAACTGACGCATGCATGCGATGCGACAGAACTGATGAATCGAAGGATCAAGCTTGTCGTTTACCTGACGCCGCCGTGGCTCAACGCGAGGCTGCCGTCCGGCACGACGATTGGGTGTAGTTTATAATGGGCATGCAGACCGAGCCCGTTTTTTTTTGTTCTAGCCCAAGCATGACACGGCCCAGTGTTGGACGGGCCCGGGCTGGCCCAGCACGACGCACACGGCCGTGCTTGGGCTGCATCCCATGCACAGCGCCTGACATTTAGAAGAAGGCCTGGTAACCCCCTAGCCTGCTAAGAGCCCGTATTCCTTCCATCCTAAGGCAATAACACTAACTTCCCAGTTCCCATTCCCCTCCCTCGCGCCGCACTCCTCCTGCTCGCTTCGCAGCCGCAGAAGCACCGCACTGCACGCGCGGCCCCAGCCCCACGAGCGGCCGCACGGCCACGCCTCCCTTCGCGACGACGCAACCCCAGCCCCACGCTCCCTCGGCCAGCGCATCCGCCGGCTTCGAGCGCAACAGCGGCGGGCGCCTCCATGCCCATCTTCCGCGCTCCTCCCTCGTCTCCCTGCCTCGCCCATTGTGGAAGGTGGCGGCGCTCCTCGCGGCTCCACGCCCCCGTGCGCCCGGCCTCCTCCACGGCGGCGTTGACCTCCACCTCCTCCACGCTCCATTCCGCCCCCTACGGCCAAATCTCCGGCGAGTGTGGCATCCTCGAGCTCACTGTCCGTCGCCGTGGATCTGGCACCGAGCGCCTTGGGGTGAGCCTCGGCGCCCCCTCCCTCTCTCTCTGTACTGGCATTTGGTGGGCCTCGGCCCGACCCGGCCTGCTAAAAAGACCGTGTTTATTGGACCCACCCGGCACGAAAAGTGGCCTATAGTGCTGCCGTGCCTGGGCCGAAGGCTAGGCCCGCATGATTGAGAGGCATGGCCCGCAGGGCACGGCGTAGCGGGCCGGCCCATTGCCCATCTATAGTGTAGCTCCAAGACGGTACGAAAATATCCGATACCGAACCGTATTGTTTTCTACATTTAATCGGATCGAATTCGTATTTTTTGATAAATTCAAATTGGTTCGAAACTCGGAACATCAAATTCGAAAATCAGAACGAAAACGGTTTTGAAATTTTTCTGACCGTTTTCTACTTTTCTACTTTTAATTCGGAATATCCCGAATTTCGGTTTCGAAATTCAGTTTAAACCAAATTGGGCCCACTAGAAGTTTAGCCTTAGAAAAATCGTATCTTTTTCATACGATCTCGGATGAAGATGATTTTTATATGAAAATTATAGCTCTCGACAAGATCTACAACTCTCTAGTTTTTAGTTTTTTCATTTGAGGTCTTTAAGATGTTCAAAAAAATTAAACAAAGTTTCAGTAATATATTAATAACGTACCAGCGCTTGTTGCCTTCGAAAAATTATATCTTTATTGCATGGTGTCGAATGGAGATACTTCCTTCGTCTATAAAAGAATGCAATTCTCATATTTCGGGGAGTTAAACAGTATAAACTTTGACTAAAATTATATGAAAAAGTACTAACACTCATGAGACAAAATAAATAATATTAGATTAGTATAGAATATATTTTAATAATAAATTTATTTGAAGACATAAATACCCATCCCGCGCTGCACCGCGCTCACTCCGCCTCGATGCGCCCGTCCCTGCCGCCGCGACCTCAGCAAAGAGATGTTTGCGCTGTATGTTTCAAGTGTTTCATATAGATATTAGAAAAGTAGATCGGGATGCTGTATATGTTGCAAGTGTTTAGATGTTTGTTGCAAGCGTCTATTAAAAAATGTTTCATATGTTCCAGACATATGTTGCAAGTGCTTTTTTGGATGTTGCATACGTTGCAGTGGCTCTATACATATGTTGCAAGCATAAGTCACAAATGTTTTATGTGTTTTAGTTGTATGTGTCCAGCAAGTGTTTCATGTTGCAAGTGCAGACCGCCGTCCACCAATGTTGGTGTCGACGAGGGCGGCAGGGCTAGGCCGTGGCCATCGACGCAGGGAGGAGGCGCAGGACGCACGAAGCCGATGTGGAAAAGGCTCGCGCGATTGCTCAGCAGAGGGAGTCTGAAAGCGATGGAGGTGACCGGTGCTCGACGCTTCCACGTGGGGATTGAGCCAGGGGCATGGGCGAGTCATCTGAGCGGTTTTGGGGCGGTCGTGTGTGCGCGCGCGCGAAACGGTACTGGCACGGGCGGTGCGTGAATCCAAGCGGATGGGACGGAGCAAGCGTGGTTCGGGCGCTAGCCTCTCAATAACATAACCTGATCCAAGTAACATATAATGGTACTTATAAAGCACTGATATTCTGACTTCAATGGAAAAAACACGAAAGAACAAACTACTTCATTAACTTTGTGTAATCTATGCTAGAGTCAAAGACATCCACATCAAATGGGCCTTTGGGTTCACTAAAGATGGTGATTAGAGATGGCAACGGAGAATTTTCCGATGAGTAACGACCCCTGTCCCGTCCTGTCCCGTCTCTCTCCCCGTGAAAGCTCATGGGACAGATTTTCTCTTCATCCCCGTCCCCGTGCGGCGAAATAATCCCCACAGGGATCGCGTCCCTGCGTTAGTTATCAAAGACTACCCATTCATATATTCACAAATTTGCATTAGTAGCATAGAAACCAATCAATAATACAAACACATCATCACAAGCTCATAAATCACAACATATACACCACCACTCCACCAGCGAGATCCATACCGGCATGGCACCCTCACAGCTAGGGATGAAAACGGATCGGATACGAACGGATATCACTCATATTATATTTGTTTTCATATATTTCATTCGGATTCGGATTCGGACACGGATAGCGTTCGGATACATATCGAATCTGAATTGACTCGATTACGGATCGTAATAATGAGTATCGAATACGGTATGAATATATATATATATATATATATATATATATATATATATATATATATATATATATATATATATATATATATATATATATATATATATATATCATGTAAACCATTACACCACTCTATGAGTCCATAATCCATCTAGATTAAGCCGAAAGACTAAAGAGTAAAGCAACAAATAAGATAGAGATACAGATACATCATACATCAAACATCATATAAGCACTAATCTTTGGCAAGATGAGTAGAAATAGCCAAGCACATTGCTTCATGGGTCTCATGGAGTCATGGTCATGGATTCAAGATCTACAATCCTTATATAGGCCATTTTTCATTTTGAGAAAGTTTGAACAAAATGTAGTTCAAATTTCACAAGTGTGTGACATAGTTTTAGAAAGTTTGTATGAGATTTAAGAATTTGTGACTAGTGTTTGATAAAACTTTCTCAAATGGAAAAATGAGCTATGTAACAATTGTATATCTTGCTGAGATGATCAAACTTGGTATTCAGAGTTTTTTCATCTGAGGTCATTTAGTGTCTCATTTGAGCAAGTTTGACCAAGTCAAATTTGGTCAAATGAAAAAACAACACTTTGACTCTAGTATTATGAACTCTAAATGACTTCAAATTGAAAAGTTTTGAATACCAAGTTTGTTCAACTCATCAAGATCTACAATTCTTGTTTTGGTCAACTTTCCATTTGAGATAGTTTGGACGGTTCAAATTTGTGATTTTTAAATTTCGATGCTTACAAACTAGTTTTCGGAACCCTAAATTGTCTCAAATTGAAAAGTTTTGAATACCAAGTTTGTTCAGCTCATCAAGATCTACAATCCTTATATAGGCTATTTTTTCATTTGAGAAAGTTTGAACAAAATGTAGTTCAAATTTTCAGAGTGTGTGACATAGTTTCGTAAAGTCTATATGAGATTCAAGAATTTGTGACTAGTGTTTGATAAAACTTTCTCAAATGGGAAAATGAGCTATGTAAAATTGTAGATCTTGCTGAGATGATCAAACTTGGTATTCAGAGTTTTTCATCTGAGGTCATTTAGTGTCTCATTTGAGCAAGTTTGACCAAGTCAAATTTGGTCAAATAAAAAACAACACTTTGACTCTAGTATTATGAACTCTAAATGACTTCAAATTGAAAATTTTTGAATACCAAGTTTGTTCAACTCATCAAGATCTACAATTCTTGTTTTGGTCAACTTTCCATTTGAGATAGTTTGGACGGTTCAAATTTGTGATTTTTAAATTTCGATGCTTACAAACTAGTTTTCGGAACCCTAGATTGTCTCAAATTGAAAAGTTTTGAATACCAAGTTTGTTCAGCTCATCAAGATCTACAATCCTTATATAGGCTATTTTTTCATTTGATAAAGTTTGAACAAAATATAGTTCAAATTTCACAAGTGTGTGACATAGTTTCAGAAAGTCTATATGAGATTCAAGAATTTGTGACTAGTGTTTGATAAAACTTTCTCAAATGGGAAAATGAGCTATGTAACAATTGTATATCTTGCTGAGATGATCAAACTTGTTATTCAGAGTTTTTTCATCTGAGGTCATTTAGTGTCTCATTTGAGCAAGTTTGACCAAGTCAAATTTGGTCAAATGAAAAAACAACACTTTGACTCTAGTATTATGAACTCTAAATGACTTCAAATTGAAAAGTTTTGAATACCAAGTTTGTTCAACTCATCAAGATCTACAATTCTTGTTTTGGTCAACTTTCCATTTGAGATAGTTTGGATGGTTCAAATTTGTGATTTTTAAATTTTGAATAAATATCCGGATAATATCCGTTTTTAAATATCCGGATATATCCGATACTTATCCGGATTATCCGATATCCGCCGGATATCGATGATATTACATCCGTATTTAATATCCGCCTAAGATATCCGTTTTAGTATCCGTATGCGAAAAAAAAACCGGATATCCGAGTAACTATCCGAATAAATGTTCATATTTGTTCGGTCGAACGGACGGTCGAATAAATATCCGTACCGTTTTCATCCATACTCACAGCCACGCTTCAAAGCTCCAATCAACAGAAAAAATGCATTTTCTTGGACCAGAGAAGGGCAAAAGGCAACCAAAAAATTTACTCCCTCCGTGCTAAAAAATGAAATCATTTTGGACAGCGACACGATCTCCAAAACATAACTCTGATTACTTATTTTTATAAAGATATTTATCAAAAAAGTGATATATGTAAATTTTTGTGAAAGTATTTTTTAAAACAAATCTATATATATTATTTTCACATTTCCAAACTTAATAACTTTAAAATTATTCGTGATTTATATTTTCAGTATTTGAACCAAGCCTTCTCCGAAATGACTCCGTAAGCAGAACCAACCAAGGCACGCGAGGCAGCCGCTGGCGCGCGGGGCCCGAGCCCGGTCGGTGGTGCGTTCCCATCCACCCGCTCACGTCACGCGCTCCACACCCAGGCGCAGGCGGTGTTTTGCTTGGCCCTGGCCTGCTCCGCCCCCGCGTCGCCTCGTCGTCTGGGCCTGCGCCTGCCGCCGCCTCGCCTCCTTGCCTCCCCTCCCCCGTGCTGCCTGCGCTTTTGCCAGCGCGCGCCCCACCACCACCAGAAAAGAAATTCCCCAATTCCGCTCCATCCCCCGCGCATCCGGATCCGCTCTGATCGAGGTGAGGCCTCTCGAATCCGCGCTAGATTCGTCGCCTGTCTCCTCACCCGAACCCGCGTGCTGAATTTTTCGTTTCTACCGGGGAAATTGGGGGTGGTTGGTTGGTTGGGTGATTTTGCTTCCCCGCAGGGTGGGTTGATTTGGACTCCGTGCCTGCCTGCCTGTGAGGGCGAGGAGGAGGGCATGGACGAGTTCGAGCTGGAGGACAACCTCGAGTTCATCTTCCAGAGCATCCAGGAGCTCATGGAGGACCAGGGGGACAACAACGCCTTCGGCGACGCCAACCAGAACCAGCTCTTCGCCAGCCTCGTCAGCTACGACCAGGTCTGCTATCCATGTTTTCTTCCGTGTGTTAGATTTCATTTGGGGACTCCTGTTTTGTTGGGGATGAAATTTTGATCCCCTCTTCTCGTTGGGTTTTTTCCCCCCTGAGGAATGTCTCGTTGTTTGTCTTGCAGGAGAACATGCTGCCCGACGTCTCTGCCGCCGACGTCGCTGCTGGGAAGGACATGCAGGGGATTCCGTGGGAGAAGATGCTCTTCGGTAGGGATAAGTACCGGGAGATGAAGATGAAGAACTACAAAAATTACCAGAACCTAAGTTACGCACGGGAGGATGCTTTGCAGGTATTCAACACTTGCCCGATTCCTATTTCCCCCAATCGATGTCCACCCAAATTCTTGTTTGAACCGCACAATGTTCAACTCAGTTATTCATAATACTCCTGGGTTGCTTCCACATAGTCATGAGTCTCTGGTACAGGCGTGGTTATATACTGTGTATTTCGTTGGCTTCATGTTTTGTTTTACATGACAACCATTGAAAAACTTTAGGGATATTGATCTTCTCCTTTTTTGCATTTGTGTTGCCTTTTCATGCGAATCACAAGCCAAGTTACGATAATCAAATATCTTATGTACACAAATTTCTTCAACATATCTAACCTAATATTTAGTTGCCTCAACTTTTTAGTGGTTTAATTTGCTGACGTATTCCCTTCCCGACATGGCATTTAACACTACATTATTGTTTATTTCTGTATGTGGAATGAGATAGATATGACATTGAAGGCCCCTTTTAGTAGGGCTCTGGATTCTTAAATCTATGTTTCTGATTCCTTTTCTCCCTACCAATTTCTCTGATGAAACAGAATCATTCATTTAAAGTTAAAAAAAAAAAGAATCATTCATTTGGTTAGTTGGTGGGTTTGGATAACAGTGGATTTCCAGTGCGTTAAGAGAACAACGTTTGAGTAGTTTCCACAGATATTGGTTGCAATTAAATTCCACAGATATTTTGCAGTGATCCAATTTTTATACATTTGGATATTTGGTACTTTGTCAATATAACCATAAGCATTCCAGCTTTGTTTTAGAATTTTGGCCCCGTCACTACTTCGAACTCATTCATATGATAGTTGTGGTACAAGAGTGAATGTGCGACTAACACCTAATCTTTTTTAATTACATTGACAATCAGTGATGGCAGTTCTGACTCCCATAACACTACAACGTGCAAACTGATGGTTCAACCTGTGATCTAGCTTGTTAGGAAAAATGACAAGATGGTGTTCATAATGATTTAGTAGCTGGCAAATACTTGACTAGAAAAGACTATTGAAAGATGGAGATCATGGAATTAGGAAGGATATAAATGACAAGTTTAATATGATCATAAGCTTGCACTACTTTGCTCAAACACAAAATACACATTTATAATCGAATACAAAAGACTATATAAAGATCACCAAATTAGGAAGAATGACGTGTCAAAGGCCATATCCATGGTTATCCGGTTCTGGGAATAAGAATATCTATCCATCTATAATTATGGAGTATCTGCTTTGTTATTTCTTTGAGATGCATATTATTTTGTTTTGGTTCGCAAAAAAACTCTTGAAAACATACTAACCATCACTACTTATCACTGTGTTACACTATACTGCTGATCTCATGTCAACCATATAAAAACACTACCATTCGCTGCTATAGTTCATGGGGCTGATCGTCATGGTTAGCTATGTCCAAATTTTATCTTGCAGTTCAGTTTTTTTTTTCCATTCTTTCTTTTTTTTTTTCTTCCTGGTGGGCAGCAGAAGGCATGGATGAACTTTAGGTAAGGTGGGTTTGGTTGGGTGCATGTGCTCATGCTGCTCATTGATGGGGATGGCTGCTAGCTTTTCATATCTACTATGGTCCGGGTGGTGGTTTGGTGGGGGCATACATCATGATCCAAAATCGATGGGTTGAGGTTGTGTGAACCTTTTTAGTTGACCTAATCTAAGCTGTACAAATTATTAAATTCCAGAAATGCTACTTAGATGTCAAAGACCATCAGTTATCACTTCTATTTGAGAGAATATCTGGTTGGCTAATTGATTGCCAATCTCAAGTAGCTAATATCCACTTCCAGTACATTATGGAATGGCAAATCTCTTAACATGTTAACATAAAAAATTTCAAATCATACTCCCGATTGTCATTGACTTATAGTTACTTAATGCACAAAACAGGGAAGAGGGATCATAATCCCTCCCTGGCATTCATGCTCCATTTCAAGAAGTGGAAAGGGCCAGGTTGTAAGAAACAAGAATGGGATCTTCACTGCAGTGCTAATCAACTATTTCATGTCACATAGTAATGGGCCAAATGTGTTAGTTGAATCAGCTATTTTGCATGGACCAAGGATAACAGTCACCATTTTCTTATTGTGAATATTTTGAAATTTAATATTCTTGGGGTACTGCTAGTCCGCCATTTCTTTGGGCTATGGATCAACCAACCTACTTAAAGGTAAATCTGTTAGAGCAGTTTCATATCATTACATGAGTGCTGCCCAGGGCATTAACAGCAATATGAAAGTGTTACATGCTGATTTGTTTTTGAGAGTTCATTTTTCATGTCAGAGGCCCCATCTTTTCAGTTACATTTCATACTACCCTAGTATCCTCTGCTTGCATGGTGTTCAGTAATATTTGTAAGGTGATAGAAATAGTTCTGAAGGGCGGGCCTGGTGCAAGCAGTAGAGTCTTACCGCCTGTGACTGGAAGGTCCCGGGTTCGAGTCGCGGTCTCCTCGCATTGCACAGGCGAGGGTAAGGCTTGCCACTGACACCCTTTCCCAGACTACGCACAGAGCGGGAGCTTTCTGCACTGGGTACGCCCTTTTTTTTTGATAGAAATAGTTCTCCCTAGATCACTAGGTGGAAGCAAGTACACTGACTCCTGGTTATTCAATTGTTAGACTGGTTCCCATGATTTTCTTATTTACAGCTAGTGGTCACATGGACATCAGATGGACAGATATATTTACTGTTCTACTAGGTTTCATCTGTTCACCCCCAAATGATTTATGCTGAAACTCGTACATGCATTCTCAGTGTCATTCAATGCAGCACTGTTCAGTCTTTATTATTGAAATGTAACTTCTCTACCTCCTTACAATCTGTTTTTGTTTTTCTTGATCTCTCAGGAGTGCAAACAAGTGGAGAAGGATAGCCCTTACTATGATTTCCACTACAACACAAGGTGTGCTCGGCCATCAATTGTACATTTTCAGGTCTGATTTTCCTCTGTTGCATTACAGTCCAACTTTTTGAGCAAAGTTATCATCAAGCATGTTGTTTACGGGTTTGTTTGGTTTGAGGAATGATTTGTCCTTGGAAGGTTGGTCCATCGCGAGGCTATCCTATTTGTGTGGCCATTTTTTTAATGATTCTTGGCTGTCATCTTAGAAGATATAGATGTGGAAGAGAAATATAGTCTCGTTTCAATCTCATGGATAAGTAAAACAGCTTTCATGAAACTAGTTTTTACCCAGTTTGCCAACCTTACCTTGATACTCGGAGGATAACTTAAAATTACTTTCTCGGATACTGAACATTCTGGGTTTCAACTGAATCTAGGAAAGTATTTTTTTTTATGTATGTAAAAGAGAGTTACAATGTTGAACTACTTATGTGGTAGATTTTGCTTGAATTTGTTAGAACCAAAAAATTTTGGTCCAAGGAAAACTCGTTTCTAGTTGTCCTTATGTTGAGCATACAGGCAAGATTTTCCTAGAACTGTCCTAAAAGTAGCTCAATGAAATATGTTTGATACTTCTGGGACTTCCATTATTCATGAGATATTAACAAGGCATTGAAGATCTTATTGAATACAAAGAATTTATGTGCATTTATCCTATGCACATTAGTATACTGCTGCCAACAATACTATAACCGATAAACTGCCTACTTGTGTACAAGGATAAACATAACTTATTATGAGACTTCTTTTGCCTTTATGGTCTTTACTACTCCCTCCAACTTTTTATATATGATGTTAGCTAGTTCACATTTAAACTAACCAACGTCATATATAAAAGATCTGAGTAATTCTTAGCAAGTCTATGGTTCTACACTTATGCAAAAATAGGTTATGCTGTAGATGTTGCCAAACTGTTTGCCTGTTTATGAGATTTTTGCTTCTGTATGGGGTTTCCTAATCCTTCCAATCAATTCATGTTTTTGGTCGACATGCAAGGGGTGCTGTAGCATTTGCCTAAGGGGAAATGGAAGAACTCTTTTTTATTCAAGTTTACATTAGTGCTTGTTACACGCACTGAAAGTTCAAAGAGCAAATCCACATATCACATTCTCAATGATCTTTTTTGCATGATGTGTTGTGTTTCACAGCTACGGAATCTAGTATGGGCAACAACCAAACATGATGTTTATACAATGCATGATCAATCAGTGACACACTGGTCCTCACTGGAGCAGACAAGCACTGAGCTAATCAATGCTGATGATTGCATCGTCCCAAAACAGGTATGCAACATTTTATATTTTCTGGTGTTCAATATTTCTGTGCAGCTTCATATTCTTTTTGGTCTGGTCTAAAGTATCCATTTTTGTTGTTGCACAGAGGGGGCATGGTTCACAGTCAGTGGCAATGGTCCAGGTCACAACAATGGCCATGGATAGTAATTTATTGGTAGTTGGTGGCTTTCAAGGGGAGCTTATATGCAAGGTATTCCTACTGCGCAAATATTCTCCTACTTTGTGGTCAGTCTAGTAACTCATGCAGTAAATCTGATATATTGTTTTTGGTATTTACTAGCGCTTGGATGATGATGGGGTTGTTTACAGCACAAGGGTTACAGATGATGAAAATGCAATCACTAACTCTTTAGAGATCTATCAGGATCCCAGGTAAGATTCGATGCTTTTCTGAGTCAGTTATCTTGTTCATTTTGACTTGAGTTAACAGTTTGTTTATGAAATGTATATTTCAGCGGATCTAGAAGGTTGGTGGCTGCTAACAATGACTGCTCCATCAGGATTTTTGACACCGAGTACTTTGACCTCCTCAAGCACTATGTCTTCCCTTGGTCTGTGAATGTAAGTAGGCCCTTAACTGTTTTATGCACTGTAGTTTTATCCTCTTATTTGGCTGCTAAGTTTTCTTCTCCAACAGAGTGTTTCTGTGAGCCCAAATGGGAAACTCTTTGCTGTCCTGGGAGATCATGAGGATGGTTGTGTAGTGGATCCCAAGTGTGGCAAGGTAAGTGAATGGATTGTTTTTCCTTCTATTAGTTTTCCAGGGCACGGGGCTATATCAGTATGTGGTTGATCCTAATATTCAACACTCACATATATTGTGTAGGCAATTGGTTCTCTTAGGGGTCACTTGGATTACTCATTTGCATCTGCGTGGCATCCTGATGGCAATATCGTGGCAACTGGGAGTCAAGACACTACATGCAGGCTATGGGACATCAGGAACCTATCGCAGTCGGTAGCTGTGCTTGGTGGAAGGATGGGCTCAATTCGGTGTGTCAAGTTCTCTTCAGACGGGCGTTTCCTCGCAACAGCAGAGCCTGTTGATTTTGTCCACATATACGATGCTCATGCGGACTACAGCAAATCTCACGAGATTGACTTGTTTGGTGAGATTGGAGGTTTAGCATTCAGCCCGGACACTGAGGCCTTCTATGTGGGCCTTGCGGACCAGACGTACGGAGGCATGATCGAGTTCAGCAAGAGGCACCAACATCACTACTTGAACTCCTTGTGGTGATACCAACCACTGGAGCAGAAATTTGGTTTGGCAGCTGTTGGACCCCATTGTTGCACTGTGTGCTGCAAGGAGTGCATGCGTGCATGGTCCTACAGAGGCGGATCTCATGGAAGCGTTTGCTGCTTTTAGTTTTTGGGTGCAGCACCGGGATGCAGAAGTGTATAAAATTCTGGGGGGTTTCTTTCCTTGTTGCTAGTAATCTGGGTTTGTCGCTTGACTTGTGGAACTGAAGGCGGTAGCATATATAGCCTTTCTGTTTCTCGACACCTAACAATGTACATAGTTCGTGTCTGGAGATTATCTCCCCAGTCATCGTCTGACTGAACATGGTGGAACATGATAACATGTAGTAGGTTGAAGTTTATGTTTCTATTCGAATCGGGAGCTCTGCACGACTGCAATCAAAGACTACCAGCACCTTGTATGGCGCTGTTGGTCCTTGCATTGCATCAGCACGGTGGTCGGTGGTTAATTGTCCATTGACGAATGGGTCGAAGGGGAAATGTGACAGGCGACAGGCGTAGTTCGTTTTCTTGGCGAACACAGCTAGTTACTGGTTAGGCTAAACATTAGCTTAAATTAGCTATAGTTGGCTAACAAGTAGTCAGATTTGGTCAAAAAAGTAGCCCTCCTATGAGTAGTCTTGTTTGAATACACTAGAGCTAATTTAAATTAATTTTTAGGTAGCTAGCAATTAGCTTTTATATTCGAACAGGCTCTTAGCCAAGCGTCGCTGCTTGAGTTTTTCCTATTTGGGCATTCGTCTTTGACATACTCTCCTTTGTTCTCTGCAACTGCGGTGAGATTCACATCCACCTCTGACGAGATCGAGCTACGAAAAGTTGGGTTGGGATTTAGAAGGAAGGTTTTGTCTTGGTGCTGAGGTGGTTGGTTGGTCGAACAGTGGCATCCAGCTACTGGATTTTTTTGTTTTTGTTTTTGAAACGCTTCTGGAGCAAGTTGTTTGCCATGGCTAGTTGGCTACAGCCTGCCGGACCATTTCTATCTGTGAAATGGACGAGTTTTTATGGGCTTCATGGCCACGGATATGCCGAAGCCGCGAGGAGGCCCTTAGTGGATTGAGCCCGCTAGCGCTGTTAGTGGGCCAGATAGAGGCATTGGGCAAGTTTGGGTTAGTGATGCGATCAGGAAGGACGATTGGCCTGCGGCGGCGATGGAGGTGGTGGCGGGACGGCGAGGTAACGGGGCTTTGCCGTCTGCGTCTGGACTCTGGAGTGGCCACTGGCGAGGATGGCTAGGCTAGGGAAGGACGACAGTGCGTTGCTCGGACATAACATAGGCGTCGCGTCGTCGGCTCCGTGAGGAAGAAGGAGACCGTCCATTAGAAGGACTGCCGAATGAAAATATGGATGGAGATCCAAATTGAGTATCGAAAATTTGTCACGGACATTGACCCTGTTCGTTTGTCTTATGAGCCGCACTATTTTAATGAACGAATAATGTTTTTCTCTCATAATAAATTAGCGAACAGTACTTTCAGTCGTAGCTTTTCAGCGAAGCGAACGTGGCCATAAGATAAGGTAGATGGACTCCGTTCTTTTCTGGACAGAAATGTGCAAGGCAGAGAGCAACAATCCCTGCAGCAACAGCACAGCAGGCTGTTCTTGGCTGTACTTCGTTCCCACCTAAATAAAACACTGTTCCGGCTGAATTGTTGTGAGAGAAAAACACTGTTTCAGCTGAAAAAAGAAGCCGAACAAGTTAAATATGGGGTAAACCGAACGAGACCAAAATAATTATCTCCGTAACAAGGGATCGTGGCGGACATCTTCGTTCCCCACTGCAGAAGCGGCATCCGTGGGCGCATGTGCATGCTTGCATCAACCCGCAACCGCTTTGACCAGCTGCACTGTAGCATGTTTTGATCAACGACAAAACCGACGTAGGGGATAAAGAATAGCAGCCTTTTTGGCAGGCCGTAATGATCGTGGATTATTTATTGCTGACGAGTTTAGCTGGTTTGATATAAAAAAAATATTATTTTAATTTGTAATCCACGATCGTTTACGACGGTATAATCGCAGACGAACATGCCGTAGATTAGCGTGGTCGTAGTAGCAGAAGGCCGAGAGCAGAGCAGGTAGAAGACAGCAGAGAATCCGAGACCTGGAACCCCGTAAATTTTTTCTGTACGTTGAGGTCCAGCTCCCTGTGTGGCTGTGGCTGCTGATTCATGCACCTGCCTAGAGATGTGCGAATCTTGGCAGTTTCGGTGGGTGCACCAGATGCAATACGAGCTTCAAACCAACGCATGAAGGTATTGAGAGAAGTGGAGGAACATGTGCAGTGTGAATGCATCTCTCGCAGTCGCAACAGTCGCCTTGGAATGGATAGTTACCCGTTTCTCCGGGAAAAAAATGTGTTTAACACTAGGATGGGTATATGAATCTAGATACTTAGGTTCTGTTCGGCTGCCATTATAAGCCGGTTTATCAGCTATGATACAGTATTTTTCTCTTCCAACAAATCAACCGTATAAATCAGCACGAGCAGCTTATAGTATGTGTATCCATTATCAACTCCAAATCCCAAACAAAAGAGAACTCTTTATATTCCGTATCTCTAAGAGCATCTCCACTGTTTTTGGCTTCAGTTTCGGGAGAAAAAGACATATTTTTATGGCTTCGGTTTCTAGAGAAAATGGCATCGGCTCCACCGTTTTTTTGCTTATTTTAGCTTCACAAGTTGTTCTCGCTTGTGCATGCTTTGTAGGGCTTTTATTTAAACCAGTAGAGAAGCGCCAACAAAAATCTTACTAAAAGAAACTTATAGTGCTTTTAATTTAGGGATATGCCATATTTCATGTCTGAAATATAGTAGTTTTTCAAACAACAGTCGTATTCCTAACTATTAGTATTCCCTGATGTGCAATACAATGACTGCCAACAGTCACAGACTCACTGCGTGTCACCATGTTTAATTTATTTCTAGAGGCCTTGGATATCTGCATGGCTATTTACTATTAAGGCCTTCATTGTACATGGACATCCATGCCAGGTCCATACTGTGGTCCTAGCTAACTGCCGGTAGCTTTCCGGCAACGCTCCACCCGCGAAGGCTCCGCAGCAGCACCAGACCACGAACATGGGGGACATGAATCATGGTTCTTCTTCCTTCTAATTCTCTCAATCTCTCTCCTCGACCTAGAATAATATATGGATTGATCGGTTGGGTGATAAATGAGATATACGTTTCGCCTTTATAGACATAGATAGATCGCAAACGAAAGACATGGCATTTTGGAACAAGATGCGCCGAGATGACGAATGTATATGCAAAGACTTAGCTATGTGTGTTGTTTCCCTCTCAATGACGGAGCCAAAAAAAAAATTTAGGTAGGGCGAGTTTTAACACGAAGATGAAAAAAAAGAGAAAGCTTATGGTCCAAATCGCACCGTATTTACATACCATGATTGCACGAATTATAGAGAAAAAACTAGATTCATACAAATTATGGTGAAAAGGTGGACGACGAACAACACAAGATGTTACATTAACTTTACAGAATAAATTAATAGTTAGCTACTTCGCTACCTCACGCCCCCTCCTCCTCTCCTCCTCCCTGCATCACTACTTCGCTAGCTGCCTACCTCCTGCTCCTTGGTGGCCGGTGGGCCACTCCTGGCGGTGGGCGGACGGCGGGACGGGTAGTGGGACGCGCTGAAGCCTAGGGGTGGCTGGCGAGTGGGCTGGCGGGATGGCGGCGACCGGTGAGCGGGGTGGCGCCGTGGCGGGCCGCGGCTGGCGCATGGCGGCGGCTGCCGGCTCGCGTTCGCGTCAATGCGGACATAGGACGGGGAAGCAGCTGATCGATGGGCGGATGCCTGTGTGTTGGTGGATTGGGAATTTAGGGAACCAAATTGGGCCCTTGCTGGGCTAATCTAATGTGAAAAAACAGGCCCACAAGAGGAACCGGTTATCTTCTTTGGCTCTTGGCTACTTGCGTCTCGCTCGTCGCGGCGTCGCCGGCCTCTGCTCGGCAGCTCGGGCACTCAGCAGCCAGAGCCAAGGAAGAAGAGGGGTCTGAGGGTCTGAGGCGACGCCGCCGGTGGCTGGGGCGGCCGCCCCACCCCACCCCTAGGGTAGCTCCGTCAGTGTTCTATCACTTTTTTTAATAATGAATGATTTACTTCTGTTTTGTTAAAAAACAGATTTGATAGTGCTCGGACGTCCGATCCAGGCCTACCGCTCAGCGGGCACCCCAGCGCGTGCCCAGCGCGTCGGGCTTGCAAGCGAGTGCCCTAGCAATGGGCCCGTGCTGTCTCGGACGTCGCTCACGTCGCCAGCCACTTTCCATGTGCATCCCATGTGGAACCCCGATCTACTTTTGAAATATTCATATGCAACAGTTGCAACATACAAAGAAAACAGATGAAACATGCGTCTGAAACACTTAAAAAAGCACCCAAAAACACTTAAAAACCATTGCAAACATATGCAACATCTAAATGAAACATTTGCAACATATGTATGAAACACTTGAAAAATATGATTGCAACATGCATGTATATATAACTTTCAGATTTACTTTTGCAATATCTAGATAAAAATACCTGCAACATATGTCTGATACAGATAAAACATTTGGAACATACACTTGAAACATATGTGTATAGCCATTGCAACATGTGTAACACCCTGGTCTACTTTTGCAACATCCCGATCTACTTTTGCAACACCGATACGAACCACTTGCAACGTAACTTTGAAACATCTAAAACACCTAAAACATATGTTTGCAACCTACGCTTTCAGTGCAACATCTCCTTGTTGCTTGGGAATCGAGGTCTCTTGCAGCTTGGGAATGGAGGCTCGTGGGTGTGTGCAGTTCACCACTCGCTGCTCTGATGGAGAAGGCCACGACAAGTCCGATGGAGAAGGCTACGGCGGGTCGCTCTAGTGGAGAAGACGGACCGCGCGCTGGAGAAGGCCACGGTGGGCAGGAGGCGCCATGGAGAGGGAGGAAGACGGGCAGCCGTGCTAGGGTGAGGTGGAAATGTCGGCCGGCGGTCGGCGGCGCCCGGACGCCGTGAAGAACGCTGAGGCACGACGGAACGCTGCCGCGGCGCTTCGGTGGAGAGCCTTCTAGAGAGGACGATTTTTGGATGAGAGGCTTCTGGATAGGACATACGAGTAGACGAGAGGCTTCTGAACAGGACGTATGAGTGGACAAGAGGATACGAAGTTGGGCTATTAGGCTGGTGTCGCGGCCCGCGAACGGCGACGTGCGGACGATCGGACGGCCTGGTGTAATCATGCATTTCTGTTAAAAAAACAGCCACCTATAAGCACGCTACTTACAGATATGCACATCGAGACACTGAGTTGTTCATGTAGGTGGAGACTTGGATTGGTACACAAGCCTAATAATAAATCCACTAGTAGATTATGAGTCAAGTTATGAGCTGGTTCGTGCGGTCATGCGTGGGGCAGATTAGAGTTCTCGCGAGCTACGCACTTTCATATTCCGGCACTATTGACTTCCAACTTTGTTGAGATCACTTTGTATTCAAACAATCAGACAGGCGCGTGTATATTTGTGGCACTTCTGATTTGTAAATTGGAGAAAAATTCAATTGAGTTGAAACGCCAAGTGACATAACACACACCACTTGATTTATACGGTGTCTCCCCGTCCTAGAAAAAGTCTTATATGTGGCAAGAACTCAACGTGTGGTAAACTTGAATCTCTACAATAGCCACGAGCTTCGTAAATAGTCCAAGTGATTATAGATCATTTGGCCCGAGTTGAGGAAAAAATGTTAATATATTTCATTGAGAGAGCCTCTTGACTAAAGGCTGGTAAAAAATGATGAGGTCATCCGTGAGAGCAAATAGGTGTATGGATGTGTTGATTCTTGGCGAGCCCTTGCCTCGCTTGGAACGTGGCAGGAGCACATGTTTAATTCCAAGCGAGCCATCCTTGAGGTATGCGTTGGCGAGCTTTTCACTTATTGTCGTGGGAGAGTGATTTTGGTTCATCCAGGTTGACAAGGCGAGATTTACTCGTGTGCAGACAAAGCTATTATGGGAACAGATCGATCATGCTCTAAGAGCAAAGCTAATAATACTGACCTTTGCTCGATGTATGGACAATTACAACTCATCTATTAGCCTATTCATATAATAGTTTGCTCATCTATGATTCACTTC
The DNA here is from genome assembly GCA_904845875.1 of Miscanthus lutarioriparius. NCBI lineage: Eukaryota > Viridiplantae > Streptophyta > Magnoliopsida > Poales > Poaceae > Miscanthus > Miscanthus lutarioriparius. Next base: position 28,351,936 of record CAJGYO010000013.1, on the reverse strand, counting down.
TCTCTCACAAATTTTTTTTGTTCTTGTGTTTAAGCTGGTTGTAAACTTATATTCTCCTCCTATCTCTCCCCCTTTCTCCTCCACCTCAGAATACAGTCTGCCTACAACACTTCACTATACTTGCTCCAAGAGAAAGATTATTAATAGCCAGAACAAAGAGGTAAGAGGATAGGTTCCTACCTAAGACCTCCGTGAGGGAGCCTGATAGCAAGGGCGAAGCCAGAAAAAATGGCTGCCGGGGTCGGTACTCATAGTACTAAGTTCTAATTTATAGGGTTCCATAATATAATACCATGCGTAACATCAAATTGATAAAATAGCAATGCATATTATGACAAAATAAGGTTCCACAAGAGTAGTTACCTCTTACAGCTTCTCTCTACCACTACGATCCTCCATCTTATGAAAGCGAACTATCACATCTTCGATTGGAATTGTGGATAGAAATTCTAGTTCCACGAAGCATATGATACAATCATTCATAAATCCATCTTCAATACGATTTCTCAGTAATGTCTTCACAATTTTCATTGCTGAAATGCACCTCTCCACCGATGCAATTGAAAGCCCTAGTTTGGTTTTGGATAATTGATGAAACATATAGACTAATCCTTGAGCTAAGTGTATAGACAAGAGAGGATGGTCCAAAGCCAAGTGGTGGAGCTAGATGATGGTCATGGTGATAGTGGTGACCAAACTTGGTGATCAAGCTTCAACTTGGAAAAGAAGAAAGAGAAAAACAAAAACTAAGTGTTGATCAAGGCAAAGGTATCAAATAGGTTTTTATTTTAGCACTCAAGACACCATAGAGGGTGTGAGTGTATTTAGGATTGATAGCCATACTATAAAGAGGAGAAATATTTGGCTAAGTGGTTATCGAGTGCCACTAGGTGACATGATTCTTGCATATGTATTAGGGACCTAGTGTGCTAACAATTAACCCTTGAAAAATGCTTCGAAAAATGCTAACATACATGCACACAAATTCTACACTTTGTGGTCAGCAACTTGAAAGCAAGGGTGAAGTGTTTGACGAGATAGAAAAATAAAAGGAGGCAAAGGGTGCTGACCGGACGCTACTCTCGGCATGACCGAACGCGTCTGGTACTAAACCCTAGGTGGTGCAGCGCTTGGCCGAGAAGGCCGTGGTGTGATCGGACGCCGGGACCGAACCCGGGACTGAGTCCGGTCACACGGTCCAGAGAGGGGTGCTGCATGGCTTTGCGACCGGACCCTTGTGAAGTCGCACGACCGGACGTGCGGGGGGTGCGTCAGGTCAACGCTGACATACGCTGACACAGGCTCCATGTGCTAGCTCTATGAGGACCGGACGTCGTGTGAGTCCGATCACCCTGGACTAGACGCGTCAGATCTGAGAAAATCCTCTATGGCGCCTTTCTGTACTCGATCGGACACCATGTTGTGGTGAGTCTGGTCGTTTCGAGGAGCGAGTCCAGTCACAACTTAACTACGTGAGTGATCAACTAGTGACCGTTTGAGATGGACGGATGAGGTTTGAAAGAGGGACACGTGGCATCCATCCATGGACTAGACACGTGGCAGTCGGGTGCGTCCGGTCAGGCGAGTCCTGTCGGCCCCCGACTGAGCAATGGCTCTATTTTCTTGGGGCCTCTATAAATAGGTGTTGGCCGACTTGGGGTTCACTCTCTTGGCACTTTGACATACTTGACATCCTTGTGAGCCTAAGAAAACACCTCCCACTCATCTCCATCATTGATTCATCATCATAGTGAGATTGTGAGTGATTCCTAGTGCATTTGCTTGAGTGCTTGCATCTAGTGGCACTTGGGGATCGTTGTGGTTGCGGATTTCTTGTTACTCTTGGTGGTTGTCACCACCTATATGGCTTGGAGCAGCGGAGGAGCATTGGCATGAGTTGATGATTGTTCGTGACCATCTCCCAATGACTGTGAGGGGTCTTGTACCTTCTCCAATGGAGAGCCAAAAGGTAACTCTAGTGGATTGCTTGTGTCATTGAGTTACCTCACTTGTGGTAGGCTCTTGTGGGGCCTAGTGAAGGCTTGGTGTGATGCCAATTAGCCATCGAATCACCAAGTGTTGGTCGACACAACGGGAACTAGCATGTCGGCAAGTACGTGAACCTCGAAAGAAAAATCTTGTGTCTATTGTTTTTGGCATTGTCCCAGTGATTCTCTTGGCATTCATATTGATTTGTTGATCACTTGCCACAGTGGTATAACTTCACTACTCACTCTCTTGTATTTATATTCTAGTGTAGCTAAGCTCTTTAGTGTAATTAGTTTTGAGAGCTAGCTTGTTTGTTGAGTAGTTTGGTTAGTGAGGCTCTTTACTCTAGTCCTTGAGAGCTTACTAACTTAGAAAGTAGTGACTTAGTATTTGTGTGTACCTAGAAATCATAGCAACTATAATTGTTGGTATAGGTGGCTTGCAACCCTTGTAGAACGAGAGTAAAATTGTATTACGCCATTTAGTGTACTAACCAATTGCTCTAGTGAATTTGTAAAGAATTATTTATAGGCTATTTACCCCCTCTAGCCATTTAGGACCTTTCAGCAGTGGCGATAGGAAGAATTAGTACTAGCTTGAGAAGCCGATAAACCAAAGGAAAAGCCAAATGTTTTTTTACCCACCATCAACATAGCAAGCTCAGAAATAGTGTTCAAGTCGACAAATCTTTCATCAGCTCGCATATTGTCAATGTAAATATTAAGCTCTCGATCAAGATTCTTAAGTTGTGTTGAGTTGAAATCATCGGGATATGACTTTGCCAAGTCCATTAGACTCTCAGATTTGAATGCCTCAAAAGAATTCTTGGATTGAAAACAGCAATATGAGTAAGCAACCGATAGTTTACCTCATTAAATCGATCACTAAATCCTACAAGCTGCAAGTCAATAATTGGGTTCAAGCAATCATATCTGTAATGTATAGCTAGAAAACAACCCTAAGACCTCAAAATTCAGACTTGATCGTTAATTGCAAACTGTATAACTGGGTATTTAAAGGGTGCCTTGTCTTGTCTAGATGCTAGGGCGAGTAGGATAGCCAGAGAACTTGAGATCAGAGAATGAGCGGCGCTGCGGTGGCTCAACGCTGGGCGGCAGGTGGGAGATTTTCCATGCGTTAGATACGAAGCTGAAAGGCCAAAAGGGTGCGCACCTGACCTGACGCTGGATTGGAGTTCGGAGGCAAGCTAGCAAAGCAACGTTTGGCCTTCTCCAATTCACATACATGGCCTTGATGGCTTGATTGATCGGATGGGCTGTGGACTCTGGACTGCTGTCGCTGGGTTGAGCAAATGGAGTGTGGACTACAGACTGCTGCTGCTGCTAGGCCATTGGGGTCTTACGAAAATTCTAGCAGGGTCGTAGCCGGTCAAAAATGATTGCTATAAGGTGTTACGTCCAAGTCGTCGGTGTCATCCGGCCCCGATGGCTGAACGTGGCTTCACCACTGCCTGATAGCACTGGGATATATTGGAGTGGGAAGGAATGATTGATAGCACTGGGGTATATTGGAGTGGGAAGGAATGATTGGGGCAAAAGAAACAGGCGTAATTCATTGATAGATCTAGGACGAAAGTTCAAACAGGACTAAAATTTCATCTTCAACCTCTAGGATCTCCTCAAAGAAACCATGGCAAGAATTCTTGGAGGGGCTCTAGGGGGGCTTGAGCCCCCCCCCCGGCCCAGCGCTAGATCCATATTCTCTGAGCGTATGTTCAAAGATCTGCTTAGTAGAGGTTAATTCTGTTTTTACATCATAGATGTCCCCTTCCAGGCTAACTCTCTCTCTCTCTCTCTTAAAGACGAAACAGAATAGAAGCAGATGCCACTGTCCCCCCCCTCTTCTTCTTCCTCTCCGGTGCGTCTGCCGGGGACAAGAAGGGGAGGGGACCCATCCTTTTTCTAGAAGTTTTTCTATCTAGTTTTTCGGTCGGGATCATGTTTCCTGCGATGACTTCGGTGATTACCACGACTACATCGCCATTGTAGGCGTCGATTTCATCGGCAGGTGGACATTTTGTGGCCTTTATCTACAAGGGGAGGGGTGCTTCTGGGAGCTCCCTACGAGGACAGTGACTCCGGGTCATCGATCTCATTGTCGACGGTCGTTGAGAGGATTTCAAGGTCTCGAGATATTGAATCTACAACCTATGTCGTACTCAAGATGCAACTGCCAATATTCTTTCAATGATTTAGGTGTGTGTTTGGACTAGTTCCGAAGCGTTGGATCCTGCAGCATGTCCAATGTTTTGGGGTTAATCGTTGGATTCAGCATAAGGACTGCACTTTTGCTCTGGTGTTTGAGGAGGCCATTGGGGAAGAAGATGATGGAAGAATCTGGATATAATATTATGTATTTTTTATTTTAGATTTTTTTCATGTGTAATTTAGGGATGTATTGTGCTAAGATTTAATATAAGTCCCCCTTCTATTTGCAAAAAAAGATGATACGAAGTCTCAGCCTCGTGGTCATGCACGCAGGTGCTTAGCTATGATTCCATTCATTTCCGACAACCATAGCGTTGGGCCTGCAAGACAGTCGAGTTCTCCTACGCTTCGGTGCTTCAGCTAGTGTAGGACCTAGAATAATATGTGGATTGATCGGTTGGGTGATAAATGAGAGATACGTTTCGCCTTTATAGATATAGATAGATCGCAAACGAAAGACATGGCATTTTGGAACAAGATGTGCCGAGATGACGAATGTATATGCAAAGACTTAGCTATGTGTGTTGTTTCCCTCTCAATGACGGAGCCAGAAAAAAAATTAGGTAGAGCGAGTTTTAACACGAAGATGAACAAAAAAAAGAAAAAGCTTATGGTCCAAATTGCACCGTATTTACATACCATGATTGCACGAATTATAGAGAAAAAACTAGAATCACACAAATTATGGTGAAAAGGTGGATGATGAACAACACAAGATGTTACCTCAACTTTGTAGAATAAATTAAGAGTTAGCTACTTCGCTACCTCACGCCCCCTCCTCCTCTCCTCCTCCCTGCATCACTACTTCGCTAGCTGCCTACCTGCTGCTCCTTGGTGGCCGGTGGGCCACTTCTGGAGGTGGGCGGACGGCCGGACGGGCAGTGGGACGCGCTGAAGCCTAGGGGCGGCTAGCGAGTGGGCTGGCGGCGACCAGTGTTTGAGGGAGGTCATTGGGGAAGAAGATGATGGAAGAATCTGGATAGAATATTATGTATTTTTTATTTTAGATTTTTTTCATGTGTAATTTAGGGATGTATTGTGCCAAGATTTAATATTAGTCCCCCTTCTGTTCTCTAAAAAAGATGATACGAAGGCTCAGCCTCGTGGTCACGCACGCAGGTGCTTAGCTATGATTCCATTCATTTCCGACAATCATAGCATTGGGCCTGCAAGACAGTCGAGTTCTCCTACGCTTTGGTGCTTCAGCTAGTGTAGGGCCTGTTGCCGAATCAGCAACATTAGAATACTCTTGTTAACAGAGCCTACCAGATTGAGGCTGCCGTTGACAGGGACGGATCCAAAAAAATGTCTAGGGGGCTTCTTCAACCTCCAGACAGCTTCAACCTCTCCTTAAGGTGCATCTATGGCAAAAATTCCTATGGAGGGCTAAGTAGGGGCTCCATGGGTCCATCGGCCATAGGAGGGGCTAGAGCCCCACCCGCCCCACTGCTGGATCTATCCCTGACCGTTGACATAGTTACTAGGATCAGATTGGACATCGAACCGTTCATGGTCTCGATTCACAGTTTGATTTGTCTAATGAGTTGAACCGCTGGTTTAACAATTCAATAGGATGAGTAATGCTAGAAAATCATAATGAAGTCGTGGCCTAGTGGTGATCTTGTTGTCTAACCCCGGAGACAAAGGTTCTACTCTCTATACTCCAGGCTGCATGGTTTTCCCTAGTTTAAATTTAAAGTCTGGTTTATATTGTTTTCTATGAAAAAAACTGTAGGTCATTGGTTTTATACCAGTTGTTTGAGGTGTGCATTTTTTTGTGCAAGAGTTTTTTTAGGTGAATTGGACCGGCAGGGCCCTGGTTTGGTTTTTTATTGGTCGGGTTGTCGGTCTAGTTCGGTACTAATAATGTGCTGGTTGATAGAAAACACCCCCGGGAGGCAAATTAAGTGGCTGGTTACCAAGGCCAAGCTGAGTGAGCGTTAAGAGCAACTCCAGCAGTAGCCCCCAAACCAAAGCCTCCATTTTTTATTTGGGTGCCCAACCCATTTTTGTTGGCCTCAATTTTTCTTCCACTCTAGCAGTAGCCCCCAAACAAAGGCCCCCAAATCCATATCAGTAGACAATGACATGGGGGACCCACTTATCATTCGGTCAAATCTTTCTTCTTCCCTTCATCCTCCACACAGTCCATGACACATGGGGAGTGTTGGCGGTGCTTAACTCATATTTTTACCGCCAACATTTAAACAAAATAAAACAAATATGAATGCCAAAGCTTAGAAATAGGACTTTTAACTAACATTCTCCACAAGTTTTAGTACTAGTAAGTTTTGTAGGGCAACACATAAAATACATGCCAAAATGCGCAATCAAGAAAGGCGCAAAGCACATCTATGCTAACAAAACACAAGATAGCCCATCCAACTCCATTTATGGGCAGAACACCAGCGTGGCAATGGACCAGGCCCATCCAGGAGCCCACACATCGAAGGCGGTGGCCAGGCACGCAGCCCAGGGTTGGTGCGACTGCATGCCCCTAGCTCAGCCTGGCCCCACCTTCTTTTGGCGGTGCATTCAATGCATGGGGAGGTGGTTGCATGAGAGGTTCCCTAAAATACCTTGCCAAAATTGACCTCCTCAAGCTATAAAAGGAGGCCCCCTCTTCACATTTCAAATCATCATACACTTGGAGAAGAAGAGCAAGAGCACCTACATTTCTATTAGCTTCTAGCTAGACTAGAGTAGGGAGTGAGTGAGGAAAGAGTGAGAGGAATATTAGAGTAGCAGTTCCCTCTACTTCCTGTACTTGACAAGCCTTGTACATCGGGTGGATGGAGTGCCGGACTTGTCAGCTTCCTCCTCTACACTTGTACCTCTATGTTCGTCTTGCTACTTGGAGTAAGACATTCGTGTTCATCTTTGATTTTGAGTTCTTAAGGAAGTTATATTTGTTCTTACAAACTTGTGGGTTCATCGTTTGTCCCTAGGGTGAATACTCTAGTAGAGGATTTTTGATAAAGATGGAAGTTCCTAGCCAACGCTAGAGTAGTGATTGACAGTGTAGACATGGTGTCTAAGCTAGAAGTCACCTTCGTTTGCCTCGTATCCTCCGGTTGAGGGGTAGGCCACAGGTGGTGACAGCCCTGTTCATCCTTTGTAATCGCCATGTTCGGATATGGCATAGAGCGGTAGGCTGGCTATGCTTGGCAGACCAAGCATTCACCGGTGCCCGAAGCAAGTCTATAGTAGCAACGTTACCTCTTCTTAGGCTCTCTAATCTTTAGAAAAACCTCACTACCCGAGTTATCCTTCTTCTTGTTCTCCTGGGCAAACTAGCTAAAAGACTACTTATACCTCCATTCCTCGTGAAAATATGATACCCTGAATACCACGGGGTGAAGTGCTACAACGGTACTTCCATGCGCTTGCAAACTTTTCTGCTTACGCTAAGAACCACCAACAAGCATTTCTGGCGCCATTACTGGGGAACAGTTGTCGTTTTAGTCTTCGAACCTAGTTTGCCCGTGTATCCTTTGTTTTTACCTTTCTTTTCTTTTTACTCTTTTTCAATGGAGCAACCTACCATTCAAAACCTTTTTGCTCCCAAGGGCGACTTCATAGAACCACCACAATCATCGAAGCCAATCACAACTTCTAGTTATGAACTCTGCCCTAGCTTTATAGCCATGGTTTGGGAACAAACCTTCTTAGGGTTAGATTATGAAAACCCCTACCATCACCTATGGGAGTTTGAGCAGCTCTGCGCTTGCCTGAACATCTCAAGCATGTCACAAGAGACACTTCGGTGGAAGTTGTTTCCCTTTTCACTTGATGAGAGGGCGAAACAATGGTACGCCCGCAACGTAGGGAAGGTAGCTGGCGATTGGGAAGAACTAAGGAACAGATTCTGTCTTACATTCTTCCCTATATTCCGAATTGCTGTCCTACGACAAGAGATCCTCTGCTTCCAACAAAAAGAGAAGGAAACCATAGGAGCAGCCTAGGACAAATTCTCAATTTTAACAAGATCTGGCATAGACTTGTCTATACCCAATCATGTGCTTTTATAACATTTCTAGTTAGGGCTTAGCAAGGAACCTAGCCTATAGCTCGATATAGCTGCTGGAGGTTCGTTTACCCATAAAACCACGAGGCAGAAGGAGAAGCTCTCCTAGACCGCATTCTAGAGAACACTCCTCTACAAGAACCCCTCCGTGTAGAACCCAAGCTGAAACACGAGGAAGTCTATTCGGCTGAGGCCGAACCCATAACACCCTTAGAGAAACCCTCGCCCGAACCAAAAGGTCTGGCGGAAGGTTTCCAATCTTTGGACCTCCCGTATTTTGAGGATGACTTTTTCAAAGAATTTAGAAACACCTCGAAGTACGCATGCCAAAAGAGGCCACCAGTTCCTGTCACTCCTTCAGATCCCTTAGATGAACAAATTCTTAGAAAATCCATCAAGGAGTTGATAGTAGTCATAAGTAGCGAATGGGTAGAAGAAGTGAAGCTTTCATCTGAAGAAATTCAGATACGCACCCCTTCCTCCACCATCCGATGCTCAATCGACATAACCTCGGTGGATGTCCTCTACAATCCTACAGTCAGAGCTAACCTCATGTCCACGTCTTTTGCTCACACCTATTTTAGCAATGGCGATGTCACTCCGACAATCAAAACCTACAGAATTGAACCACACATTAGACTAGAAGGACTATGGGTTCTTCATAACATTTCACTTTATCGTATGAGAATGAAGTTCCCCTATACTTCCATGTCTTCGACATCTAGGATTTTGATATCTTAATACGGTATCCCCTACAAAAACTCTTCTTTAATCTACCAAAAATAGGGGATTTGGATGTAAAGTTGGGGAGAGATACTTTTTCTATTCTGATCACTCGAGCCAAAAACGTGGTGGCAGAATCTCTCCCCCATCGTAACCTGCCCAAGGAAGCTATGTCGGTTTTACCTTTTGATTCTCCTGAGTGGTCCTTAGAAAAGGATGCAAAGCTCTTTGTAGAAGAAGAGGACGATTTAGCAGAAACCATTGATCTTCCCCAAGAGGAAGCACCCGCATGACCACCGATTGAGCTAAAACCCCTTCCCACTGGCCTATGTTATGCTTTCCAAAATGGTGACAAAGAAACTCCTATAATCATTAGCGATAAGCTTTCTGATAAGAAGACGTACGAACTCATCGCCATCTTAGAAAGACATAGGTCAGTCTTCGGGTATTCTTTGCAAGATCTTAAGGGGATTAGCCCAACTCTCTATACCCATCACATCTCGATTGACCCTTCGAGTACACCCACTCGAGAGCCTCAGCGTAGGCTCAACAACACAATGCGAGAAGTCGTGAAGAAGGAAGTCCTCAAACTTCTTCACACTGGGATAATCTATCCCGTACCACATAATGACTGGGTTAGTCTTATCCAAGTGGTTCCAAAGAAAGGAGACATGACGGTCATTGAAAATAATAAGAACGAGTTGATTCCACAACGAACCGTCATGGGGTGGAGAATGTGTATTGATTATCAGAAACTCAACGCCGCAACAAAGAAAGACCACTTCCCATAGCCTTTCATTGACGAAATGTTAGAGCGGTTGAAGAAGCATTCTTTCTTCTGTTTTCTCGATGGATATTCGGGGTATCATCAGATTCCCATCCACCCCGATGATCAAAGAAAGATGACATTTACATGCCCATATGGAACATATGCTTATCATAGAATGTCGTTCGGGTTGTGTAATGCACCCGCGTCATTCCAATGGTGCATGATGTCTATTTTTTCTCAAACATGATAGAAGAGATCATGGAGGTTTTCATGGATGATTTCTCGGTCTATGTCAAAACCTTTGACCACTATCTGGAGAATCTAGATAAAGTCTTGTAGAGATGCCAAGAGAAGGACCTAGTGCTGAACTAGGAAAAGTGTCACTTCATGGTCCGTGAAGGCATCGTTCTTGGGCACCTTGTGTCTGAGAGGGGGATTGAGGTAGATAAGGCTAAGATCAAGGTCATTGAGTAGCTACCACCCCCCCATAGACGTAAAAGGGATCTGCAGCTTCCTAGGTCATGCACGGTTCTATAGGCGGTTTATTAAAGACTTTTCACAAATCGCTAGACCCCTCACAAACCTACTAGCTATGGATGCACCCTTTGAGTTCATAGATGAGTGCTTAACTGCTTTCCACACTCTCAAGAAAGCACTCATCCCAGCACCAATCATCTAACCACCTGAATGGTCATTGCCATTCGAGATCATATGTGATGCTAGTGACTATGCTGTTGGTGTAGTCCTTGGCCAAACCAAAGATAAGAAGCATCATGCAATCACCTACGCTAGCAAAACGATGACAGGAGCATAGCTTAATTTTGCTACCATAGAAAAAGAGCTCTTAGTAGTCATTTTTGCTAACAACAAGTTTAGGTCTTAGTGGGTGCAAAAGTTATCATTTATACTGATCATGCTACACTTAAATATTTGCTCACTAAGAAATACGCTAAACCTAGATTAATAAGATGGGTTCTCTTACTCCAAGAATTTGACCTTGAAACAAAAGATAAAAAGGGGTAGAGAACACTGTTGACAATCGTCTACCATGTTTGCAAGTCACTAACATGCCAGAACTGCCAATAAATGACTTCCTACGCGACAACATGCTACTAAAGGTGACGGATACAAACCCGTGGTACACGAACATCATGAATTTCATGGTTTTAGGATACGTACCACCGAGCAAAAACAAAAGAAAACTACAAGCAGAAAGCAAATGTCACCTTTGGGATGACCCATACCTGTACAGTATGCTCTGACGGCCTATTGAGGAGATGTGTACAAACAGTGGAAGGTTTGCAAATCATCGAGAAATGCCATGCAGCGCCGTATGGAGGCCATTAGGGAGTATTCTGCACACAAGCTAAAATCTGGTTGCGTGGATTCTTCTGGCCGACAATGTATGAAGACACTAAGGAGTTCATCCAAAGGTGTCGAAAATGCCAGCTGCAGGGTGGCATCACAGCTTAATTGAATGCCCCTCCACTATAACCTACAAGTGGAGATCTTTGATGTTTGGGGCATTGACTTCATGGGGCCGCTCCAAAAGTCCCATGACAGCGAGTACATCCTTATCACCGTTGACTATGTGTCAAAATGGGTGGAAGTTCTACCATACAGTGCTATTGACGCCAGGCATGCAAGGAAGATGTTCCATGAAGTGATCTTCCCTCGCTTTGGAACACCATCAATGGTGATAAGCACTGGAGGATCCCACTTCATTAACAAAACCTTCAGAGCTTTCTTAAAAGAGCTTTGGGCCAAGCACAACATTGCCACCCCGTACCATCCTCAAACAAGCGGTCAGGCAAAAACTTCAAATAAACAAATCAAGAATATCCTGTAAAAAATGGTCAATGCAATGGGAAAAGGATGGAAAGATAAGCTACCTGATGCACTTTAGGCATATAGGACAGCTTATAAAACTCCCATTGGCATGTCGCTGTTCCAGCTAGTTTATGGAAAGAGTTGTCATTTACCGGTTGTTGGTATTTCTTAACGCATATAGAAATAATCCGCAAGCACATGGAATTACCATTGTAGCACTTCACCCAAAAGTATTCAGGGTATCGTATTTTCCATAGGGAATGGAGGTACTCTTCTAGCTAATTCATACAAGGACAACACAAGGGTAGAGTGGGCAAGGGTAGAGAAGGATTCCTATGGTAATTCGGTCTAAAGACAGATAAACTTGACTTCTACTTGTTTACTTCGGGCACTGGATCACACCTGGTCTGCCAAGCGAGGCCGGCCTATAGCCTACGTCAAACCCAGATGTGGGGGGATACGAGGGATGGACATGGCTATCACCACCTGCCGCCTACCCCTCAACCTTGGGGAACAAGGTAAACAAAGATAGCTTCTAGCCTAGACACCACGTCTACGCTATCAACTGTTACTCTAGCATGCATGCAAGGGTTATCTGTCTCTATCAGGGCCCTTCTACTAGAGTATCCACCATAGGGATGGATGACAAACCCGCAAACAAGTAAGAGTATAGCTTAACTGATCAAAAAACTTTATAACCAAAAGAACCACGAACACTCACTTAGCAGGAGAACCCGTTGAAGTAAAGATGTTCATCGAGATACAAGTTGGGGAGACACCGACAAGCCCAGAGCTTCCCCAAGCTCTCCCTCACATCTCTCCCTTACTACTCTACTAGCTATCTAGGGCCTAAGCCCTTGGAGTGATGCTCAAAAGTGGTGAAGCTCTTTGCCTTGTTGTGTGTGTCTTAAATGAGAGGGATTGAGGGGGTATTTATAGGTTGAGAGGAGGAATGGAGGCCTCTTAATGCGCCATGTCAGCGATTCATGTGCCTCTTCACCTCAGCCTTTGGATCAAACCATCATAAGATGGATGGTGGAGATGGAGTGAAGTTGTGCTTCTTTGCATGCCTCCTATCTTGAGCAAACCGCCATCCTTCATACCAAGTCTTCTACAAAGCACGTGCAACCGACGGTTGGAGAGGTAGTGAGAGCCAGCCTGCAAAGTTCTGGCCCGAACAGAGCCAGTGGGGGTCGGCCACACCGTGGGGTCGGCCACCCCCCAACTAAGGCCAAATTGGCTCATTTTCGGTGGGTGACACACTTTGGGCTTCTAAAGTGGGCCTATGTAGTGCTTTGGCTGAGAAGAAGTGATTTGATTTGGATTTGACCTTGTTTTCCTCTCTTTCAAGCCTTGATTCTGCTAGTAAGTGGGCCTTCTCCCCTTGGGCTCTTTTTCTTTGCACAGTACGGTGTTATGCTTTTGTTTCTTTGCACATTTTGAATGTATTTTCCATGTATTCCATGAATGCCCTCCTGCAAATGATCAAACACCAAAACTTGTGAAAATGATTAGTTATAAGCTCCAATTCTAAGTTTGATGTCCATATTGGTTCATTTTATGTGATAGTTGGCGGTTAATAAAAGGAGTTTTGGACCACCAACACCGATTGAGCTTGAACACCGAGCTCACTGGGCTATAAAGAGCTAGAACATGGATGTGAAGCTAGCCGGCAGAAACCATCAAAACAAATTGCCGAGCTAGAAGAGTGGCGAGAGAAGGCGTACCACAGTGCCAATCTCTACAAAGACAGAACTAAGAGATGGCATGATCACTGAATCCAACAGAAAGAGTTTAAGGAGGGAGACAAGGTGCTACTATTCAACTCCCGAGTCAAACTCTTCGGTGACGAAAAACTCAGAAGCAAATGGCAAGGACCGTACACCGTCATCAACACATCGCCACATGGAGCGATCACCATCCAAGACGATGACGGTAAAAGTTAACGGTCAACATTTGAAAGTTTTTCTAGAGCCTTCTTATAACACTAACTGAGAAATAGATAGAATAGATTTAATTGCTTTTGATAAATTTGTTCAAAACTTATGAAAATTTAAAAAATAATTAATTATGCTAACATATTCTTTCATTTACTTAAAACATAAAAATATTGCTTTATCTTTCTAAACAAGCAATCTTGGTTAAAATGACCTTTATGTCCTCACTAGACAAACCTTAATCCTTACTTGTTCTTGCTTGATTTTTGCTGATCACATGAATATTCACTCATTATTACAAGATCATGTGAATTTTGCAACATGTTTAATCTCGATTCAACTTGATTCCAAGTATATTTCACTCATTCACTCGCTGATTCTGTTGAATCAAAACCGAGCACAAGCATCTAGAAAATCCATGCACATGCACACGCACCTGGATGAAATCTTAGGCTAGGAGGATCAGGGGGTGCGAGCGCACCCATGGTACGACCAGACCACCCGTGGCTCCGCTGGCCCTCAATCCTTGTGTGTATCTCCCTGATCCTTTGAGTATCATGACCATGGTGGTGCTTTGTTCTGTTTCCTTCATGGTAGAGGCTTGGCTCCTATATAAACCACCCCAAGCCTCTCTCTCTCTCTCTCTTCATACCAAGCTTCAAAGCTTTCTTCTCTCCCACCACTTAGCACTTAAGTTCTAAGCTCAGCATGGCTAGCCATGCCCTCACTTTGTACACGGCCTCCTGCTCCACCTATGATCTCAAAGGAGTGCCGGCTTCAATCGATCTAGTGCCCGAGAGCTCCTATGTGAGGGAAGAAGCAAGGCTAATCATCGAAGCACCACTCGCTATCATGGCACCACCTAGCTATGCCATAAGCGGTGGTTCTAGCCTCAAGACCATGGCGCGTTCCAAGGCACCCCTTGGTGGCACCAGGAGAAGACGGCACCAACACGACTAACCACCGGCGCCATTGGCCTCAAGCGGAAGGCACCCGAAGCTAGCAGACCTAGCAAGCGCTCTTTTGTAACGCCTTTGGGCAATACCTCTCACGCTAGCTCGTCCATGCATACCGCTAGGCCTAGTCTCTCCTACACCATAGTAGGCATGCATAAACCCGATGGTGGGTATGGGAAGGCACTTATGCACAAACCGACTAAAAAGCTAGTGAGCAAGATGACTCCATCAGGGAAAGAGTCAGAATCCTCGGGTGCACCCCTTAGGATCAAAAGGTTTAGAAAGCTTCCGCCGATCAAAAGACCCATAGGGCAATATGAGAGTAGTGACGAGGAGGACACACCTTCTAAGGGTCCTTCCATCGCCTCTCTTAGCTCCGAGAACGCTAGACTATGGGATCTCCTCTAGGGCATTAATGATAGCTTGGCCACGAACCTCCTCAAGATTAGAGACCTAGTCAATGACATCAACAGCTTGCGCTTCAAGCTCGACCAGAAATTAGCTAAGGTGGCTAAGGCAGCAGGAGTGGTAGATGCTCTAGATGAACCTCTCTAGGCCACTCCCACCTAAACAATAATTTAGGTGCATCTTTATATTTCAAGTTTTTTTATTCCTATCATTTTGAATTTCATCATGTAATGCGCCTATCGTTTTATCAGTGAATAAAGTTATTATTAGAAATATTTGTTGCACTTGTTTTCTTGTTCTTTTTGTCATAATAAAAATTGGAAAGAAAACAAATGTGGGGGAGGCACCACACTCACCTCTGACTCAGTTGCACAAATGACGGTTCAAATTCAAATTTGGTTTGCACAGCTCTCGCTCTCTCATATTTAATAGAAGCTTTAAAAACTGAATAATTTTTTTAAAAAAGAAAATGCTCCATCTCCATGTCTTCCTGTGATTAAAAAGTTTGCATACTTTTTATTCCTTGCTAATATTTCTAAAAACTTGTGAACACTTATCACAGGGAACCTATTTTATCTAAGTAATTAACTAGTGAGATATAGTAGTATGACATGACGTTTGCTCATTTCTTGCAAAGTACTCAGAATTTATTTTACAAATGAAAATTCAAATAGCATGCTCTTTGAATGACATTCAAATACCTATCAAGGCCATATATGATCTTACATGACAAAAATCTTCCATATATGCCTTTTACTTTGTATTGAGTTTGGTCAAGTTTCGTGACCCCTGTTGAGAGATGTTTCATGCTCCCAAGATTAAAACTCACGTACATGCCACAAATAAATAGCTGTTCCTATACTGGAAATACGCTACAACATGTTTTCCATCACCAGTAAATAAATACTTCATGCTCTAAAATATGATCTTCCAAGCATATTTTTAGAAAGAGACGGCAAGGCTATGCAAAAAGTATTGAAAAAAGAAAGAATGGGGCACATGAAGGTCCCAAAGTATAGAAAAAAAGAAGAGAGGGACACATGAAGGTCCCAAAAGCATTCAAAAAATGAATAAAAATAAAAATGATGAGCACATGAAGGCTCATAGAGAAAATGGCCATATCTCAAAACAAAAGCTAGAAAATGAGAGCATATCAAATAGAGGAGTATAATTCCATCAAAAATTCCACACACTTGCACTGTTTTGATTTAAGGGTATGACGCTTCTCTCCGGTGAGGTCCAGGATTTGACTTTACAACTTATGCAAGGTAAGTGTGCCTCACAATTTTTATCTCTACCCAAAGCTCCATATAAGCTTCTTAGAAGTAGGATGATCAAAGAGAAGGTAAACCTCAAAATATACTTTGGTGAGGAACCACTTACAAATCTGAGTAACTTGAGAGAATTGTTCAAGGAACAAAAGCTATCTTATTGTTTTCAAAAATCATAAAAACCCAAGTTTTTCAATAGGGATAGAGTGAGAAGATTTGAATCCAAGTTGTTCTATTTTTTAATTACCCAAGATATTTTTGTAGACACTTGAAAGTTCACAAGTTTAGGTGAAGCTTGGAATAACCTGTACGTAGATTTTCAAATCAAGGAGATGAACCCTCTTAGTCCATTGAACTTTACTCAAGGACGAGCAAAGGACTAAGTGTGGGGGAGCTTGTTGGCGATGCTTAACTCATATTTTTACCGCCAACATTTAAACAAAATAAAATAAATATGAATGCCAAAGCTTAGAAATAGTACTTTTAACTAACATTCTCGACAAGCTTTGGTACTAGTAAGTTTTCTCGGGCAACACATGAAATACATGCCAAAATGCGCAATCAGGAACGACACAAAGCACATCTAAGCTAAGAAAACACAAGACAGCCCATCCAACTCCATTTCTGGGTAAAACACTAGCGTGGCAGTGGCCTAGGCCCATCCAAGAGCCCACACGCCGAAGGCGGTGGCCAGGCACGTAGCCCAGGGTGTGGGCGCACCCTTGGTGTGGCCGTACCGCCCCTAGCTCAGCCTGGCCCCACCTTCTTCTGGCGGTGCATTCAATGCACGGGGAGGCGGGTGCATGAGGAGTTTCCTAAAATACCTCACCAAAACTGACCTCCTCAAGCTATAAAAGGAGGCCCCCTCTTCACATTTCAAATCATCATACACCTGGAGAAGAAGAGCAAGAACACCTACATTTCTATTAGCTTCTAGCTAGACTAGAGTAGGGAGTGAGTGAGAAAGGAGTGAGGGGAATATCGGAGTAGCGGTTCCCTCTACTTCCTATACTTGGCAAGCCTTGTACATTGGGTGGACAGAGTGTTGGACTTGTCAGCTTCCTCCTCTACACTTGTACCTCTACGTTCGTCTTGCTACTTGGAGTAAGATGTTCATATTCATCTTTTGATTTTTGAGTTCATAACGAAGTTATCTTTGTTTTTACAAACTTGCGGATTCATCATTTGTCCCTAGGGAAAATACTCTAGTAGAGGACTCCTGATAAAGACGGAAGTTCCTGGCCAACGCTAGAGTAGTGAGTGACAGCGTAGACATGGTGTCTAAGCTAGAAGTCACCTTCGTTTGCCTCGTATCCTCCGGGCTGAGGGGTAGGTGGCAGGTGGTGACAGCCCTATCCATCCTTCATAATCCCCCACGTTCAGATATGGCATAGAGCTGTAGGCCGGCTACGCTTGGCAGACCAAGCATTCATCGGTGCCCAAAGCAAGTCTGTAGTATCAATGTTACCTCTTCTTAGGCTCTCTAATCTTTAGAAGAACCTCACTACCCGAGTTATCCTTCTTCTTGTTCTCGTGGGCAAACTAGCTAAAAGACTACTTACACTTCCATTCCTCATGGAAATACGATACCCTGAATACCACCGGGTGAAGTGCTACAATGGTACTTCCGTATGCTTGCGGACTTTTCTGCTTATGCTAAGAAGCATCAATAGGGAGACAAGCGCTCGATGGAGCAACGTGGACCGAGCCCACGTGGTAGAGTAGAGCCCACATGGTGGAGTAGTGGGCCACACGGTGGAGCAGCTCTCGCTCGGTGAGGCACGCGGCTGGAGGAGAGAGGGCAGTGCGCTGGAGCAGTGCTCGCGCGGCGAGGCACGTGTTACCTGAAGGAGACCTGCCATGGATGCAGGAGCAGCCGAGCTCACAAGAAGGAGACCCACATGGGCGTACAAGGAGATCCACCGTGGATTGGTGGCGTGCCGGTGTGAAACCCTAGTTTGGTTTTGGATAATTGAAGAAACCTATTTGAACTAATGCTTGCATCTAAGTGTGTGACTAGATAGGATTGTCCAATCCAAGTGATGGAGCAACATGGTGATGGTGGACATGTGATAATGGTGATCAAGCTCCTAACTTGGAAAAGAAGAAAGAGAAAAATAAAATGGGCTCAAGGCAAAGGTATATTTAATAGGGCCATTTTGTTTTACCACTCAAGACACCTAGTGGGTGTGAGTGTATTTAGGATAGACAGCCTTACTATCAAGAGGGGATAATCTTCATTAAAGCGGTTATCAAGTGCCACTAGGTGAAGTGATTCATGCATATGCATTAGGACCTAGTGAGCTAACTAATTAACCCTTAAAAAATATTTGGAAAAATGCTAATACACGTGCACTATGGTGAAACACTTTGTTGTTAGCAATTTGGAATCAAGGGTGGCATAGTTGAGTTGTTAGAAAAAGAAATAGAGGAAGAAGTTGAGGACCAGACTCTGTGCTTGTTGTGACCGGACACTATAAGGGGTGGGTCTGGTTAGCCAACAGCAGCGATAGAGGTGTAGCCTTGGGAGGCTCAGACTCCAAGGGCATGAGTCCGGCCGAGGTGAGCCATAGCGGATCCGATCATGGCCCGGCTGCTAGCTTGCGTGATGAGCAGTGAAGGGCGTGCAGCGGCTTAAGGACTCGGACCACGGTCAACATGAGTCCGGATTAGCGGCACGGCGTTGTGGCTTGTGATCGATGTGGGTCCGATGGCAAGCAGGGCATGGCACGAGCGGTAGCGGCAGTCGCAGGCCGAGGTGGTGTTCCTAGGTTTGATGTAGGGGCTCACGGGCCAATGCAGGGCATCATGGGTTCACAGTTTTGATGGAGCAAGAGAAGAGAAGGAACGCGTTCTCCTCCAGACTCGGTGGCGCTGCAGCCTCGAACTGAAGTCCTTGGGTCCGGTTATGGCTCCCTAACAGTAGGCACTCGCGAGCAAGCTGACTGCATCTCCAGACCCTAGGGCACTGATCGATCAAACTCGGGTCTGAAAGTCTTGTATTGAGTAGGCGTGAGGGATTCGAGGTGACATTGTGAGTGTGGGCTCGATAGAAGGAGAGGCCGGACCATGGAGGTCGGTCCAGAAGCTGAGTCTAGACTAGGTTTGGATCCAATTTCCCTCTCTGGAACCTCTCTGTGTTGTTCCGGACCCTGAGGGAATTGGTCCGGATCTAGGGTCTAGTTGTAGGGTTCGGTTCCATGTAGACAAGCATGGTAAATAGTGACTATTGGGATATAAGGTCGTGGTTACACATGGGGACATGTGGCAACATCCTAGGGTCTAGACCCTCACTGTAGCGGTCCGGTTTTAGGGTCCGGTTCCTCGGTCCGGCCCTCCCCGAGGGCATAACGGCTATACCTTTTTAGGGGCTCTATAAATAGAGCTTTGACATGTTTGGCTCATTCTCTTGGTCATTCTTACATGTGATAGGATCCTTTGAGCTGAGCCAAATCTCTCCCACTCATTCTCTTGCTTGGTTGTGCATCCTAAGTGAGTTGGGAGTGATCCAAAGTGCATTTGCTTGAGTGATTGCATCTAGTGGCACTTGGGGATCAATTTACTTTGGTTTTCTTGTTACTCTTGGCATTTGTCGATGCCTAGATGGCTTGGAGCAGCGGAGGAGCATTGGCATGAGTTGGTGATTGTTCGTGGTCATCTTCGGTGATTGTGAGGGGTCTTGTACCTTTCCCAGCAGAGCGCCAAAAGGTAACTCTAGTGGATTGCTTGTGTCATTGAGTTTCCTCACTTGTGGATATGTTCTTGTGGTGTCAAATTGTGTGGACAAAGTTTGTGCAACATCTCTTAGCCTCCGAACCACCAAGTGTTGGTCGACACAAGGGGACTAGCGTGCTAGTAAGCACGTGAACCTCAAGAGAAAAATCTTGTGTCTCTTGTGTGATTGGAATTCTCCCGGTGATTGGTTGTCTCCACATTATGATTGGTTCATTCCTCGATGCGGCGATATAATCACCCTGCTCACTCCATTACTTTCTTGCAAACTGGTTATAGTAAGCTCTTTAGTGTAACTAGTTTTGAGAGCTTGCTTGGTAGCTTAGTTACATCTAGTGGACCTCTTTAGTGTAGCCTTGTTGAGAGCTCTTAGTGAGTAGTGACTTAGCTCTTAAGTGCCTAGTGATCATAGCAACTAGAATTATTGGATAGGTGGCTTGCAACCCTTGTAGAGCTAGAGCAAAATTGCATTACACCATTTAGTGTACTAACCGCTTGCTCTAGTATTTTTGTAGATAATTTTTATAGGCTATTCATCCACCCTCTAGCCATTTAGGACCTTTCAAGTGGTACCAGAACTGTGGTCACTATTTGATTGAAGGCTTAACAACCTCAGTGTCAAAAGATGGCTCAAGTTGTGTTCAACCATGTGGGGGCAAACCACTGTTCTTTGATGGCACACGCTATGATTATTGAAAGAGAAAGATGAAGATGTATCTTGGTTCAATCAATGATCAAGTATGGGATATGACCAAAAGTGATTATGTGATTCTTGATCCCACCAATCTCACCAATCAAGATAAGGCCAACAAGCAATGCAACACAATGGCTCTCAACACCATTTACAATGCCATTGATTCTAAGGTGTTTGAGCAAATTAAGGATTGTAAGAAAGCTAGTGATGTATGGAAGAGATTGGAGGAGACCTATGAGGGCACACCAGCGGTAAAGAGTGCCAAGTTGTACATCCTCAAGGACAAGTTGATAAGCTTCAAGATGAAGAATGATGAGAGCATTCCGGAGATGTTGCATCGATTGCAAGTGATTGTCAATGATTTGAAGGCTTTGGAAGAGAAGATCAATGATGATGATGTCTCTCATAGGTTCTTGATGTGCTTACCTCAAAGATTTGAGATATTGAGATTGCTCATCATAAGAGGAAGATTAAAGGAGCTTACCTCTAACCAAGTACTAGGTGATGTCATGACACAAGAGACATGCCGTGGAGAAAGGGAGGGGATTGACAAGGATGAGAAGAAGGAAGATAAAGACAAGATGGAGAAAGGGAGGGGATTGACAAGGATGAGAAGAAGGAAGATAAAGACAAGAAGAAGAAGAGTGTATCATTCAAGGCTAGCTCATCATCCAAGAACAAGGGCAAGTCCAAGAAAGAATCAAGTGATGATGAAGATGCTAGTGACATTGATGATGAAGCTATGGCTCTCCTTGTGCGTAAGATAGGCAAGTTCATGAAGAAGAAGGGCTATGGTGCAAGAAAGAGAAGAGATCATAACAAGGAGTATGTGAGGAGATGCTACAAATGCAAGAGCCTAGATTACATTGTAGCAGATCATCCGTACAATAGTGACAATGATGAGGATGAGAAAAAGGAAAAGAAGGAAAAGAAGGGGAAGAAAGAGAAGAAGATGACCTTCCAAAAGAAGAAGAAGGGTGGAGGCTATGTGGTAACATGGGATAGTGATGGCTCTTTGGATAGTGATGACTCTAGTGATGATGACAACAAATCCATCAAGAAGGCACTAGCAAGCATCGCCATCAACAACAAGCCTCCCATCTTAACACTCCATCGACATGCCTCATGGCAAAGCCCACCAAGGTAAAAATATGATGTGAGTGATGATGATTGTGATAGTGATGATTGTAGGAGTGATGATGAGGAGGAGTACACCAAGGAGGAGCTCTTGGACATGTGTTAGCAAGTACACACTTGCTTTGAAAAGAAGAGAAAAGAGTGCAAAGAATTGCTCAAGAAGATCAAATCTCTTGAGCAATCCTTCGATGAGCTCAATGCTTCTCATGAGAGTCTAAATAAAGACCATAAGGAGCTTGGCAAAGCTCACACTAAGCTTGAAAAAGCTCACTCCTCTCCCCTCGAGCAAGTCAAGAAGGAGGAAGCCAAGAAGGAGCAAGTGATTGTGTCATGTGATGTGGGACTAACATGTGATATTCTTGATGAATCTTTTTATAAGTCTATTGTTGTTGCTCCCACTAACCCCTCTTGTAGCACTTCTACTTCTACTTCACCTTTGAGTGATGGTTTCACTTGTGATGCCTCACATGGTGGAACATGAGACCCTCAAGAAGGAGGTGAATGAGCCCACTCGTGCCTTAGACAATGCCTATGGTGGAGATGCCCGCTTGCTAAAGTGCTTGGGTAGCCAAAGGTTTTCTCTCAACAAAGAGGGATTAGACTACACCCTAAGAAAGGCAAGGCGGCCTTTGTCACTCCCAAAGCTATCTTTGTGAAGGGCAATGGTCGGTTTTGCAATAGAAGCTAGCAAGTTGGGCATATAGAGCAATATTGTAAGACTAAGAAGAACAAGCAACCTAATGCATCCTCAATTAGATTTGATTCTTGTTACATGCTTTTTAAGGGTGCCAATGGTGTGAAGGCTAAGTTCATTGGTACACCAATTGTGGGCCCAAAGAAGAAGGCCATTTGGGTTCCAAAGACCTTGGTAACTAACCTTCAAGGACCCAAAGACCTTGGTAACTAACCTTCAAGGACCCAAGCAACTTTAGGTAGCTAAAAAGAATTGATCTTCTTTTGTAGGTCAATTAAAAAGCCAGAGAAAGGCATTGGGTGCTTGATAGTGGGTGCACACAACACATGACCAGTGATTCAAGAACATTCAATTCAATCAACACAAATGAGAGCAATGAGATTGATAGTATCACATTTGGTGACAATGGCAAAGGCAAGGTCAAAGGGCTTGGTAAGATAGCAATATCCAATGACTTGAGTATTTCCAATGTGCTACTAGTAGAGAGCTTGAACTTCAACCTATTGTCGGAAGCTCAATTGTGTGATCTTGGTTTCAAGTGCATATTTGGTGTGGATGATGTAGATATCATAAGTGTAGATGGCTCTAACTTGATATTCAATGGATTTAGATATGAGAATCTATACTTGGTTGCTTTCAATGTTAGAAAAGCTCAATTGTTAACATGTTTGCTCACTAAGTCTAGCATGGGTTGGTTATGGCATAGAAGGCTTGGTCATGTTGGAATGAAACAATTGAACAAATTGGTTAAGCATGATCTGGTTTGAGGCTTGAAAGATGTCACATTTGAGAAGGATAAGCTATGTAGTGCATGTCAAACCGGAAAGCAAGTCGGTAACACTCATCTTAAGAAGAGCATCATGAGCATATCTAAGGCATTTGAGTTATTGCACATGGATTTGTTTGGGCCAACAATATGCACTAGCATTGGTGGAAACAAATATGGTTTTATGATTGTGGATAATTTTACAAGATATACATGGGAAGTCTTTTTTGTTGACAAGAGTGATGTGTTTGCAACCTTCAAGACATTCATCAAGAGAATTAACAATGAGTTTGAAACAACTATCAAGAAAGTGAGAAGTGACAATGGTAGTAAGTTCAAGAACACAAGAGTTAATGAGCTTTGTGATGAGTTTGGAATTAGACATCAATTTTTGGCCAAGTACACTCCACAATCAAATGGACTAGTTGAGAGGAAGAATAGAACCTTGATTGACATGGCAAGATTAATGTTGAGTGAGTACAATGTGAGTCATTCATTTTGGGCCGAAGCAATCAAAACGGCTTGCTACTATAGCAACCGCCTCTATTGCCATCCAATGTTGGAGAAGACACCATATGAGATTTTGAATGGTAGAAAGCCCAAAATTGCATACTTTCGGGTTTTTTGTTGCAAATGCTACATATTGAAGAAAGACACAAGATTGAGCAAGTTTGAGAAGAAATGTGATGAATGTTTCTTGCTTGGTTACTCATCTACTAGCAAGGCTAATAGAGTTTGGAATTTGGCTAGTGGTACTCTTGAGGAGGTTCATGATGTGGAATTGGATGAAACCAATGGTTCCGAAGAGGAAGATGAGAATCTAGATGATGTGAGAGGCACTCAATTGGTCAATGCAATGAAGAACATAGACATTGGTGATATAAGGCCTAGAGATGTGATTGATGTTGAAGATCACAAAAATCAAGTGCTCTCTAACTCAAATGTGCATGCTAGAGGTTCTCATGATCAAGGTCAAGCTAGTACTAGTGATGACAAAGTGCAAGATCAACAACAAGTGGCTAGTTCATCATCTCAACCAAGTGGTCAATCAAGTACAAGCAATCAAGTTCAAGTGCTCCAACATACCAATGTTGCAAGAGATCATCCTTTAGATTCTATAATTGGAGATATTTCTAGAGGTGTACAAACAAGATCAAGATTGGCATCATTTTATGAGCATTTCTCATTTGTGTTATCCATTGAACCTAAGAAGATAGATGAAGCTTTGTTAGATGTTGATTGGGTGAATGATATGCATGAAGAGGTAAACAACTTCACAAGAAATCAAGTATAGGAGTTAGTTGAGAGGCCTAAGAATCATAATGTGATTGAAACTAAGTGAGTCTTTCGAAACAAACAAGATCAAGATGGGATAGTTGTAAGGAACAAATCAAGATTAGTGGCTCAAGGTTACACTCAAGTTGAAGGTCTTGACTTTGGAGAAACATATGCCCCAGTTGCAAGATTGGAAGCAATTAGGATCTTGTTAGCCTATGCTTGTGCCCACAACATCAAGTTGTACCAAATGGATGTGAAGAGTGCATTTCTCAATAGGTACATCAACGAGCTTATGTATGTTGAGCAACCTTCCGGTTTTGAAGATGAGAAGAAACCCAACCATGTCTACTAGTTGACAAAGGCTTTGTATGGATTGAAACAAGCACCAAGAGCATGGAATGAGAGATTGAGGGACTTCCTACTCTCTAAGGGGTTCATTATGGGCAAGGTTAACACCACTATCTTCAACAAGAAGATAGGCAAGGACTTGTTTGTGTTGCAAATCCATGTTGATGACATTATATTTGGATCAACCAATCAAGATTATTGTGAGGAGTTTGGAAAGATGATGGCAAGTGAGCTTGAGATGTCCATAATTGAGGAGCTTAGTTACTTCCTTGGTCTTCAAATCAAGCAAATGAAGAATGGCACATTTGTGAGTCAAAGCAAGTACATCAAAGATATGCTCAAGAAGTTTGGAATGGATGATGCTAAAGCTATTAGTACACCAATGGGGACAAATGGAAACTTGTATAGTGATGCTAGTAGCAACATTGTGGATCAAAAGATGTATCGGTCTATGATTAGAAGCCTACTCTATGTGACCGCATCAAGGCCGGATGTGATGTTTAGTGTATACATGTGTGCTAGATTTCAAGCCTCACCAAGATAAAGTCATTTGAAGTCAACAAAGAGAATATTGAGGTACTTGAAGAATACACAAAATATTGGATTGTGATATCCCAAGGGAGCAAGATTTGAGTTGATTGGATATTCGAACTCTGATTATGCGGGATGCAAAGTTGAGAGGAAGAGCACATTAGGCACATGTCAATTATTGGGAAGATCACTTATATCATGGTCATCAAAGAAGCAAAATAGTATAGCACTTTCAACCGCTGAAGCGGAGTACATTTCGGCCGGTAGTTGTTGTGCTCAATTACTTTGGATGAAGGCTACTTTGAGTGACTTTGGAATCAAATTCAAACAAGTGCCATTGCTATGTGACAATGAGAGTGCCATAAAGCTCACCAACAACCCGGTTCAACATTCAAGAACAAAGCATATAGATGTCCGCCATCATTTTATAAGAGATCACCAACAAAAAGGGGACATTTGCATTGAGAGTGTGGACACCGATGATCAACTTGCCGACACATTCTCCAAGCCACTTGATGAGAAGAGGTTTTGCAAGCTAAGGAAAGAATTGAACATACTTGACTTCTCAAATATGTGTTGATGCACCCCCATTATATGACATGCCTCTCCTTGGAGCAAAGCAAGGTAAAATTGTTTGACATGTCATTCATACTTTGTTAAGGACTTGTTTAGTGCATCTAGTCATTCCTCATGTTCTATAGGCTCATTCATAAAAATCAAATGGATTTGATGCTTGTATGATACCACTATTGCTTCTATGTTTAAAATGATCTAGTGGTAGCATATGACATGTTTGTGGGCTTGTGAACCTAGTGTTTAATCTAGAAAATTAGCTATAAGTGTTTAACTCAACATGGCATAAGATAACCCTTATTTGGAGGTGTGAAGAAGCTTGTCCTTGGATCAAATCGAGTTAAATGTCTTTGGCCAGTAATCTAGATTGAACCAAATTTGAGAAAATAATCCTCTTTTCATAACCTATCTATAACTTGAGCTCACCTTTTGTTGTCATCGATGACAAAGGGGGAGAAGTAATTCACAAAGATAGGTGTTTGACAAAGGAAAGGGATCAATTAAAATTTGAGCACACAAGTAGGGGGAGCAAGCTCATGGACTTGTATGATGCATTTGAATGTGCATTCACATATGCTTGGTTGCATTTGTCAAGTTTAAGTTTGATATACATGCTTGTGTGGTATATGCTAGTTGTAGGTTTGAATGATGAAATAAAAAACTAGCATGCATAGGATGATAGTTAGATGTGCCTTGCATTTGTTTTCACAAGTGGTACTAGAACCTTGCTACTATTGTTGATCTCACAAGGTATCTAGTGTTTATGTTTTGCAAGTGCTATCTAACTAGCAATGGTGCTAAGGATGGTATATTGGTGCACTCCGATTGGTATCACGCTTCAAAGGTCCATCTCTTATACCTTAGCATCATTTGGTAGACACTACTTCCTCACACTTCCTTTCTATGAATATGTAACACCCTCAGTGTTACGCCCTAAACCAACTACTAAATCATGTCATGAGCATCGTGTTTATGTAATAATGCACGTGATAAGGTGTGTAGATCAATTTCCGTAACTCAAAACGATCAATAAAAATGCAAAACGAAAAGTTACTCTATGACTTGTATAGTTAGCAAGTAGGGTTGTAAACCAATTTTTATGGAACAAAAATGCTATAGAACTTATATAGGGAACTTTAATAAAGTTGGAAGTGTGAACTTTGTAGATGCCAATGAAATACTTGCTGTTCAAAAATAATATTGCTAAGTAATATTTCTACTAGCCTAGAAATGCAATTTGAAATAAGACTCAGCTCAAAACTTTGGAAAATTTTAAGTATGTTAACACTAGACATTGCCGTGTTTAGCAAGTTATTGCAAGAGATTGGGTTAAGGAGTGATGAGGTGTTATAGCTCGATTTAGCAGCCTCATATACCACCTTGAGCTTAGAGAAGACAATTTAGGCTTAGAAGCAATGGTTTAGTCGTGGTCAATGCTTTAAAATTCGTGCACAACACTAGCTTCAGTTGCTTGGCCGAGTGTGCGCGGTCACCATCACTCGGAGCCTCAGTGTCACTGGGCTCGGATGTGCGCTCACGCACTGCCGCACGTGGTCGGCTATGACTGTCCCGTCCTGGCCGGCCATAGCTGGCCGTCTAGCCTTGACGTGCGGTGCTGCCGCCACCACCGGCCCGATGCCCTAGCCACCCTGCTTGCCGCACTGTGTCGCTATCACTCATCGCGTTGTGCTACGGGCTGCTAGCCACCGCTGCTCCGCTGTCCCTACCGCTCTGCTGCGATGCCGCCACTGCTGATACTGCACCGTGATGTGCTCGTCCCCTCGCTGCGCGCATGAGGGCTTGCCCCCCCCTCTACTACCCGCACCGTCTCTTTGTCATTTTTGGCACAGCAGCCCCGCAGGCAGTGCTGGTTGGTAGCGTGCATGTGTTGTCCATAGTAGCGATGCGCGGGTCGGCTGGATCATGACGGATGCATCCTACCAAGGCTAGTCACGTCGAGCTCCGGTTCTCTCTCTACTCTCCCTGCCATGGCCGACTGAGCCATGCGAGTTAATACGGCTAGGAGGAGTCATCTCGGGTCGTGGCGTCGTGTCTCTAGCACCGCCATCAAGTCCTCTAGTCGACCATCCCCACCTCGCCTTGAATGGCGCCTGGCCGAGCTCTAGTTTTGAAGTTTTGCCCCCACCACAGCGCCATTAAGACCCAGCCCGCCACCATCGTAGGCAGCCACCAGCTCACCACCTCAAGCCAAATTGGCTACACCACCCGACCCGCCTTGCACCCCATCTCGCTGTGCGCACCTAAGACGTACCCCTACGGCTACCCTCGCAGCGCACCTAAGACATACCCCTACGGCCACCCGACCCGCCTTGCACCCCATCTCGCTGTGCGCACCTAAGACATACCCCTATGGCTACCCCTACGGCCACCGTGGTCCGCCGTCACGCTTGCCGCGCACACGCGACTAGGCTTGCTCGGAGCGTCTCCGGCCAAGCCACCACCATGGGTAAGTGCGTGGTGAGTCGCTGATGCTCACCCCCTATTTCTATCACCTCTTTTATGCCAAGGCTCACTAGAACATGGTTGCCACCACCGCAGGATGCTCGCCATCGTGGAGAGGCCATCCTACTGTGTCTCAACTTGTCCCACCGTCGCCCGGAGTTGCGCGTCAGTGTGTAGGTAAGGGTCGACCCCCTAGCTTGGTCTACGTGGGTCCTAGTTGGCTAGCGTAGCGGCTTAGTGCCGGCCAGTGTCGCGCCGACGAGCGTGGAGGCGTCGGGGACCTCTCCGATGCGAAGACGAGAGAATATGAGGGCTTCCTTGCAAAGTCGCTGACTATAGGAATAATACGCGTAGTGCTCGCGCTAATGCCTAGTAATGCGAGGGCATTTTTGCAAGATTGCCAATGCGCGTGGGCTACCCCCGTCATGGGCCAGCTCATGTGGGCCACGTCCGCACGGTGGGCCGCGCTGGGCTTGTCGTCTTTTCTTTTTAAGCGAATTAGTTAAATAGTTTTCTAATTACATGTCTGAGCTGATCTTTGGTAAATCATATAAAATCACGTAGGTGTCCAAAAATTGTGAAACTAATTTTGTTAGGTTCCTAAAATCAAGACCTATTTGCTAATGTATTTTGTTCACTTAGTTTCATAGAATTTTCAAGAGTAGACTAATTAATTTGAAGCACTTAAAATGGGTAAAACATGAACTTGTAGACATTATTGTGATGAATTGGTAGTAGTACTGACCCTGAAATTTTTACAGTAGATTCCTAATAATATTAAGTGCTCACTGTAATTTTTGTAGCTCCATAATAATGAGTTTGCTAAGGTATCTAAATGAGCCCTAGTTCAAAAATATATATAAACATTTTCTGGAAACGAGCCTCACTTGATCATGTGGATACATGGCTTAGTATGTTAGTCATTAGAGCTAGCTCGTTAGCTGGCGAGACGTAATCCTATTTTAGAGTTACGGTTGCCGTTGATCATTTATGTTTCTGCGTTGCATCCACATATATCATAATAGGAACAACGATGGATCACGAAGACATATAGAGTAGCAGAAGCAGATGGTGACGTGATGATCATGCCACCATGATGAATAGCTAACTTGATTATATTTTACCCAGGCAAGCCCCAGTGCATAACCCCTATTATTCTACACTTTATCTTATGCTTGTGCATTAAGTTTTAAGGAGTTGAATGAAAACCACTTGCATATATATCCTGTTCCTATGAGTTCTACTAGTATGACAGGATCATGTAGATTGCCTGTCACTCACGAGAGATAGGAAAGATACTATTGTTGTCATTATATTACTATCACATGGAATATATATGAATGATAATTGGAGACCGGGCGGAATGGTACTTTGGATCTGGACTTGGTTAGGCATTCGAGCGAGGCTCGGGTTGCATTTGTTCCGCCTGTGTCGATTAAGGACCGGCCATTGCATTGGATTCTAGTCAGGTCATAGACTTTTTATCCTGAGCACATACTTGCTTATGGGAGTGGGAAGGCTCGTTGCTCTCTTGTCGTGGGTTCTGGCTCTTTCTGGACCGACTGATTGGAGGTGGGGATGGTGGAGGTCTAAGCACCACAATGAGTCCGGGACTCAGGTGTGGGGGCTTGAAGTCCAAGTTTGGACAGGGACCTAGACCCCTTGATAGAATAGTGGTGGGTTGGTCTTGCTTGTGCTTGGGGTACAAGCGGGGCATGTGTTTCGGGGTACCCAGCTGGGATACATTGATTCACGAATCACCGTATAATATGGTACGACTTGTCTACGATCTAGCACCGTAGTAAGAACTAGAATATGAAAGATGGTAAAATGGTTCTGATTGCTTACCACCTGCTTGAAAGTAGAATAGGTGCTTACATAGAATGGTTAGAGTATGAACTAATGATGACTGCTAATAAAATTGAATATAAGGACGCAATAAATCCTGTAGATGCAATAAATCCACAAGCCAGATAGCCTTGCATATCCTTGGAGTCTTTTCTTTCCTCCTAACGAGTAAGTCTTGCAGAGTACAATTGAGTACTCAGGGTTTGTTCTACCCTATTGCAGGTGACAGGTGGATGCTAGAGCTGACACTTGTGTGCGAAAACCTCCTGGTGGGCTCAGTGAGGATTTCCTTAACGTTGCGGACATGGAGTTTATTTGAAACTTCCACCCAAAATGTTTTACAAGGGAAAAACTTATAACCTATTATGATGTACATAACGGATCTGTAAGGGACCATGATGCCAAAGAGGGGGGTGAATTAGGAAACTTAAAACTCTAAATCTTAACTATGGCCTCTATCGGGTTCATAAACCCGGGGTCTCCAATAGACCCGCTTCCCTATAAAAACTCGGCCCAGCAAATGGCATAGTGACAACGCGCACCTCCCGGGATGGCCTAGATACATAATGACAGGCCGGGAGAACGATCCGGTCCCTGATCGAAAGGCCTGGCCAAGGTGGGGACACAGTCCGACTCCAACCTCCTTTTCCGACCAGGGATACGCTGGACCTCTGCTCGTGGCTCTTCCCCAACTGACACGATCAGGGCTGACTAGGAATGACCGACTGAGGATGCTCGCTCGGTGAGGGCCCGAGAATCAGGAGGAGTAGATAAGGTAAGGCGCACAAGTCAAACCATAATACCGAGGACCGTACCCTGCCATACCCTGTGCACCTACAGGACGGTGCCACCAGGCCATGCCAGATGGGCACTATGCAACCTTCCAGGCATGTCAGAACACAAACAATATTGTAGGAGCTGACGTTTGCCACACCAGGCGAACACGGTAGAGCCTGCCACATGCATCTAGACATAAATAGTATTGTGGGCGCCAACGACCGTCCCCTGCACTGATAGCGTGGGCAACAAGACTAGGTAGCACATGTATACATTCTCTCTCTTTCTCTGACTTGTAAGGCCATCCCTTTCGACTATAAAAGGGGATGAGGTCTCTCCTAAAAAGATCTCTGGCTCTCTGGCTCTCCTCAAAAAAGAGAAGCTAGATGATTCGAGCACTCGAGGACCTGAGAACTCGAATAGCTCAATAGCTCTAGAACTCTAAAGCTACACAGAGCATACGCTCCAATACTTAGTGCATGTTAGAGCCCCCGTCACTCTCGGCCCTTCGGTTCAGAGTTTGACCGGGCCTTTAACACCCCCTTCTTATTCCTACTCGTTTGTAACCCCACAGCAAACTTCGAGCACCTGGGCTCAAGAATGAAGTCACCGACCGACTGAAACTGGAAGTAGGGCACGTTGCCTAAACCAGTATAAATCTTGTGTCATTGAGTGCTAGGCCACATCCGATCACAATGCATGATAAAACTACAAATATTTACTTGTTGGACACTTTTCGCACCAACAGTTGGCGCCATCCATGGGGAGGACGTCGTGTGTTCATGCTTTTGGTTAGCGGATGGCCCACCTTTCTGCCATCTTCATCATGGCGGGCTCGAGCGATATGATTTGCTTCGGCTCGCTAGAGTTCCCTAGGCTCCCACATGTTGGGATGTGGGTTTCTCCCATCTTCGTGCTACTCCAGACCTTCCTCTTCGAGAGTCTGGACTTCATCGCTAACCAGCTCAGCATACTTCACCTCCACGAGGAGGCGCTTGTCCCGGTGTACACTAGAGGAGGAGTGCCCTCCACTGGCCCCGGGCCACCCAACCACCTCAACATCGAAACCCTCGCGCTTCACCTCGAGCCCATGCTAGGCCCAAACTCCACAATGAGTAATGTATATGTTGTTCTTTACTCATTATTTAACACCTTCCGCCGACTCTTCGAAGGGACCTCGTTGTCCCCACTGCGACTGCCGCGCAACCGGTTCCCCAATGGCTTCGCGTCCCCCATGGACGCGTACGCAAGTGGGCTCCGAAGAATGCTGATGCCGCCCCTCTCACATCTGAATTCGTGGGGATGGTGGGCTATGCTCCCGCATCCTTTCATGGCCTCATAGATGATGAGGTCGAAAGTGATGGCTCCAGCATCGTCAATGTCATGGCACCTAGCCACCCTCTGTCCTAGGAGTGCGTTATGGTGGATGCCCTAGGACAGCCACCGGTGGTAGTGGAATCTCTGTAGACTCACACCCCTCTGGACCCTTGTGCAAAGGCCCTCGCGCGTGCGCATGAGCATGGCAAGGAGTTATGAAAAAGGCGGCAGAGTCAGCTACCACCTGTGCTAGCGCGCTCGACGTAGCACGCTGCACCACATGCGCGTAACCCGGTGATCGGCACTTGGGATCACGCCCGCTAGGTCTAGCGTAACATTCTAGACGGAGGGAACGATCCCCCATAGTTTGCTTGGGCTAGCCAGAACATCACTGCTGCGGCGATGATTCTGTGTGGCCTTCCCGAGCCTGCCGACCCCTAGGAACAGGCAATCCACCAGAACCTCCAGGCACTGGTGGAAACCGCCGCCGTTCAACAGGCGGAGAGCTCTATGTCGTGACACTGGCTCGTGGCCTCTTGCCCCACCGGGGGAATGGGGCTGCACCAGTCAAATCGCTCCATCCACTCACCACTACAGTTGCTGGGCATGGGGTAGGAGGTCGCGGCTGCACCACAGCATGACCTGGTGCCCGCTCCACAGCGACCACCTATGTGTGAACGGCTCGAGCCAAACCATGATGATGATGTCCATCAAGTGGCGGCGAGAGCAGGCAGCATGGGCCCCGACTTGACCATCGAGGAGTGCGGGGACACACATCCCAGGCATGGTGGCCGACCAAATGACTAGAGCCCCACCCCAGATGGCCCAGGGCCATGGGCCTTTGGTTGTCGCATCCAGAGAGTGTCGTTCCCACAGCGCTTCTGACCACCCACAACATCGCTAGATACACCGGGGAAACAAACCCCGGTATATGGCTCGAAGACTTCCGGCTCGCCTACCGAGCCGAAGGAGTGGATGATGACCACTTCATCATTTAGTATCTACCCATCTACATGGGGGAGCATGTTCGAACATGGCTCAAATTCCTCCCGCCTGACAGCATCCGCGACTAGGCGGATCTCAAGAAAGTCTTCGTTGGAAATTTCTAGGGGACGTATGTTCGTCTTGGGAATCCCTAGGACCTCAAGAGCTGCCAGCAGGAGACTAACGAGTCCCTATGGGATTACATCCATAGGTTCTCAAAGCGGTTCAATTCCCTTACTGATGTTGTCGACGCAGACATCATCAGCTTGTTCCTCTCTGGGACAACCTGTGAGTCCTTGTCCACAAGCTCAGCTGTCTAAACCCCTACACCACCTGTGACCTGCTTGACATCACAACAAACCATGCCTCTGGTGAGGAGGCGGTTAGGGCGGTCTTCAGTGGCGGTCGGGATAGGGGCAAGGCCAAGCGCGAGGACCAAGGTGAGAGCCCCTCCACGCAAAAGGGCAAGAAGAACAAGAAGTATCGGCGCCGACCGGACAACCCAGCTTTGGTCACCACAGTCGATCGTGTAGGCAAGCAGCCCCAGTAGGGACAACCTAACCACTTCAACAAGCTCATGGAGAATCAATGCACCAACCACGCCTACCCCATCAAGCATCTCTAAAAGGACTGCGAGCTCCTCAAGCGCTTTCTGCGATAGGCCGACAAGCCAAAGGAAGGGAAGGGTAAGGAGGAGGCAGCCAAGAAAGGAGGTACGATAGGCAAGGATGATGATGGCTTCCCCGACCACGAGGAATGCCTCAAGATCTTTGGGGGATCCGACGCCATCCACTCCAAGCGCCAGCACAAGGTACACTACAAAGAGGCATGTGCCGCTGAGTCGGCCATCCCCTCTTTCCTTAGCTGGTCGAACTCCCCGATCACTTTTGATCAGAGAGACCATCCTTCCCACATCGCCTGATCAGGTCGCTACCCGCTCATCATCAACCCCATCGTTCGCAAGAAGCACCTCACCAAGGTGCTGATGGACGGAGGTAGTGGCCTCAACATTTTCTACATCGACACCCTCAACGCCATGCGCATTCCTCGGTCGAAGCTCCGCCCAGTGAGCTCTCCCTTCCACAGCATGATCCTAGGGACGCAGGCATACCCACTTGGGTAGGTTGACCTACCCATCATGTTTGGCGACCAAGCCAACTTCCGCTCAGAGGTCCTCCCCTTTGAGGTGGTGGACTTTCTAGGGTCCTACCATGCCATCTTGGGGCGACCATGCTATGCCAAGTTCATGGCAATCCCCAACTACACCTACCGCAAGTTGAAGATGCCAGGACGAACAGCATCATCATTGTGGGTAGCACCTTTTCGCACGCCTACACGTGCGACCGCGAGCATTACGAGCTCGCCATGACCGTCATCAACTCCACCGAGCTCCTAGAGCTCAGGAATTCATCGACTCTAGCAGTCCTAGACTGCAATGAGCCGACCTCCTTGAGTGCCTTCCACGCGACCGAGGAAACCAAGGTAGTGGGGATCGACCCCGCTGACCCGACCAAGACAGTGAGGATCGGGACCAAGCTCCTAGCCAAATAGGAAAGCGAGCTCGCTGACTTTCTATGCACCAATCGTGATGTATTCGCATGGAAACCTTCTAACATGCTGAGCGTACCAAGGGAGGTCATTGAGCGTGCATTACGCCTTATCCCAGGCTCAAAGCCCGCCAAGCAACGCTTGCGTCGCTTTGACGACGAGAGGCGTAGGGCCATAGGCGAGGAGATTGCCAAACTCCTAGCAGCCGGGTTCATCAAAGAGGTATACCACTCCGATTGGCTAGCTAATCCTATTCTTATGAAAAAGAAAACTAGGAAATGGAGAATGTGTATTGATTATATTGGCCTCAACAAGGTGTGTCCAAAGGACCATTTTCCTTTGCCACGCATAGACCAAATTGTCGACCCCACCTCAGGATGCAAAACCCTCTCCTTTATGGATGCCTACTCAGACTACCACCAGATCACGATGAAAGAGTCTGACTAGGTCGTGACTTCATTCATCACCTCGTATGGTTCGTACTGCTATGTAATCATGCCTTTTGGTCTAAAGAACACCGGTGCCACCTATCAACGGTGCATGCAGCGATGCTTCACCGACCAAATTGACCCACTCGTCTAGCCTGACCAAGTCGAGCGGCCAAAACCAATAATTGCTGTCTATGTAGATGATGTAGTAGTGAAAATGGCTCAAGCTAGTGACCTGATCACAAATTTACCCACAACATTCACAAACCTCAGAAGGTTCAATATCAAATTGAATCCCAAAAAATGTGTTTTCGGAGTTCTGAAGGGAAAGCTCCTTGGATACATCGTGTCTGAGCACGTCATCGAAGCCAACCCTGAAAAAATCATGGCCATCTCCAACATGGACCCTATACGTAATGTCAAGGGCATACAGAGGCTCACCAGATGTTTGATCACCCTAAGCCAATTCATCTCCTAACTAGGGGAATGGGGGATGCCTCTCTATAAACTTCTCAAGAAGATAGACGCATTTGTCTAGATAGAGGAGGCACATTAGGCTTTGGAAAGCCTCAAAGCATCACTAACATCGGCCCCAGTCCTCATCGTTACCGAATTGGGGAGAACCCCTCCTCCTCTACATCACGGCAAACAACCATGTTGTGAGCGCCGCCCTCGTCGTCGAAAGGGAGGCGCCGGGATGCTCCCTGAAGGTTCAACAACCGGTGTACTTTGTTAGTGAGGTACTCACCGACACCAAGGCTCAATACCCCCAGGTGCAGAAGCTTCTGTACGCCGTGCTGATGGAGACCCAGAAGCTCCTGCAATACTTCACCGACCATGAGGTCATGGTCGTCACCTCATACCCACTGGGAGATATCATGCACAACCATGATGCCATGGGATGAATCTCCAATTGGGCTCTTGAGCTCATGGGTCATGACATCAGGTATGTCCCTTGCACCATTGTCAAGTCTCAGGCTCTCATCGGCTTCATCGCCGAATGGACGAAAGTCCAGCTCCCGACCCCGGACGTCACCCACGAATACTGGACAATGTACTTCGATGGGTCGGTCATGGTGCCCGGCTTGGGGGCTGGAGTGGTTTTGATCTCCCGGGATGGGAGCAGGCTCCGCTACATGATCCGTCTCCATTTTTTGGCCTCAAACAATGCCACGGAGTATGAGGCCCCCATCAACGGACTGCGCATCGCCATCGAGCTCGACGCTATGTGGCTGTACGTCAGCGGTGACCTAGAGTTGGTCATTGACCAAGTCATGAAGGAGTCCTCCTACAAGAGCCCTCTCATGGCAACATATTGTTAGGAGGAGCGCAAGATCGAGGACAAGTATCAAGGGATCGAACTGCTTCATGTCCCCTGAAAGGACAACGATGCCACTGATTTCCTCGTAAAATTGGCTGTTAGGCATGTTCCGTCTCCAGATGGGGCCTTCATCACCGATCTCCATGAGCCATCTGCCCATGTTCTAGAGGATCTGATCCAGACACACTCTAACACCAATCCAGCACTCGGGGGCTCTGACCTCCCGACGTGCCCCGACCCCAACAGTGCTCAGGGGCTCTGACCTTGGCGCCTCCATGACAACGTCACCCACCGACGTCGCCGTGGTGGCACTCGATTAGGCTGACTAGAGAGCACCACTACTCACCTACCTCATCAAGGAGGTTCTCCCACCGGAAAGGACTAAAGCGCAATGAATCACTCGATGCGTCAAGACATTCATCACCATCGATGATGAACTTTACAAGCGAAGTCCGTCGGGAGTACTCATGAAGTGCATCTCGACCGACCAAGGGAAACAGCTCTTCCTCGAGGTCCACGCTAGATTCCATGGACATCACACGGCCCCGAGGTCGCTGGTCAGGAAAGCCTTTTGCCAAGGTTTTTATTGGCCCACTACGCTGCGAGATGCAGAGTTTGTCCGTAGGTGTGAAGGATGTCAGTTCTATGCTTGGCAAACTCATCTACCGGCATAGGAGCTTTAGACCATCCCCATCACCTGTCCATTCACGGTCTGGGGCCTCGACATGGTTGGACCCCTCAAAAAGGCCCCGGGCGGCTTCACTCACCTACTCGTAGCGGTGGACAAATTCACCAAGTGGATAGAGGCAAAGCCCATCACCAATATCCGCTCGAAAGAGGAGGTCAAGTTCTTCCTCGACATCATCTATCAGTTTGGTGTTCCAAACTGTATCATCACCGACCACGAAACAAACTTCACCGAGAAGAAGTTCCTAGACTTCTGTGACGAATATGGCATCAGGATCGATTGGGCCTTGGTCAGGCACCCACGTACCAATGGTCAGGTCAAGCGGGCAAATGGCATGGTGCTCCAAGGACTCAATCCCCGCATCTTTGACCAATTCAAGAAGTATGCCAAGCGATGGGTTGCAGAGGTTCCAGCGATCCTCTAGAGCCTAAGAACGATGCCAAACCGGTCCATAGGGTTCACCCCTTTCTTCCTCGCATACGGAGCCGAAGCAGTGTTGCCCTTCGACCTCAATCATGGTGCCCTGAGAGTAAAGGCCTTCGACCAAAACCAAGCCGTGGAGGCTCAGCAGGATGCGGTCAACCTGCTTGAGGAGGCTCGTGAGACGACCATCATCCACTCTGCTCGTTACCAGCAAACTCTCCATAGGTACCATGAAAGAAAAATTAGGGGGAGGATCCTCAAGGTCGGTGACCTTGTACTCCAAAGGACCCAGTCAACCAAAGATAAACATAAACTCTCTCACCATGGGAAGGACTCTACATGGTGACTTAGGTGATTTGGCTTGGCGCCTACCAATTGAAGGAGGACTACGGCAACGTTCTCACTAACACATGGAACATCAAACAGTTACGTCATTTCTTCCCTTAAAACTCGGTCTTACCGTTCTCTTTCCATACAACATTTGCTCCTACAGCACCCCAACCCGAGCACTCTCGGCCTAGGTCGCTCGGGGGCTCCACAGGGGTGTGATATCACCCTCCTCTTTTACTATCATATAGTAATACTTTTTGCCCAAACGAAAGGGCGTCGC
Organism: Miscanthus lutarioriparius; assembly: GCA_904845875.1. Taxonomy (NCBI): domain Eukaryota; kingdom Viridiplantae; phylum Streptophyta; class Magnoliopsida; order Poales; family Poaceae; genus Miscanthus; species Miscanthus lutarioriparius. The sequence goes on along the minus strand of CAJGYO010000013.1, from coordinate 28,313,638 downwards.
CCAAATAAAAGGGCATTCTGTTCCTTTGATTACCCTACATAACTTGCATTTTAACCTCCCGACCGATCACACCCCGCCATGACCTATGGTTACGAGCAGCTGACCCTCACGGGCCACGCTCGAGTTCTTACAGTTGTAGCCAATGGGTCAACGGGCAGGTGCGAAAAGGAAATGACAAAAAAACCAAGCTATGCTAGGGTAAAAACAAGGGCGGATGGGACAAGCTTCCCCTCACTAGTGATTTCATCACAAAACAAACTTAGAATATTCACGAATGTAAACCTATTCACACAAGGGCTCCCCCACAAACTCATCTCTTACATGAACTGACTATTTCTACTCTAAACTCTATTATGGCCTCCTAGCGGCATTGGCTGACGGTATGGTCGACAAGGATGAAGGCAGCTCGCTTCCGGTCGGGACGACATTTGGCTCTATTGGGGACAGGACGACGCTTGCCTCCGACCCGGTCTCCACTCCCTCCATAGGCTAGATGACATCTTCTCAGCGCACGTCTTCAGCCATGGATGAATGGTGAGCCTCCATCACCCACTACGCGGTGACCTACTCGGCAACCATCTGTGCATGTGGCACCAAACTCTCCCCCAGCGTAAGGATTTCATCTGCACTCCATCGGTCGGCGTATCCTCTGCAGATGGCCATGAAGTCCAGATTGGGGTGATGGGTTGCCACCGAGGTCAGCACCCCCATTGTTTCATAGAACATGCCATCGGAGATGAGCGCCCAAACTTCATTTGGGACCTCCACCAGCTGGACGACGGGCGTAATGGTGCTCAGTCCCTACCCGAATACCTCGGAGACGACTACCTGCGCGATGTTGCGAATTTGGTTGAGCTCTCCCTCGAGAGCGCGTCGCTCCTCAAGGGACTAGGCTAGTGCCTCCATGCCCCGACCCACCGCCACTTTGATGTAGCACCTAGTTTTAAAGACAAAACCAGATACACACTATATGTGAGCCCAGGAAGTCAAATCTCACATATAGCCACAAATAAGGGTAATATTAAAAGATAATACTTATTACATAACGTATTAGTATAAGGAATATAACCTCAGAGTATAGATAGCAGAAAGGCAACTCTGATCCTCTGGTGAAGACTCCAAATCCACAGGGACAACTGACTGGTTGACCACAAGCCTAACTCCTCTAGACTAGCAATATGGTACCCATATGGGATTTTTATCCAAAATATAGAAAAGTAAAGCAAGCGTAAGTACATATCATACTCAGCAATATAACATGGGGTTCATGAGGCTCAAAAGGTTGACACTAGTTTACTATGATTAGCTTTTAATAAGTCATCTTTTTAAGCAATTGAGTAGCAACGAATTTATTATAAGCCCATAAACACAAGATCAGGTAAACATGAATAATGAATAGCATAAACAATTAACCATTAGTGATCATCTCTATTCCATAAGGGTTCCAAGGCCGCTCGTGTCCGTGAGTACGGCTGATATACCAGTTTTACACTCTATAGAGGTTGTACACTTTCACTGTGAGTCGTGATTTACCCTTTCACCCGAGGTGATCATCCTCTTGACCCACTACCAAGGAAGGTCGGTAGGGTTCACTATGAAGCCTTTTAAAGGTTCATCTAACAAGTTAGGGCCGCTAAGGTTTCCCCATCAATAAGCAAAAACCCCCCTCCAAGGAGTGACTAACAAAGTGCACCCTCTTGGCAGGCCGAGATCATACTTATTGGAGCCCCTCTTGTGCAATAAAGGTAACCACTAACAAGCTAGAAAAGGTCCTCATACTGAGCTAAAGCCAGAGCCATATAGCCCTCACAGTTGTACTATAAGTACCGGATGATCACTTACAGATAAGTCCTTAGGGAGAGGAATCTAGAGCATTTAGACAGTAGCTAAACACTCCAGCCCCCTATTTCCATGTTGCTAAAAAGTCATGTTTTAATGTTTATTGCATATAAAATTAGTGATCATCTCTATTCCATAAGTTACAAGATCATGGTTTTGGTTGAGCACTAGCAAAAAACTACCCAATGCAATAACCCAAAATTATCAAGGAATCCAAAAATCAATTAGCCAGGGAAACTACTACAGTTGCCAAGGTAGACACATGCAACATGAATTAAATAATTAAAGGTGAATAGGTATCAAGGATGGTCCAATGCTATACTTGCCTTAAACTCAGATCAGATCTTCTTCTGGTCCAAATCTTCTAAAACTGCTTCTGGACTAACCACGTATAGCTCACCGACTGGACTTGATCATAGAACACCACACAAGCATCCAACAGACATGTGTAACATACATACATAGCCATATTAGAACAATACACCAACTAGTGAAAAAGGATTTGAAATAGATCTACGTATTGCTACGAACACACAGACGCGGGAAGCACACTAATCAGGGCTACGGTTGAAAAGATACATCTACCGGAAGATTTTGCTTATAAAATGGAAAACCATAAGCATTATTTATTTTATTATATAAAAGCATGTATATGATATTTCAGAGAAAATACTCAAGTTGAATTAAGTCAACTTATATTTGGTTTTAAAAAAATCAAAGTGGAATTTATTACATTTTATTTATAAATCTAGTGACATAATTATTATTCAAGTTGGGATTTAAATCATGAAATTCTAGAGATTTTAACATAGAAAACATTGATACTAATGCATAGGTCACGCCGTTATGAATCCAACACAACTTGAACGGACTATTTCGGACTTAAAATGAATAAGTCATGATTTAAACAAGTTTTCCTTTAGTTAAATAATAGATTAAATCTACCCATGAGTTTTAAATATTGAAAACATGCCTAACAGTAGTATAAACATGTAGAAAACGTAAATACGGTACTAACGCAATCCGAACGGGTCAAATCGGAGTTAAAATGATAAAGTTATGGCCTAAACAAGTTTGATGTCATTTCTGTAATTAAATGAACTCAAATTTGAATTTAAACTAATTAATTCTGAATTTTAAATGCTAACTGGACGCGGGTACTAATACTCAAAACTACAGGGGCTAAACTAGAAGAAAACAGGACCAAAAAGAAATTATTTTGAGCTGGCATGGAGAGCGGGTTGGTTTTTGAAAACTGCAGGGTCCTAAGCGCAAAAGGCGCGCAGCTGACTGTGGGTTGACCCGTCGTGGCTGACCGAGCGCCACATGGTAGCCGCTGGTTGGCACGGTGCACCACATGTGCGGTGCATCGCTGACATCAGCGCGGTGCACCGTGTCCACGATCCACGGTGGACCGACCACTTAACCCCAAAGAGGTATCTAATCCTGACCGTTCATCAAGAATCGGGCGGCACAGGTGAAAAGGGGATTTCCCCATCGTCTGCACAGAGACACCAATGAACTCGCCATGGATGCCGATGATCCGAGCTCACCGTTGAATGCCAAGATGGCGTTTCGGCCACCTCGTGTTCAACCGATAACACAGAAACATAGTACGGGAACTTGCGAATTCAACTAGGTACAAATCGAAGATGGGGAGACGTCGAGGCAACGGTCCCACGGCAGCACCGTGGCTAGTGGCTCGGGAGCTCGTCGTTACGGCACTCCAGTGCAACAAACGCGATGAGAAGGGGACGAGGAGGTGGAGAAGCTCACCGCGAGTCAGATTGAAGGGGTCGCGGCGTCCGAGGAGGCTCCGAAGGCACGGGTCGACGATGGCGGAGACTAGAGAGAGAAATAGAGCGCGGTGAGGGTGAATTAGAGCAAACCATGACCAAAATGAGAAATTTATGGTACCTACTGCTGCGTCGGGTCATGGTAGAGCTCCGGTTGGCGTCGGCATCGAGGATTGGGCACCGGAGCAGTGGGCTACGGGGCAGCGGTGGCGAGCTCGAGCGGCGAACGGAGAAAAGGAGAGGGGGCACTCGGTTTGGGTTTTGTAGGCGGGCAGGCGCTGTGTAGATGGAATGGGAGTGGGAGGCGGTGGCTTTTAGATGCCTTCCAAGTGGGCGTGGTGGCCCGGAGGCTTGCCGTGCATGGCATGCGCCATCGCCGGGGCGAAGGAAGGAAAGGGAGTGTGTGGGGAAGGAAAGGAAGGGGAAGGAAGGGAGCGGGGCCGACTGATGGGTGGGGCCAGCGACGCAGTGAGGGAGACGAGGGCAAAGGGCGTGCGGGCGTGGGCGCTGGCGGTGAAGGCCGAAGCAGGCCGTAGCGCCGAGCTAGGCTGTGTTGGGGCGCGCGTGCGGTGCAGAGGAAGGGCGCGAGCAGCAGACCGTGAGCGGGAAGGCCGTGCGTGGGAGGGGGAGGAATAAGAGGCTGGGCCAGCGAATAGGAGGAAAGGAGTGGGCCAGGCCAGAGGAAGCGTGGGCCTTCGGGCCAAAATGAGGGAGAAGGTCTTTCTTCTTTTTATTTTTGTTTTCTTTTATTTCAAAGCACTTTTCAAACTCATTTCAAAAGCATTTGAATTTGTTTTGAATTTTGATCAAAACCACACATCACAATAAATAAGATGCAACAGCATGTATGCTCACACATGTTATCACCTTATGAAAAATTTAATTTTAATGAAAAATTATTATTTCCTATGTTTTCATGAGCACCAAATATTCATAATTAAATCATCCTAGCTATATTTTCAAAGGAGCAAATTTTAGGGTGTTATATTTGACCGTCTCCAACTCTTACTCCAGAGAGCCGATCTTTCCACCCAGTTTTGGAAAAACACAACAAATTCAGAAGCAAAGGAAAGGAAAAAATCAAGGCATCAACCGAGGGTGGAACAGATACGTACCAAGGTGGGCGCTTTCGAGAATGGAGAGCCCTTCCTCTTGCCGGATCACCCATTCGAGTAGTCGAGCGTTCGACTCCTCTGTCCCGAGCATTTGCCCATAGAGCACAACCACCTCTTGTTCGACGTCCAATCAGGCCTTCCGCTCTACTCCAGAGACTCCAAGGACTTCTAAAGTGCCTCCTCGATCTCCGCCAAGTGAACCTTTGCTGCGTCAAGTTCCCGCTCGGCAGCAGTCGCCCACTCGACCGCACGCAGCTCCACCTCCTGTGCTCCAGTTGCCTCAGCTGCCCAGTCTTGGGACTCACGGTGGGTGGACTCCAGCTAGTGCCTAAGCTCGTCAACCGACCACAATGCTGTTCCTTCCTGCTCCAACCGACCGTGCTCCTCCTAAAGAAATTGGGACTTACGGATCGACATCATCTCCAGATCCTGTGAGACAAGAAGCAGGCATGCTGAGACAACCATTGAAAGGACAAGGAGTCAAGGACAACACCAAAAATGCAGAGAACTTACCTCTGCAATGCGTGGCAGGTCGACTGTCATGGCCAGATGGACGAGCTCAACCCTCTCCAAGGCCTCCTTGAGCCTCGCCTTGGTAAGGGCGAGATCATACTCCATTGATAGTCCTCTCTCCCCGAGCAGGTGCCAGAGGTTCACCTTCTCCTAGTCACAAAGGACGATACGGGCCTTTCATGGCTCACCAGGGCAAGGCCACACCAGCTCGTGGGTCGCCCCTGACCCACTAGAAGATCCAGCCATCATAGTATCATGCTACGACCGGATCATCACTAGCTCCCGAGATGGCAGGATGGCCGGCGGCTCCACCCTGGTGTCTTCCTTGCTGGAGAAGGGGATGTCCACCACCAGGACTCCATGGCTCACTGGTGGATGCACTACCTCCGGCCTGGCTGTGGTTCCTCCCGACCCCTCCAGCTCTGACCAGGCGGGCGAACCGGGCGCTCCTCCACCGGGCAAGGCAGGGAGCCTAGTTTCCCTCCTCTCCTCCTCACAACTATTGGGGGAGGGACCATGAGAGTCACCTCTAACCCGACCTCTGCCATCACCACAGGGATCATCACCATCACAGCCACCGCCGCTGCTGCCGTTCTCACGACCGGCAGGGAAGATGCAACCCCCAGTAGGGAAGGTCGCGCCACCACCAACCTACTTCCCTCGCTACTCGTCGCGACCCACTGTAGGCTGGGTCTCCACTCTTCTCACATGGAAGGTGGGGAGATTCCTAGTCCTACCAGCCCCAAGCCACTATCAAACAAGCGTAGGTTAGTCACACTCAAAAACTCAACTATGAGAACAAAAAGGAGCATGAATGCATACCTAGACGAAAGTGGCAGAGCCCTGAAGACCCGACTGGATGACGACAAGCCAACCGGACAAGGATCACTCGCGGTCGCGACCAGCGCCCCCTCGCATCGGCCGAGGTAGGGGCTGACCCAGCCGGTCCCCGATCAGCCCACGAACGGCCATGACCGCCAGCTCATCGTGAAACCACCGGAGCAACTAGCGAGGCATCCCCCCATCGGGGGTCACACACACGCGCCGATCTTGAAGATGCAGGGGAATGATCACACCCCCTTGACCGACCGGCGTGCTCCACCACACTCGGAGCAGGGGGAGACAAAGCCAACGATGCCTCCGAAGGGCACGCGACCGTGCCCACTTTGCCTCTTGTTCGAGGGCGGTGTCTTCGCTCGCAGCGTGTCTCCACATCACGGCCACCGCCGATGGATGTAGCCGCGGGCTCATGGTGCTCCACTGAGGTCACAACAGTGCCCTTGACTCCTTCATCCTTCGAGGCACTTGTGTCATCACCCATCTCCGTGGGCTCCTCCGACTCGAGCTCTGCCACCACATCACTCTGGCTCTCGCCCTCCCGGACCCACCAGTTGATCTCCTCCTTATCAAACATCCTCTGGGCCTTTTCGTCTTTCTTCTTCTTCTTGGCAAGCATCACTTCCATCTAGGCAGCTTGCCAAGCCATGCCTTCTAGCCCTCTTGGAAGATACGGCTGGGATTTATAGCCTACGAGTCCCTTCAAAACAGGTAACTCAGAATCAATCAAAACATAAAAACAAGAAGGAAAAGGTCACAAAAAAGGGGGCATACCAAATTGGACAGCTTCGCGGCATGAAGGGGACTAGGCATCCCTTTGAGGGAGTCTTTATCCCTCAACTACAGCACCCGATCGAGATGACTCCAGACTTCAACCTTTGGCAACTCTTCCGACGACGCGCGGTCGGGGTCCATCGGGCCAAAGTATTCCCACATCGGCCGTGTTCTCTTCGCCAACTAGGTGACCCAATGGCGGAAGAAGGTATGGAAGACCTACAACCCATCGAGGCCATGCCGCACAAGCCTCTGAAGCTCTGTCTCGATAACCTCCAACTTGTTCTGCCGACCAATGGAACTCTATGACCAGCTTTTCCTCCTCTCTGGCCTTTTTTTGATGAACGTCGGGAATGGCACTTCCGCTGGGTTCCTGATGTAGAACCACTTACCATGCTACCCTCGATTGGAGTCACATGGGGAGTACATAGGGTAGGGGACCGACGACTTTAGCTTCATCTGCAAGGCAAATCCCCCAACCGGCCCGATTCTGGGCGGCTTCCCCTCTTACAGGGCTCGCCAACTGAAGATCCGCTAGAAGAGGTCCACGTGCGGCTCCATCCTAAGGAAGGCCTCATAGACGGTGATGAAGCCGGTGATGTATAGTACCCTAGTCGGGTTGAGGTGCTACAGCTCTAGACCCCACTCGTTGAGGAGCCCACGTAGGAACCAGTGCGTGGGATACCTAAGCCCATGCTCATGGAAGGAGAGGAAGGAGATGACCTCATTAGCCTAGGGTTGCGGAACAACTTCCCCAAGTGCAGGAGCCCTCCAATGTGCCACCTCCTTCGACAGGAGAAACCCCTTCTCAGCGAAGGCGGCCAGCACCTCCTCATCCAAGTTGGAAGGCTTCTAGTTTGACATCATGCCTCAGATTTATGAATGAATCTATGAGTTCTCCTCTCCCTCGCTCTACCCTCCTCTCTCCTAGAAACTGTCGTAGCACACAAACAGACTTGGCGAAAAGGAGGAAGGAGGAACGGCAATGGTTGAAGGAAGGTGAAAGAACAGGAGGAAAATCCTCTCCCTTCCCCCTATTTAATGTGGAAAGGCGTGCGGCGGGACGTGGCCCTGGCTGATGGGACGTGCCCTTCCCGATGAAATGTCGCTCGGTTGGCAGGACGTGTCCTAGGTAGGGCCCACCACTACTGCAACCTAGGCATGGGAAATAAGGTGCAACCACACATAAATGATCCTCCACCTTCCCAGGTAGGGTTTGGAAGGGCCCACCAACATAATCTCCATCGAGGAGAGGCCAACGGGTCACCTGAGTTGATCGAACTGCTCGGGCAACTGCCGAGACACAGGTAAGGAGCAGCGGGATGCCTCATGCGGGTTATGCCAACCCCGTCATGAATGATGGACACGAATCCCATTCGGACATATCTGATAGGAGCTCCCTAGACCCATCACTCGAGCCATTGAGGTAACCTTACCAAACCCCCTTTTTTGTTTTCTAGTGCATAATCATTCATCATTCTCATGCATGCATTCATACATTCATCCCATACATCCAAGCATTACATATGTAGTTGTTGCATCACAACGCTTCGTGTTGCGTCACGAAGCAATAGTCGCCTCATTTGATATGAGCGACGACCGACCAAGGTTCGAAGGCTGACCCGCAAAGGGCTCAAGGCCGACTTGCATCAAACAAAGCCCGGGAGAAAACATAGATGAGCCCCAACAGGGTCATCTCTACCTTCTCATTTGATCCAGACCTCGAGCCATGCCCACAGAATCTCCATCGAGGGGAGGCCAACAGGCCACCTGAGTTGGTCTTCGGAATGGCTCAGGCATCTGCTGAGAGGTGGGTTAAGGAGTAGTGGAATGCCACATGAGGGCTATGCTGACCCTGTTACGAATGACGGACCCGAATTTCACTAGGACGTACCCGTTATTAATCTCACCGAGCACGTCACTCGAGCCATCAAGGCAAGCGACGTTAGCTCAACCCCTCCGGTTGCGGAAACCATGGACGGAGTAACGCATGAAACTAGACCAGCCGCACCCGACACTTGGGTTGGCGCTCAACACTTGGGTTGGCGCTCCATCTCACCCAACCCCTCGAACACGCCCGACACTTGGGTTGGCGCCCGACGCTTGGGTTGATGCTCCATCCTTGGCTGCACCTGACACTTGGGTTGGCGCCCCATCTTGCCCGACCCCTTAGTTGCGCATGACACTTCAGGTTTGTGCTCTATCTCGTCCGACAGCAACCCATGATCTTACACCCACTGGGTGCACTCATGAAACGAGTGTAAACAACCCCTTCACGACTTCACAGAAGTCCCAAAAGGGCTTAGGGGCTCCTGTCGGGTTCATAAAACTGGGGTCCCCAATGGACCCGCTTCCCTGCAAAAACTCAGCCCAACAGACGGCGTAGCGACAACACGCGCCTCCCGGGCTGGCTAAGATACATAATGACAGGCCGGGAGAACGATCCGGTCCCCGATCGGAAGGCCTGGCCAAGGTGGGGACATAGTCCAACTCCAACCTCTTTTTCTGACCAAGGATACACAGGACCTCTCTCACGGCTCTTCCCCGACTGACACGATCGGGGCCGACTGAGAATGACCGACCGAGGATGCCTGCTCGGTGAGGGCCCGGGGATCAGGCGGAGCAGATAAAGTAAGGCGCTCAAGTCAAACTGCAATACTAAGGACCATACCCTGCCATACCCAACGCACCTATAGGACGGTGCCACTCTAAATAGCGTTGGCTCAACAGCAGTGAAGCCAAAGGTCCAAATTGAGGTATCCATCCCAACCACTCTAAATAGTGTTGGCTCAACGACGGTGAAGCCAAAGGTCTAAATTAAGCCAACCTGCTCTGATACCACTTGTAAGGGACCGTGACGCCTAAGAGGGGGTGAATTAGGCAACTTAAAACTCTAAATCTAGACTATGGCCTTTTTTTCTATCCTTAGTAAAAACCTATGCAAAAGATAAACTATCTAAATGTGCAACTATGGTTTTGCTAGTGTGGTTGCTATTTCTACCGCAAAAAAGAGTTATGTAACCTAGGTTCCAAACCTATCAACTAGCCTATCACTAAGCTAGGAAAGTAAAGCACAAACCAAGATTACAATATAAATGCGGAAGCTAAAGAGTAAGGTAGAGATATACAAACTCTCATCGATGACTTTGGTATTTTTACCGAGGTATCGAGAAGCGCATAAGCTTCCCCCTAGTCCTCGTTGGAGCCCCTCGCAAGGAATCCCTCGCAAGGGCTAAGCTCCCGGTCGGGTAACTCCGTGGATAGCCTCGGGCCTTCCCCACGCTCAAGTGGGTCTCCGGTGTGCCTTCCGACAAGCCTCTCCTGGACCACTCCCCGTCGTCTTCACTATCAAGCTTTCGGCCGAACCGCCGTAGGCCTTGTTCCCTTCGGTACACGGTGGTAGCCACACCACAAATGCGGTTGGTGTGATCTCGTAAGACTACAAGCCCCTCCGATGTACAACAATGGTGCACACAAGCACCGAGCAGTAAGAGGTGTGCAAACCTCACTAAACACTAGGCCTAAACCTAGAGCAAGCGCATAAGCGGTGGTCTAACTAACCTAAGCACTTCGCAAAGCACCTACGCTAATCACCGAATGTATCACTAAGCACTATGCAAGTGGAGATCTCTAAAATGGTGTATCAACACCCTTGGTATATTTCCTCAGCTCTCCACTCCTCAAATGGCCAGTTGGGGGTCTATTTATAAGTCCCATGGAGAAAGTAGCCATTGAGGACGAAACCCAGCTTTTTGCCATTGACCGGACGCGCAGGTTGTCCTGATCGGACACATTCGGTCGTCCCGACAGTTGAAGCCGACCGTTGGTGCTCACTGTTGATCGGACTCTCTAGCGAGTCCAGTCGCTTACCATCTAACGTGTTCGATCGACGTTTTGTTGTTCTGGAACCTCTCTAGACTCAATCGGACGCCACTGCCTGGCGCGTTCAGTCGTCCATAGCTGTTGCATCTGGTCCTCACTGAGTTGTTGCCGCGATGATGAATAGTGAAGTCCATGTGTCCGGTCACTGCCTTGCTCAGAGTCTGGTCACTGCTGTTGACGCATGTTGTTGCTGAGCAACTGATCGGACGCGTCTGGTCACCTCTGCCAAGCTCGTTTCTTCACGATCTTACGTGCGGCTTGGTTCTCATCTTTGTGCTTGGAATTTGCTTGATATCTTGGGTCTTCTCTTGTGCTTCTAGGGTCTTGCTTATGGTGTTGATCGTCGGATCATCATGTCGCCTTCGTCGAAGTCACGTCTTGCACCCTATTGAACTACAAAACAATTACTTGCAAATTCATTAGTCCAATTTGGTTGTGTTGGTCATCAAACACTAAAATCCAAAGTAAATGGGCCTAGGGTCCATTTTCCTTATAGGATCATCATGTTAATGTTTGACTTATCATTAAATGATTTTATTTTTACTGAAACTCTGATAACATGGTTATATTTCGCTGTTATAAACAATAAATATTATACTCTGATGTTGCATGGAAAGTGATGTAAGAAATGGCTAAAATGTTGTAAGCTTTATTCTCCCATTTATGATCCTATTGAAAAATGTAGATTTTCGGGTTCTTCCATGGGGTGTGCTCGACAGAATTGTTTCAATTAGCTCACTCTTGGGGTGTTTAGTGTCTAATGGAAGACAAGCACCTCCGGAAGTGAGTTATTTTAGGCGGATCTGCCACAACATATGTGTAAGCTTTCAAATCCAAACTCTTAGCACATATGTAGGGGGAGCAAATGCTACCAATTCGGGTTCATGAAACTTGTCCAAATCCTTTTACACATGGTAAATATGCTCGGGCAAACATGGATTCAAATTGATTTTAATTCATATCTTTGTGGAAGTTGTCATCAATTACCAAAAAGGGAGAGATTGAATGTCCTAGTTTGGTTTCGGATAATTGATGAAACCTATTTGGACTAATCATTGCATCTAAGTGTGTGACTAGATAGGATTGTCCAATCTAAGTGATGGAGCAACATGGTGATGGTGGACATGTGATGATGGTGATCAAGCTCCTAACTTAGAAAATAAGAAAGAGAAAAACAAAATGGGCTCAAGGCAAAGGTATATTTGATAGGGCCATTTTGTTTTGCCACTCAAAACACCTAGTGGGTGTGAGTGGATTTAGGATAGACATTCATACTATCAAGAATGGATAATCTTGGTTAAAGCGGTTGTCAAGTGCCACTAGGTGAAGTGATTCATACATATGTATTAGGACCTAGTGAGCTAACAAATTAACACTTGAAAAAAAATATTTGGAAAAACACTAACACACATGCACTATGGTGAGACACTTTATTGTTAGTAATTTGGAATCAAGGGTGGCGTAGTTGAGTTGTTAGAAAAAGAAATAGAGGAAGAAGTTGAGGACCAGACTCTGTGCTTGTTGTGACCGAACCCTAGAAGGGGTGGGTCCAGTCAGCCAATAGCAGCGACAGAGGCGCGGCCTTGGGAGGCTCAGACTCAAGGGCGCGGGTCTAGCCGAGGTGAGCCTTAGCGGGTCCGATCGCGGCCCGGCTGCTGGCTCGCGCGATGAGCAGTGATGGGCGCGTAACGGCTTCAGGACTTGGGACCGTGGTCAACACGAGTCTGAATTAGCGGCACGGCGCTGCGGGTTGCGACCGATGCGGGTCCGATGGCAGGCAAGGCACGACGCGGGCAGCAATAGCAGTCGTGGGCCGAGGTGGTGTTCCCAGGTTCGATGCAGGGTTTCATGGGCCGACGCAGGGTATCGCGGTTTCACGGTTTCGACGGAGCAAGATAAGAGATGGCACTCCTCCTCCTGACTCGGCGACGCTGCAGCCTCGGACCGAAGTCCCTAGGTTCAGTTATGGCTCTGTGACTGCGGGCACTCGCAAGCGAGCTTGCTACGTCTCTGGACTGTGGGGCACTGGTCGATTGGACTCGGGTCTAGAAGGCTCATATCGAGCAGGCACGAGGGAGCCAGGGCGACGTGGAGAGCGTGGGCTTGACAGAAGGAGAGGCCAGACCATGGAGGTCGGTCCAAAAGTTGAGTCCGGATCCAATTTTCCTCTCTAGAACCTCTCTATGTTATTCTGGACCCTGAGGGAATTGGTCTGGATCTAAGGTCCGGTTGTAGGGTCCGATTCCACGCAGACAAGCATGGTAAATAGTGACCATTGGGATCTAAGGATCGTAGTTAAACATGGGGACACGTGATGACATCCTAAGGTCCGGACCCTCACTGTAGCGGTCCGGTTCCAGTGTTTGGTTCCTCGGTCCGGACCTCCCCGAGGGCATGACGGCTCTAACTTTTTAGGGGCTGTATAAATAGAGCTTTGACGTGTTTGGCTCACTCTCTTGGTCATTCTTACATATGATAGCATTTTTTGAGCTGAGCCAAACCTGTCTCACTCGTTCTCTTGCTTGGTTGTGCATCCTAAGTGAGTTGGGAGTGATCTAAAGTGCATTTGCTTGAGTGATTGCATCTAGTGGCACTTGGAAATTGATTTGTTGTGGTGTTCTTGTTACTCTTGGCGTTTGCCGATGCTTAGATGGCTTGGAGCAGCAGAAGAGCATCGGCACGAGTTAGTGATTGTTCGTGGCTATCTCTGGTGATTGTGAGGGGTCTTGTACCTTCCCCGGCAGAGCGTCGAAAGGTAACTCTAGTGGATTGCTCGTGTCATTGAGTTATCTCACTTGTGGATAGGTTCTTGCGGTATCCAATTGTGTGGATGAGGTTTGTGCAACATCTCTTAGCCTCCGAACCACCAAGTATTGGTCGATATAATGGGGACTAACGTGGCAGCAAACACGTGAACCTCGGGAGAAAAATCTTGTATCTCTTGTGTGATTGAATTTCTTCCGGTGATTGGTTGTCTCCACCTGCGAAGTCAATCATTTGATAGTTTTTGCCTCAGCCGAATAAATCTTTATTACTCATAAGAAAAATCTGAATAAATCTTTAAAATAAAATACTACATCTATTTTAAAAAATTAATAAAATTATCCTGACTCAGTTCGAGTTCATGTTTCTATAACATCTAATTTTAGTTCAGATTCTAAAATGGTATGCTAGTTGCTACATCTAATTTTAATTCCTATTATCCTACTAGCTACTAATTGCTTGTTCTAGACTTATATTTATGTGTCGGCTATTGTGTTAAATACCTAAGACTAAGGATCATGCAATTGTTAATTATTATATGCGCTTGAACTTGATCATGTATGTACTTAGTCATGCACTTGGTCCTACAGGTCGGTATTCCGTATTGAGTTTTCGTATATCGACCGTGTTCGACATAAATCCGCTCGAATTGGTTCGTTTTCGGAATTCTCGATATTGCGTAAGTTCGCGTTCGTTTTCATGTTCGGCTTTATCGTTTTCGCTTTCGTTTTCGTATTTCAAATGTAAAAATAGAAAACAATTTATGAGTTTCTCGACCGTTTCCGACCGTTTTCATTCTTAACTCCATCAGCCACCACGAACAGCGAACAGCCACACGCCCCCACTGGCACTCCGCCACGCGCCCGCGGACCGACACCTGCCGGTCGCGTCCCGGACACGTGCCCCGCCAGCGCACACGTGGCGCCACGGCAGTGGCTCCCTGACCTGTCACCGCGCCCCGACCACCCGCGGATTCTCCGTGTGGGGTCCGGGCCCGCATGGCAGCCGCACGGACGAAGCTTCGTGGGTCGGAGCCCTCGGGCGAAAAGCGCGATTAGGAGAGGTGGTTAGTGAGGTGGGTTGATAAGGTTGGGAAAGATCATCGCTGCCTATAAAAGAGCAGCCATGGTGTTCCCCTGATCTCCTCAACCCAAAACACCACACACCATCCCCCTTCTTCCACAAACGCACCGCACTCCACGGCAGCCAGAAAGCCCAATCCACAGACACACACACACACACACCGTCTCCGTGAGGTCTGAGCGAGGTAGGACTAGCTCTGAGCGAGTTCTTCCGTCTTCCAGGTATAATCCTTGCGACTGTCAGTCTCCTCTTGCCATCCCTCATCTCTTGTTCATAGTTGTTGGATTTCTTCTTCTTTTTCCTTGGATTCTACTACTTACTGGAACAGAGCTCCTGAGCCTTTTAGTTTCTGGTTTCTGATCTACTCCTCTTTTCTTCTTTCCTTTGTGGGATAGATAGGTAGTTAGCCAAGAGAGGTTCTTTTTTCTACATCTCTCTGTCTGTTCACTGATCATCAGTTCAGTAGTCCTAGCCTGTTCTTTGATTTTAGCTAAGAACCAGGCGATTTATTCTTCTTTCTTTCAAACAAATTCCCCCAAAAAAAAAAGTTGTGAGTAGTATATTCTTGTACTATTTGATGGCGGCTGCTATAAATCTCCCCGGCCCCAGAGAGGATCTGACGCGAGCGATGGAGTCCTTCATGCAAGAAGACGACGCCCCATCGCCTGTGTTGGTCATGCCGCCGGCGCCGCCGCCTCTCGCTCTCCCGGCGGTCGGAGCCCACGGCCACGGGGCCCAGCAGTACCCGGCGGCGACCCACCTGAGCCCGGCGCAGATGCAGTTCATCCAGGCCCAGCTCCACCTGCAGCGGAACCCGGGGCTGGGCCCGCGGGCGCAGCCCATGAAGCCCGCGCTCCCCGTGCCGCCGCAGCAGCGGCCGCAGAAGCTGTACCGCGGCGTGCGGCAGCGGCACTGGGGCAAGTGGGTGGCGGAGATCCGGCTCCCCCGGAACCGCACCCGCCTGTGGCTCGGCACCTTCGACACCGCCGAGGACGCGGCGCTGGCGTACGACCAGGCGGCGTACCGCCTCCGCGGGGACGCGGCGCGGCTCAACTTCCCCGACAACGCGGCGTCCAGGGCGCCGCTCGACCCCGCCGTCGACGCCAAGCTCCAGGCCATCTGCGCCACCATCGCCGCCGGGTCGTCGTCATCCAAGGGCGGCGCCAGGGCCAAGAGCAAGGCCATACCAATCAACGCGCCCGTCCTGGAAGCGACAGCGGCGGCGTGTCCGAGCAACAGCTCCTCCGACGAAGGCTCCGGGTCCGGGTCGGACGACGAGATGTGCTCGTCCTCGGCGCCGCCGGTGGTAGCCGACATGGGGCAGCTGGACTTCAGCGAGGTGCCGTGGGACGAGGCCGAGAGCTTCGTGCTCCGCAAGTACCCGTCCTACGAGATCGACTGGGACGCGCTGCTCTCCAACTAGTCGCCCTTCGCCGCCGATCAGATGTGCTGTATGTTGTAGTTTAGTAGTGATCGTCTGCCATGGCCGGCCGCCGCAGATGAGGTTTTAGGCAATCAGCAGGCCGCCGGCACCTGTGTAGTAGTGATTAAGTAGGTTGTGTTCAGTTGGCCGCCGGACCTCGCCGGCGTTTTTGTGACCGGCGTCCCCGCTCCGGATGTAAAATGTTTAGTGAAGTGCACAGCATTGGTGTACTGGTCGTCTGTCTGTAAAAAAAAAAAAAAGTGGATCTGTAGGGTGTATTCAACTGCTGTTCTTTAGTTGTAATGTTATTCGTGCCGTGAAATTGCCTGTACGGGTTTGGTTCGTTGCTCCAAGCTTGCCATTGGCCCTGTTCGGTTTATGAGAAATACTGTTCTAGCTAAATTGTCGTGACAAAAATAATACTGTTTTGATTGAAAAAATAAGTTGAATATTAAGAATTATAAGATAAGCTGACGGGTCTATTGTGTTCTCTTGATGCAAATATATATATATATATACATACATGTTCTTGTTGGTATGGTGTATACTATACAGGATTAGTTCTAGCTTGCCGGCGTCTCTATCTACTACCTGATATGGCAGAAAGTTGCGGATTATCTAAGCTCCGTTGTTTGTCCAACGATGAACAAGTGGACAAGGACAATCAAGTTCTCATGCAAATAAAGCGCGTTTCATGGCAGCGCCCATTTCTCAGGATAATCAGTGCTGCAACTAGTAAAAAAAAAGTTTTAGGAGACAGACGTTGGCACCGGAGAGGCTCTGTCAGGCTGAGCAAATTGGTACTACTACTAGGAAAGATAGAAGCCATACTACTCGGTGCCTGTTTAGTTTCTAAAATTTTATAAAATTTTTAAGATTTTTCGTCACATCGAATCTTTAGACGCATGTATGAAATATTAAATAAATAAAAAATAAAATTAATTATACAGTTTAGACAAAATTCACGAGACGAATCTTTTAAGTCTAATTAGATTATGATTGGACATTAATTATTAAATAACAACGAAAATGTTACAGTACTATTTTCTAAAAAAAATTTGCCAACTAAACAAGGCTAGAAGAGCCTAGAATTTAGAGAAGATAGAAGCCATCGCGATTCTTCGCGTTCTGAATCGTCCAAGACGGAGCTTCACAAACCATCAATTTGCTTCACGGGAGTTCCCGAAACGTCTTCGGAGCCTCGGAGGCGGATTGAAATGGATGGAGCGCACGTCGCAGGGTCCGTCCGCCCGTTGTCCCAATCCGGCGCTGTGCCTGACTGACGTCTCCACTTGCGATCGCGATTCGCAACGCAAAGCGGCAAGCGGCGACCGTTGAATGGAACGAATGCGCCTCCTGCTCTGTTGCCGACCGTTATCCTTGTCCACATCCACATGTGCGTGGCGTCGAGCAACCTGACCACGTCGTGGCTTCCCGATTTGTGGCCCACGGGCTGCTCATGGGCTACTTATTTAGAGTGATGGCGATGAGTAGCACAAGGAATGGACACTCACAAGTTGGGCTGGGGTAGCCATCTGGTGAGGCCCACTCATCACTTGCATTCGCGATTCCTCGACGGAGCCCCGGAGACGATCGGTTTGCTTCACGGCAGTTCTCGAAACGTCTTCCGAGCTCGGAGGGCAGAAATTGTAACGGAGGGCACGTCGCAGCGTCGGCCCGGACTTGTCCGGCGCTGTGCCTGACGTCGCCACTCGAAAGGCAAAGCGGCAAGCGGCGGCGACCGTCGTCGACTGGAATGAATGCGCCTCGTTCTGCCGCCCGCTGTCCACATGTGCGTGGCTTCCTAACTGCAGTCCATGGGCTGCTTGTCTTGAGAAATAAGGCCCAGAGGCTACTTATGTAGAGTGAGTGATGGCGACGAGGCGCAGAATGGAATGGACACCCACAAGTTGGGCCGGGACAGCCCACGGTAATCTAGTACAGGCCATCGTGAGCCAGCTTTGTATGTCACGGCCATGGGTGAAGAAGGCCCGATGGGTTCGGGGCTCGCGCGCTCTCTAGCCTCCAATTGGTCGCAGGCCAGTCGACTTCGACCATTCCCTTCTAATTATGGGCCGAATTAACTGTGGGCTTATAATAGAGTAATGGTAGATTGTCCGTATATACAAAACAAAAATGCATTATGCTGATGTCATGTTTTGTTCGTTCGAAAGTTAAAAAAAAAAACATACTTTAGAAATCAAACATTCAAATCAAATTCTGATAGTGTCAAAGCGATGCTCAAAATAAGACTTCACTTGGAAAATACTTTCCTAGTTAGGATAGAACATTTCTTTTTATTAAGCACGAGAACGTAGGTTTCAGGGTAAAATGTTTCTCCTTCAAAAAAAAAATGCTCTAGATTCAGATAACAATATTCTATATTTGGAATAATAAATTTATAGGGTCAAGTGAATGATATTGTATGATACACGTATCCAGGCATTAGAAAAATTGAGAACATCACATGGAAATAGTGGTAACTACGATTGAAAATATATCTAGAACATCTCGTGGATACTACATGGATAATCTAAAATGCATAATAAAATATCTACAGGCGCTGTGTGAATAATCAAAAATACGTCATGGAACATCTCATGTATACTATGTGAACAACATGCTCCCTCTATTTCAAATTATAAATCGTTTTGATTTTTCCAGATACATAACTTTTATTATGCATCTAGATACTATGCCAAATCTAGAGAGGAAATTATTTCCTCGGCCTTAAAAAAGTGATGCTTAGTTTTTTTTGCCCCGTTTTCTTGAACTTGCTTATTTGGTCCTAAAACAAATTTCCTTTGGTTTCTTGGCCCTTATGTTAGTTTGATGGATTAATGGTGTTAAGTTGTACGTGAAATGACTCTTTCTTTTATAATTTATTTTTTTAAAAATACATGACGTTTATAGCGAGCCAATTAATTCATCTTAGACTAAAGGAACGCGATGCCAATTCAAAGTCTTCTTTTCCATGTTTGGACTGCTCATTGAACTCTAAAAAAATGCGATTAAGTGATTTCTGTGCTGTAAACAAGCCATCGACTTAACACTAGTAGGTTCTCTAGGTAGCAAATCCTGGCGTTCCGTGAGATTGCTCCCAACAACCTGCATCACTTAGTCAAATGCATGATGCATATCAGAATACGTCCGAGCTTACATTGCTATGCTGCAGTAAGAATATTTTTTTTCTAATAAGTAACTGTCTAGCCCACACACACACGGGTGTTTTGCGGGGACAAAATACTCTTTTTTTGCCGCATCTTCTTCCTCACTACTACACAAAATCTTTTTGCGCAGCGTTTGCAAATAGGTCTCGGAGGCGGGCAGGCTTTTAAACCGCCTCAGTTAATGCCTAGATTAACCGAGACGGTCATTTTTTATTAACCGAGGCGGTTACTAAAATATATTAATTGAGGTGGGCCTTATAAGAGGCTCGTCTAGGAAAATCATGTCATTTTCCCAGGTGGGCCTAATGGTTAATATGATCGAGGCCCAATAGGACCAGACGAGGCCCGATAAGCGCGACAAGTATAAAACCAGGAGTTAGGGTTTCGCCCGCACCGGCTCCCTCTCCTTTCCCTCTGTCCCTCCCTGTGTCTCCCTTTCTCCCTCACCTCTCTCACTCACTTCGTCTCCTTCTCTCCTCACCTCTCCCACTCTCTCCGTCTCCCTCTATCCCTTACCCCTCTTGGCTACCGGCGCGGGAAGGTCCGGCCTCACGGGCGCGAGCGCGGCGCGGCCGCTCGGGGTCTCCAGGCGAGGTGCGGCGGCTCGGCCTCGGGGTCTCCAGGCGCGGCGCGGCCTCGTGGTCCTCCCGATGCGGCAACGCAGCGCAGCCTACCGACGCGCAGACTCCAACAACGGCGGGGAGGCCGGATCCGGTGGCGTGGATGCCGGATCCGGCCCTCCCCATGGTGGCGCTCCTCCACCACCTCTACGTCAAACTCCGGCGGCGGCGTGGGCCTCCTCCTCTACCTCAACTCTCGGCTGCGGCGGGGAGGCCGGATCCGGTGGCGTGGAGGCCAGATCCGGCCTCCCCGCCGCGGCGCTCAACTCCAGCATCATCTCACTGGGGCGGCCCTCCTCCACCTCTGTGTCAACTCTGGCTACGGGGAGGTCAGATCTAGCTGCGGAGAGGCCGGATCCAGCTCGACGGTGGAGGACGCTCCCCGGCGGCGGATCCAGCGAAGCGGCGGTGGCGGCAGCGCGTGGATGGGCTCCGGGCTTATCCACTATTTTTCCTTTTTTTGTTTTTTTATTTCATTAACCGAGGCGGGCAGGGCAACCACCTCGGTTAAAGGCCACGATTAACCGTGACCTTTGTGCCGAGGCGGTTGCAAAAACCGTCTCGATTAACCCTTTTTGTCCGCCTCGGTTAAAATTTCTGTAGTAGTGTCTACTCGTGCCCCATCCCGCCCTCCTCCTCTATCTCCGGGGGCTCCCCGCCACCGGATCTGCTGCCGCCCACCACTGCCACGCTAATCTGGCTTCACCGGGTTATCACTGTGACGCCCCCGTTGTCGGTCCCCTGTCCAACTATCTTCCTCCACCGCTCGGCCAGTGGCTCTACCACCGTCTCTCCTCGGGTCCTGCTGCCCCCACGCTCGCCACCATCGCCAGTCCGGCCCCTAGATTTTTCTTCTAAGCTCGCTGGAGTTGGAGAAGAAAGGCCACTGAACCCCAAACCCTAATTAACAAGCTAATCACAGGGCAAGAAATCTACTCCAAAACAAACGAGTGTCATTTAGCATCTCTCTGGTAATAATGCTTATACTAGTAGAACATAAGCAACACAAAAAGTGACTCCACGAATTATGCTGCGGGGCAGGGGTCGTCGTCTGTGGATGGATCTGGCCGGTGTCCCGCGATTTCTACTCAATTCTCCCCTCCGATACAAAGAACGCAGAGTGGAAGAGAATGTGCAGGGCCGCATGCGCACGTGGGATTGCTGGCGACAAGGATTTTATTCGTATCGTACCGGAGACGAGCGGATGAGCATATAAGAACCTCCCGTCAGTGAAGTAATGCTGGTTGTATTCTGCATTTCTGCTGCATTGCACCGCATGCTGTGCTGTGCTGTGGAATGTGGACTGACCGACCAACGTGATTATTGATGGAATCGCATGCAGTGTTCTTGAGCCTCAGCAGAGAATTCCAAGATTTCATTTCACGAGGGGGTTATGCTTGATGCCTGGATGCAGAAGCAGTGGAGACGGTGGGGGTGGGGGCGGTGCAATGCGGCCCGGGGGATCCGTTCCGGTTCCGGCGGCACGCACGCGGACTCAAGAGTCAAGAGTCAAGAGTCAAGAGTCAAGACTACTGTTTGCGCGGTTACAATACAACTGCGGAAAGCAACGAACAAGAGATCGCGCACGTGTGAGTGTGAGCAGAGGCGCCGGGGGCCGAGAAAGCGGCCGGCTCGGCGGCTCGTCGTGAGTCGTGACTCGTGGCCGACGACGCGTCGGATCGGACGGAGCGCAGGTCGGCCGAGAAAAAGAAAAGAAAAGCGGTGTGGACGCGGAGTGAGAGTCGTCGAGCGCACGCGCAACAACCCCCCCACCTGATCTCCCTCCTAGTCCCATCAATCAACCTATTGCGGCCGGCAATTGCCATCTGATGGGCGTATTGCGTCTGGCGTGCGCCCCCTTCTCTTCTCTGATGCCCGCCGCGTGGCACCGGTTGTAATTGAAGGGCCAGCATGCGAGGCGCGTCGCCAGCTCCCGTCGGCTCCTCGCGTGCGCACACAAGGCTCCACCGTGGCTCCTCGGTGAGCACGGTGAGGCAGACGGGTAGGGTGGTGCAGGAGCAGGACAGTGCGATGCTGACGCTCCCCTCCTCCCTTTCCAGGTAGAGGCACTGAGGCAGCGCAGGAACCTGCAGATGCAGCGCCAGCGCAGGTATCTGACTGATGGAAATGTATCAGTCCATGTCCACTCATGCAGCAGCCAACAGCAGGTGCCCGGTGCCCCTGCTTGCTTTCAGCTGCTAACGGGGTGTTCGTTCGTCCTCCTAAATTTTAATCGCTATTCCATCAGATATTTAACACATATATAAAATATTAAATATACACTAATTATAAAACTAATTACATAGTTTATAATTAATTTGACAGATTCTGTAATTTATATTTTTTATTAGTATCCAAACACCCCATACGACAGCACACCTCCTAAATACTGGTCACCTACCCAAATCCATCGCACCGCACCTTATCTGCCTATCGTCTCTTATCTTCCGGATAAAAAGCAGCCATCACCATCCATCGCCACCACCACACCCCGCCGGCGATGTCCGATCCTCGTCACGTGGCCCTAGCTGCCTTCTCTCACTCTCATCTGCCAATTGCCATATCGTCCCTGCTGCTTTTTCTGCTCCTGGTATATCTAGTAGGAAGACTGTTTCTTTACACGCGATTAGAACCTACTTTTTTTATCACCAACTGTCAGTCTATCTGTCTATCTATCCACTTCAACTTTATCGCAAGCAAGTTTTAATTTGCAGTCCTCTTCTAGTACCTACATTGCTGCAAATAAACTGCTGGCAAGCACGCCAATAACGAGTTCATGGCACTTGCAGATTAAAGAGCTACTAGCCTCCAACAAGTACAACCCAACAAGTGCCATCGTTTTATTACTTTAATTTCTTTGGAGATACACGCTTGAAGTTACCCTCCCGTTGCTGTGTATTGGAATCATATCTTTGGTGCTAGCTCTTGTACGTGGTGGCCTTGTTCTGCTAGTCATATCGATCGGAAGGTGGTCTTATCTCATCCATAACCATTGATTTCAGCATAGTGACAATTGGACACTGAATATTGATTGCATCAAACGGCGCTTGCTTGGGAATCTCTATACCATGTCACGGTACAGCCTGCGGTTGGATTTGATCGCATTGAGCTTCGACAACCACTATACATATTTTTATAGCAAACTCTATTCCGTGACCTGTCGCGTGCTTGCGTGACCGCATGGTCATGCTTCAGTTGTTTCATTTGAAATCCAATGAAAAAATTCAACTCTCTAATTATAGATATCTCAAACTCCTTTGCCATCATTTTTCTAAACTCTTCACAAAAATCTTAATTTATTGATCCAAATATGATGTCATCTGTCAACCTTCCCCATTTTCGAAACCCTTCCAATTCTTTTGGTGAAGAGGGTAGTGTCAACCTTCCCCATTTTATAACCCTTATTAGAGTGGAGAAAATCTCTCAATCTCTGATACCATGCTCTAGGTGCTTGTTTCAAACTATAGAGAGTCTTGATCAACTTGTACAAATGTTTGGGCCTTTTAGCATGTTCAAATCTGGGAGTTGCTCTACAAAGACTAGCTCATTGATCTTCCCACTCAAGAAAGTACTCTTCACATCCATTTGATATAAGTTGACGTTGTGAGAGCATGTGTATGGCAAAAGGATTCTAACCGCTTCCAATGTAGCAACTGGGGCATATGTTCCAATAAAACTTCAATGCAAATGCAAGCAATCATATGTTACACACATTTCAAAATGCAACAACCATGTTCACGAGCTCGCTCCCCCTACTTGTGTGCTTCTTCAAATTTTGATCACATTCTATTCTTCAATCTTGCTGTTGTGGTATTCTCTCATCTATTTCTCTCCCATATCTTTGGGCCAATTTCTCCTCCTTTGTCATTAATTACCACAAAGGTTTACAATTATTGAGATACTGCTTGAAACCTTGGGGCTACATACTACACTTTGATGGAGATGGTCACTTATAGTTGAGGATCATTCGAAATCTTCATAGATTGTTTTACGAGGTTCCTCCTCTTTGGCTTTGAACTAGTTGAATTGCATAAGCTTCAAACTCGGTTTAGATCGGCCAAAGGAAAATTGGATATGACTATATGAGAAAACTCGATCTTGACTGATGTATACTCTATCAAATCCAAAATGCAAATTGTTTTAGTATTGTACAAACATGTTCAATTTTGATTAGGTTCATAAAAAATATATCCAACATTTGTTACAAATCTATGGTTTTGCATGTGGGGGCCGGGCTGGGGGACAAGGCCTGGGACATATATATACACCATACGCTGTTTGGATAAAGATCGACGACAGAGATGTTGCGCGCGGTTGCTTTCGCGCGCAGTGCCACGGTGCCCGTGCCCCAGGACCATTTAGAGCCTGTTCGGCAGGACTGAAAAATACTGTTTCAGCTAATTATTGTGAGAGAAAAATATTATTCTGACAGGATATGAATAGTAATTCTGTGAGAGGAAAAACAAGCCAGCTGGCTGGCTTTAAGCCAGCCGAACACGCCCTTAAGCTGGACTGATCTCAGAAGCCATGACACACCGCGTGCTGATATGAGAAATGGTGGAGGAAAAGAGTCTCCATCTATTCAGATGTTTGGATTGATTTGACTCGTCGACTGCATGCAGAGATAAGCCTGGCAGGCTCGCACTCGCAGTTGCTGCTACTTGCCACTGCCGTCGCGCCCACCAAGCCATGCATGCGTCGTCGTTTTCCTCCGCCGTCCACCAGCCTCATTTTGCTGCCCGCCCCTGCAAATTAAAGGCTGTCCCACATTATATTGTGTCCACGATCATATATATCGGAAATATTGAGCTACAACGCACGCACTGGATGCCGTTGGATGTGATGCTCTGTAGCAACACTGTGCTGCCGGCAGCGTCCAATTCCAAAGTGTATTAGCTGCTTATCCACTGCGCGTGCCGTACCTTTTCTAACACCCAAACAGGAGAAAACAGTGGAGGGTCGCGGGGAAGGAGAAATTGTCTGCTCCAACAGACAGGAGAGGTGAGGGAGGTGGTTGGCTACGGGGATGGCGATGGCGGCGAACAGAGCTCGCGGGCCGGGGAGGGAGGATTTTAATTAAGGCCTTGGCCAAATTCGGCGTCGTGACGTCACTGTAGTGCACGATAGTATTTTAGTTTGTATTTGATAATAATTATTTAATTATTGACTAATTAGGCTTAAAACGTTCGTTTCGTAAAGTACAACCTAACTGTGCAATTAGTTTTTGATTTCGCCTATATTTAATACTCTATGCATGTATCACAAATTTGATGTGACAAAAAATTTTCTTTTTGCTTGATGTTAAAATTGAGAGTTGAGAGCAACTAAACCAGGCCTAACCAGGCCTAAGAAGGAGTCGTGGGGAGCGAGAGAGTCGTGGGTGTACAGTAGAAGCGTACACAGAGAGGGCGGCAAAACGCAGAGCTGTTGCTCAGTAGAAGCGTACACAGAGAAGTGACACGGTATATAAAAACAAATTGCAGAGCTAGTTTTTTAACAAATTTATAATTACATATTTATTGGATGATTTTTACGTGATCTCATTGGATGATTTACGTGATCTCAGGAACAAAAAAAAACGAATGGGTGCGCAGCTACACCCAGTAGCAGGAAATCCATAGCGTGTCCGTATATTGCTATGGGATAACTAAATCTTTTGTACTAAAAATACACGAATCATATGATAAGATAACAATACTGTTAAATTAAATACCGACGTCAAAGTAACATTTAATTCAAAAAACAAAGTTCGTGAAATTAATACAGTCACGGAGAGCGCGACGTCACTGGTTCACTAACTCTACTGTATAGATTTTTTCGTGATACGACTAAGATAATATTTTATATCGACAGAAAGAATTCTACGATATCTATTTCTTTCGTGCGCCAATAAATCCATGAATAAGTTCCACTACATCTCCATATAATCATGTACACACAGGTTCGAGTATATATGTAAATAGGTTCGTACTCGTGTGTTGCTACGGGACAGCTAAACTTTTGTAATAAAAACACACGGATCGCACGATAAGATAACAATACTATAAAAGTATATGACCGACGTTAAAGTGATATTTAATCCAAAAAGCTAAGTTCGTGAAATTTACACAGTCACAGAGAGCATGGCATCGCAGGCTCACAAACTCTACTATGTAGATCTTTCCGTGATGCGGCTAAGATCATTTTTATACCGGCAGGAAGAGATTTCCGATATCTATTTCTTTAGTGCGCCAACAAATCCACGAATAAGTTCCACTACATCTCCATACCATCCTATATACGGCGTTGGCAAACGAATTAGCCACAACTTATGTAATTAGTTTTATAATTAGCTCATGTTTAGTCCTCCTAATTGATATTAAAAATTCAATATGACAGGGACTAAAGTTTAGTTCTGTGATCCAAATACCCCCTAACTCTCAACTCCTGCTGGCTGCTCACTTGCACCACCATGCCTATGTGTCTGCATGTATATACTCTAATGACAGACCGTCTAAAATGATCTTTAAGGTTGCTATTTGTGTATGTTGTAGGATTGGGATGCTTTGCACTGATCCATGAGGGTGTCCACGAGAGTCAAAATTTTTGATGCCATTATGATGTCTAAGCTTACCAATCAGACAGAGACGAACTTGATTGTTAAAATATTTTTAACACTACTTTAATATACTCCCTCTGTCCCAAAATAGAATTCATTCTTGCTTTTCGAGAAGCCAACTTTTTTTTAACTTCGACCAATTATAATACATATTTTTTACATGCATGCGGCATCAGGAGTCGACCAATTGATTGTTAAACATTGCACGTATTTTTTACAAACCTAGTCAAAGTTGAGAAAGTTTAACCTGCACATATCCCATAACGACTTATATTTTGAGGCAAAGGAAGTATATGCTAATGGGAGTAGTCAACTGGAAGTCATGATGAACACAACAATACTTTCATATTATATGCTAATTGGAGCACGGAGAAACACAGGGGAATGGACCTATATACGAATGGTGGAAATATTCATTTAGGAAATTGCAGAAGGTTTATCAGTCTCACCATGTATAACCTGAACATCTTTTATTTGGCACCACTGATGTTCTAAAGGAGCAGTCACTTTTTAATTTTAGGTCTGTATGCTGGAAACACTAAAATTAAGGACCAACCTCGTTGAGTTGTCTTGCTTGATCTTTGTCAATTGTTTCCTTCCATGCATGATTATTGTTTTCTTTCATGCATGTAGTCATAGGTGATCGATTTGTTTCCTTCAAAGCAGACAGGGATCACAAGGATGACAGTTTCTTTTTCTATCGCGTGGGGTATCGCATAGCCGGAAGGGAGGAGCCTTGCTTAATCTTTGCCAATTGTTTTCTTCCATGTATGATTATTGTTTCCTTCCATGCATGTGGCCTCAGGTGATCGATTTGTTTCCTTCAAAGCAGGCGGGAATCGCAGGAATGACAGTTTCTTTTTCTATCGCGTGGGATATCGCATGGCCGGAAAGAAGAAGCGACCCCAAAAAATAGTCTTACTTTTAGTCTTTTTAGTTATGTGTGTGTGTATATATATATATATATATATATATATATATATATATATATATATATATATATGGCAAAGGCCTAGTAAGTATTTTTAAAGACAAATTGTGATCTTCTTTAGTTGCCCAAAATATATCTTGATATCTAGTTGGAGTTTGTAGTAGATGCCAGATCCATCTCAATTTGCTTTTTGTACGGCGGGCGTGCACATCTTATGCAGCTTATGTTATCCCTCCTACTTTTACATATTTTTCTATATGGTTAGTTGCTAAATAAGATAACTTACTTTGAGTAGTGCTCAAGGCAATCATTTGGTCATATACTCCGTTCCTCACACACAAGCTTCACGTACAGTAGTTTGAGGGCACATCGAACATTAATTCATTTATTCCTTCTGATGCAAACAAATACTCCTTGTTTCATTATCAGAGCTGTATATCCTTTTTTAACTACATCCAAAAGGCTCTTTTTTGGATTCTTTTTTACAAGGGAATTTTGAAAATTCAAATTCTGAAAAAAAAAGAATAAGCAGATCCGTAAAAGATATATGCTATGAATAGATAAAAAAGTTGCTAAACTTACGGAAGAGATTGTATTAGTGAGAAATTCATATGAATTTATGGAAGATTTAGAATCGGATGCCAACTATTTGCTGTGGAAGAGAGACGCATTTCCTGTTACATTTTGGAATTAATAATATCTTTTTTTTTTGTAAACTTCTGTATCAGGTGACAAGCACAGCTGAAAATTAAATCCTAGTTAATAACTTACTATACTTACTGAGTTGGACTAACCTAGCCAAGACCTTATATATGTTCCATTTAATTAACTGGACTAAGATCAGCTTGGATCCTGATCCATGCATCCTTGCAAGTTGAGGCCCAACACGCCAATGGTCACAACTCACCACAACAATCTAGGAGTTTCTGCTCAGCTATTTAAACACTACTACGCTCAGGATTTGCAGAGGTGGTTGACTCCTCTACTTTTTCATTGTAGAGGTGGTTATCTAGCTGCCTCTACAAATCGGATTTTTAGGCTAGCTGGAAATAGGAGCAGCCTCACACGTATCTGCTCTAATCACTTCACTCATAAGTCACTTTATATCTCTATGAGATATACATTCCTCTTATATTATCTTCATCTGATTTTAAAATAAGAATTTGAGACCCGACAGTCAAAAAAAAAAAGAATTTGAGACCCTAAATGAATTTAAATGAAAAAATTTCAACTACAAAATTGTAGATATCGTTGAGAACTACAACTTGGTGTTTGGTAGTTTCTTCGTCGGAGATCGTTTGAAAATTTTGAATTTCAAACATAAGAAATTCAAACGTAATTTTCTTTGGATGGATGATTTCAAATGAAAAGGTCGTCAACTACAAAGTTGTATAACTCTTCGAGATCTACAATTTTGGTTTTGGTCATTTATTCATCCGAGATCATTTGAAAAATTCAAATTTTACTGTGCTGCAACTATTTTAGAGATGGCTCTAGTTCTATCTGTCTTTACAAATCGATCTTTAGAGACGGTTCTAAATCCAGTCACCTCTAAAGAAATTGAGGCATTGGTAGAGGTGGCTGAAAATAGTAGTCAACTTTACAAATGTATTTCTAGAAGCGGCTCGGTTCGGACCGATTTGTTGAGGCGGTTATAGATTGAGTCAGTTCTATTAAAAAAGGAGATGTTACTAAAAAAAGTTAAATCTGCGGTAGTGAAATAATTGATTAGTTATAGGATCCTCTATATATTCGAATTTAATTTTGATGTGGTTTATTTCGAGCTGGTAGCTATAGCTTAGATGCTAGTAGATGCAAAGCTCTAACCGTACCACCATGGAACAAATATAGGACAATCAGTAAAGGTCTTGGTGGGGCCGGTCCGGGTAATCTTCGCCAAATAAAGCTCCTTTTCATTCCAGTTTCTAACAGAGATATGTGCTGCTGGCAAGTGGCGAAAGATGATATTCTTGAACCGTTAATAAAATATTCTTGCCACCAGTTTTTATACGATTTCCATGGATACAAAAGAAGTTTCGGAAGATTTGGGCCATGATTAGTCGGCGTTCTAGCTAGTTGCGTGCGTGCCAATGGCGGGCATTGGACAACGTGTTCATGAAGCCGAACTGAGGCTTGTTCACTTTGCAAATTTTTTTAACCTGATGAATAGTACCACTTTCGTCTTATTTGGCAAATATTATCCAATCGTGGACCAACTAGGCTCAAAAGATTCATCTCGTGATTTCCAACTAAACTGTGTAATTAGTTATTTTTTTACCTATATTTAATACTCCATGCAAGCGGCTAAAAATTGATGTGATGGAGAGAGAATGAAAAAACTTGGAATTTGGATGGCATATAAACAAGGCCTGACACTCAGCTCCTGTAGTAGCTAAGCTTTCTGCCCATCTTTCTAGTTTTGAAAATCTGGTATTGTGGTCCATTCCAACAAACCATCTATACAATTGGCATCAGATTATCGCTACACGTATATATATAGGCCCTATATGTAGTTCATTTTTGTAGATCTATGGATTTCATAGCTAGGGAAGTTCTAGCACAGCTACATTGTTTAGAAGCTACTCAAATGGCAAAGTAAACAATTCACATGATTACATACATGCATGACTATATGGAATTAATGTTGGTAGCTAACTAGCTATTCACATATATGTTTTGTGCAACAAATTTAAATCCTAGAGCATATTGTCTTCATCCTGAAATATAAAGGACATGAGGTTTTCCTCAATCTAGATATTATAAGTTTGACCAAGATTATAAATAGGGGTTTTAAAATCTACCACATCAAATAAATAATTTATGAAACTAAGCTAAAATTTGTAATGTATCTAATGACTATGCTAATTGATGTCGTAAATATTATTGTTTTTTTTTATAAATTTGGTCAAACT
Source organism: Miscanthus lutarioriparius (assembly GCA_904845875.1). Lineage (NCBI taxonomy): Eukaryota > Viridiplantae > Streptophyta > Magnoliopsida > Poales > Poaceae > Miscanthus > Miscanthus lutarioriparius. The sequence goes on along the minus strand of CAJGYO010000013.1, from coordinate 28,283,382 downwards.
TAAAATAATTTGACTTAAGTCAACTAAAAAATCTCTTATATTCCAGATAGAGAGAGAGAGAGAGAATGTTTTGGGACAGAGGTAGTAAACATAATAGTTGGGAAATGTATAGATAGGGTTTATGTTTTTCTTCTTGATATATGCTATAGATATTTTTAGCACGGACACGTTCGTTCCTAATGATGGGGAAATATATAATATGAGCTCATAGAATATGGGAGTGTTTGGTTTCCACTACTAAAATTTAGTCCCTGTCATATTGGATATTTGGACACTAATTTAGAGTATTAAATGTAGACTAATTATAAAACTAATTATACAGATTGAGATTAATTTACGAGACGAATCTATTAAGCCTAATTAGGATCATATTTAGTCTTTCTAATTAGTATCAAATACCCGATGTGATATCTACTAAACTTTACTCCTGGGTCAAACACCCCCTATATTCCATCACAGTTTCCCTCTAGTTGTCTATAAGGGCACATATCTCTGCGAGCACTTAGCAGTTAGCACCCATTAATCATGTGGGTTTAGGTCAGGCGTAGACTGGCTCTACACCTATGTCATGGCCTACTTGTCAATTAGTGTATGCAGATTTGCCAATCACGAGAGAGGCAATGCAAAGGAGAAAGGAGTGAACACGGACAAAAAAAAATTATATTATGCCAGCCACACAGATGCTATGGATTATATAGGAGGATCTAGCTATCCAATAGCAAATAGAGAAGAAGTTCGCCAAAAGTTATTGGAAATGATTTTTTTATATTTCCAAAAAGGGTGAAAATAAACTCTGGTATTATTCTTTTGCGTCTACGTCATTTTTATAATCTCCTAAGATATTTTAGTACAATATATCGCTACTAATTTTATTTTTTAATAGTTACAAACCGTCAAAGTGAAATTTACCCATTATGCCACAAAACTTGAATCCTAGTGTATGTGTTTTACTCTAAAAATTAAGAAGTGTTATTTATTCCACCTTTGTCATCTCCTGATCATGAAGAGAGTTAGGTTTTAATTGTTACATGTATGAAGTCGATGTGATGGAGGTTTTAATTTGTTATTAATCCCAAAGTTAATTTACACAACAAAACTCATGATTCAATTCCAAGTCATTAGACATGACCATTTTCCTACAAGAAATTTTTCAAATGTTGTGGAGTCCAATAGAGTTGTTCTAGTTCATGTTTAGAAAGCTTAATTAATAATGATATATCTCAAATGGACACAGTCCTACTTGAGGACTCATTATCTTCATGTCAAAATCGCCCGAGAGAAGTCTTGTTCTTCTTCAGCTCCTCCTTTAGACTCCAAAGCATTATAATGTGCACCTATAGTTTTCTACCCACATGTTACCTTTTTTGTGTGATACTAACATTTACTTGTGTCTCCACCTTCCACCCCCTGCACTAGCAAGATTCGTCCCCATTGTGTGACACCTTATCAATTATCACCGAAAGAGTGTAAGGTTGAGTTGTTGCTACCTCTTTTGGTGGTTGCATAACTTAACTTCTGACCATTATTGTTTAAATTAGAAGTTAGAACACACTAAATCCACTAGAAAAAAGAAAGAAACAATACGTAGAATATGATTTTTAGGGGCGGCTCCAGAGGCTCTGTAGGGGCGGTTTGCCCAGCCGCCCAAGGGTCTCTATAAATCATGCATTTATAGGGGTGGTTCCCAGGCCGCCCCTACAAATCGATTTGTAGGGGCGGTAATCTAGAACCGCCCCTACAGTACGTTTTTCAGCAAAAAAAATTTAATTTACAATTCAAAATCACGTTGCCGAACGCCCCGCGACCAACGTTCCGAACCGCATTCGCGTTGCCGAACGCCCCGCGACCAGTGTTCGCGTTGCCGAACGCCCCATGACCAACATTCCGAACCACGTTCACGTTGCCGAACGCCCCGCGACCGCGATTACAAGTCCAATTCACAAGAATATATACAATCCATCATTAAATATACAAATTCCATACACATTGTTATCAACATCCTAGAGCTAGCTTTTCAGTCTCACGAAGGTGTTGGTACTGAGGATTTGTACCTAACTCAGACTCTCGGTCATGGTAGACGCCTCTGACGTGTACAATCTGGTCCAATATGAAGTTGCAAAGGTCACCGACGAGCTCTAAGAGTTGGTCATCCTTGTATGGGTCTCTTTTCATTCCTTTCTCTTCTCTCCACTATAAGAGAACAAGTTTCGGTTTAGTATTTCATACCATGTACGAAGTTTTTATACTACGGATGAAGAGGTTCAAACTTACCCTTAAGGGGTGTCTCCTGTAGGCACCGGTGTTACTCATCATAGAACATATATAGTATCCACAATGTACACTCACAGGCTTCTGCTTGGGGCACTATGTGTTTTGTATATGAAAATGTTAAGTAATGCTTTTGACAGCCATGTAATGGAGTACTGAAGAAGTAAGTTACACTTACCGCACATAGTGTTTTTATAGCCAGCTTTTCCATCCTTGCTGGATCATGCCTTCCATGATGATTAGTGACATAGAACCTAAATGCCCTGTTCGAATTATTTTAGCAAATACAACTTGTTAGTATCTAAAAGTGAACGTTACAAGTATGTATACAAACATATAAGCTAATGAGGATTGTCGATATGTATACGTCTTGAGAATCGATATGAAGTCTTTGTATGTCACCGTGTCCCTATCTAATGAATCAAAGACCCATGCCATGCTCCTCCCGACATCGACGGCTATACAAATTTAGTGGTTGCTGCATGGATTTAATCATAGAACTAGATAAGCTCTTTTGCATCGAATAAAATATATCGAACAAAGCTTTAAGTATAGAGTTGAACTTACTCGAAGTTGTATGGTAGCCATATAGTAGAGTGTTGTTGGAGATTTTTGAAAGCCAGGGCAATGTATGCCGCAACCTTAAGGGACTCTTCCCTTAGTTTCGTCGTACGGATGCGCTCTTTCTCCCGAAGAGTCTTTGCAGCAGCTAGCTCTTTGGCATCCACTGTCCACCGTTTAGGGTAATTAAAATTTGTTTGGGCTATAGGTTGAGGTTCTACATACCCGGCTTTCACACTTGGGATTTGTTTGACAATGTGCACTTGCATTCTACAAATCACGGCGTGGGTTAGTTACAACAAAATTCAAAGATTATATTCATATCATATCAGGAGGACAAGGACTTACAGGCACCACATGCGAATTAGATTCATCTCCATTTCTCCCAGGTGAAAGCATGTGTGCATGTCATTGAAGTCAAAGACAATTTTCCCGGCTGGGCTTCCAAATGTGCCGGTGGGGAAGCATGCTTGTATGAGATCTATGTTCGTTGGGAGAACACGCAAGTACCAATCATGGAACCTTCTCATTCCAAGTGGTAGGCGCTGGATGTCCCGGTTTGATAGGAAGGGCTTGCCTCTTTCATATGTTTTTGAGCAATCCTTTGACCATTTGATGGCATCAACATTTGGATACTGCTTTGCAATTTGGTGGAGTTTGCTAGCGACGGCCTCCTCAGAACCCCGTGATGGGACTTTTTTTAACTTGGTTCTCAGGCTTGAACTGGTCATGGGAATACCACTTGGACATCGATAAGACGTCTTTGATTGGAACATAAACTGGCCTTATGTTGATTGGAATCTTCTTTCGAAGTTCCCATTCAGGCATGTCCTCATCTTCTTGTGCATCACCTTCTTCAGGAGGCACTCGTTGTTCATATATCGGTTGTCCTTGTTGAGAAGACTGTGGCATCTCATCATGCACTTGCTCGATACGAGCTGGAGAAGGTTGTGGCATCTCATCAGGCACATGCTCGCTAGGAGGCGGGGAAGAATGTGGCATCTTAGGAATGTGAGGGTCACGAGACGGTGAAAATATCTCCCCGACCTCAACAACTCGCTCCAAATTTGGGAGAGGGGGAGGCGGCGAAGAAGCAATCAATATAATGTCCCGTTTGTGCCAGAGGATGAACTACCCCATAACGTCTTCGAGTAACACCAGCCCCTCGGGAGTTGCGTAGTCTATCCTCCACTGCATGAACTCGGGCTTCACGGTATGCACCTTGACCCTAGTGTAGTCCGGTGGTATCTTATTATTGTGGTGTAAGCCACCGGGAGGATGTGCCACACCCGTTGCCACCTCCATCACAGTGTTCTACCGGCCGCTGAGAAACACCAAGGTGCAACTAGTTGGTTCCCGTATACGATCGACTGGGGTTGTGGCTGTAGTGGAACCTTGGCTGCTAGGAACTTTCGGAGGGCTGCCAACTAATGCCAGTTCTCCCGGCGGCGTCACTAATATCCGTGGCTCCGTAGACAGCCCTTACTCCTCTAGCTCCTTCGCAACTAGAGCCTTCACTTAGAGCTCAAGACTAGTCTCCCGGTCTCGACCATGTTTCTTGTACATGTGCCTGTCCTCTTCGAATCCTTGCTTCCAGGTCATCCTTTTCCCTAGCCCCCTGGTACGGCCTGTGTGCTCCTTGTTTCCCAAAGTCATGGCTAAGCTCGTCCCTCTCTCTGGAAGGATTGAATGAGCCCTTCTCCTTGTCTTCAGCATATTTCAGTATCCTTGATACCGCCTCTTGGGTCTCCGGCTTATCAAACTTAAGATTACTACCGGATGATTCTGTACTCCTCGCATATATCCAGTTCCTTGAGCGTACCTTCAAATTCATCACATCGATATTCCCAACAGCTATGGCCTCTTCGTCCATCTTCCTAAACTGTTCTTCCTTGGCATAGTAGCCACCGAGGCCTAGATGATGGTGGTGTTTGTTCCTCTTCGCCAGCTCGGTGTTACGGACACTGAACTCCAATGCCTCCGGTAAAGTCTTCTGAGCCACGAGCTCCTCCCATTGACTAGGAGTTATTTTGCCGAACTCGTTGAAGGGAGTTAACCCCTTTTGGATATACTTCGTGTTGAGCTCCGACCTCCAACATCGGAATGACTCTCCCATCATCCTGATAGCATTTTTTATCAATTCGTGCTTACCCTCCGGAAATCTAAAATTGACCTTCAGCTGCCTATCCCATAGTGCATTCTTTGTGTTCTCTGGTACCTCTTTCCAGTTAGGGATTGCTGGGTTCAATTTATCTTTTACTAGGGCCTCGATCGCATTACAGAATCGCCCTCTTAATTTCTTTGGCTCAAGGATCTCCTCTGCTGGCCCGACCCCCGTTATCACATAGCATGCCTTATCTGGATATAGATTTCCTTTTCTATCCCCTTGTTTCCTTTTAGGCTTGGTAGTCGTGGTTGTGTCTTGAGTTTGTGGAGCAGAGGCATCGTGATCTGTCTCTGTGGCTGTTTCTACTCCGTCTTGTACAGCGAGATGTCACAGACATCGACGTCGTCTTTTCCGAGTTTTAGGAGGGACATGTATATACGACAGGTCAAAGTGTTAGCAGAGGTAACACAGTCAAAGCTTTAGCAAAATTTACAAGCTAAGGCTTTTTCCCTACCTCCTCGTTCGGGTCAAAATCCTTGTCCAAATCTTCCTCCATTGGCCTCCTTCTGGCTTCACATGGGAAAGGATCCTCGGGACTTTCATATCCCTCTTCTGAGTCATCATCATCATCATCCTCTTTTTCTTCGCCTTCAGCAGCCTCTCCTTCGGGGCCTTCCTCCTCGTCACACTGCTCCTGAGTAAGCATCACTTCTAGATCCTTTTCTACCTCGTTATCAAACTGTTCCTGAGTAAGCTGGTCCTCTAGTGCTTGCTCCTCAAGGGTTGGCTGCTCATCATGCTTGGGGCATCGAGCTGCACTGTCTGATGTTCGCGACATTATTTCGCGCTTTGTTCTAAAAGATGCAAGAAAGTGTGCTTTAGGTACGCGAGAAGGTATAAGAAATAAAAAAGGCTATAAACTAAAGTAGTCCTATAAAACAACAATCTATCAAAAAAACTAGTAGTAACAGTAGTAGAGGCCTCAGAAACATGTCAATCATCATCTGATCTTGAACTTGGAGCATCAAGGCATCATAACAGAGAAGGGAGGAGAAGGTAATATAGGGGCGGCTGCTAATGATGCCAAGTTCCTCACAAGTTCTTGATCATCAGCTCATATTCCATATAATGTATGGACTTGGATAATTTCATCATCGGCAAAACAAAGGAGATGAGAGGAGAGGAGAGATTTGGCAAAAAAACCAACAGCTGCTTAACAAACATAGTGCATCAGCTGATGGCAAAAGACAGGACAACAAGTCCTGGGCGAGTCCTGAGAGATTTGGCAAAAAAAAGCAATTGCAGCCAACAGTTAGTAGCTAGAAGTAGCAAGTAGTAGTAGTTGAGTAGTAGGAGTAGTAAAAGGAGGAGTAGTAAGAGGAGTAGTAGGAGTAGTAAGAGGAGTAGGAGGAGTAGTAGTAGTAGTAGTAGTAGAGGTAGGAGGAGTAGTAGTAGTAGTAGCAGCAGCAGCAGCAGTAGCCGCCTACTGAACATAAGTAAAGAGCAAGTAGCAAAATAACAGTAGGAGTAGTAGTAGTGGTGGTAGGAGTAGTAGTAGTAGTAGCAGCAGCCGCCGCCTACTGAACATAAGTAAAGAGCAAGTAGCAAAATAATTGCAATACATGTTTCAGATCACTAGCTAATATATATGTTTTTATGGCCGTAGCTCATGGCTGCCTATATATGTAGAAGAGAAAACCAGAAAATATTAAGATATTTCTTGAGCCTTTCAAATATAAGTACAGGCAAAAATGAGCAAATACTTCATACTTCAAGCAAGATGAGCAAATACTTCATACTTCAAAATGAGCATGATAATCGAAGTACAGGCAAAATGAGCCTTAACAAGCAAGTACTTCATACTTCATACTTCATAACAAGCAAGTACTGCCTATATATGGAGACCCAGTGAGCCTTAACACAGAAATTTGCATGGTAATAGAAGTACAGGCAAAATGAGCAAATACTTCATACTTCAAGCAAGTACATTTCTTGAGCTTTTCAAATGTTTTTTATGTGTTGTTTTTCTTATCATAGAAGATATAATGATCTAGCTCATACAGGTAGTACTAGTTTGTACTTTGTAAACGTGTAAGATGATAAACATGTGAAATGCTAAGAACCTGTATTCACATGTGAAATGCCAATAAAGCACTGCACCTAGCATAAATGCCTTTTTTGTTAATTTTGGCATTAAAGCTGCATAAATAGCACCAGACTTGACTTTTGTATCCATCTCGTCATTTTGTCAGTCAAGTTCACATTAGTTTGATCATGCTTGCCATAACCCTTTGCCATAGCACCTTAAGCTAAGTTACCAGATTAGATGTCATCTCATTTCAACAAGTCATCTGTGCTAGAATGAGTTTAGCTTATTATAAATGTGTACAGTTCTCTGATAAGTTTAAGTGGAGAAAATAGAACCAAATGGATGCTATAAATGAAGATATTACAAACTACGACCGCTACCGTTGTACCTAAAACTGGACTTGCACTGTCTGACGGGCAGAAAATAGGAAAACAAGTGCTGAAACGGTATAGCTTTTGCTGCCTTTTTGAGAGAGAAAAAAACTATCCAACTGGCATAGTTCTCACATAGCCAATTATACGTTCTTTTAGAGTTTTATTAGTTCAGTATGTTTGAAAGGTATATCTATTGTACAGCTGAGTTGCAGCAAAAATCCCCATTATAGCTGAACTGAATCCAGAAGGGAATACATCAGTTTTACTTCTCAGGTGGGGCACAATACCTGAATGACACCAACGAGCACTTGACTCCTAAACAGACTTGTATAATTTCGCTAGTTCCCAATCAGTGGTCCAGCAATGTGTACTTAATTCCGATAACATATATAACGGCAACATAATGATAGATTATATATCACTTTAGCAGAGTTCAGAGACTAGTCACAACAGAACCTCCACTAAAACATCAAATGGCTTAAGGAACCGACACCGGAGGGTAGTGGCCAAGTCATTGGCGGCCTGATAATCGTCTAGGGTTGGGGGTGAGGTGTCGTGCCGGTCAGCTCAATTGTGGGGGCACATTAATGGGCTGACATGGCCCAGACCCCAGACGCGGGCAAGGTAAGAAGAATCTTTGGGCCCTGATACGGAGGCTCATTATCTTTGTTATAAGCATTTGTACTCTTCGAACCTGCGGTCAGGTTGTGTAAACGTTTTCCAATCATATAGTTATTATATTTTTCATTGACAAATGACAGCTATCCAAAAGTTAAAATCAATTTTTCATGTCATCCAATATAAATGGTATCAACTTGCCATTTTGGATATCATTGTTATATAGAAGAGGTGGTTTGGGCATACATATACTGAAGCTAAGGTAATTTGAATTTCAGGAAGCATATATGTGGCTATGTCAACATAGCTTCAGCAAAACACAAACAATTTTAGCACAAATCAAACAACAGTAGCAAATTCTAGTATAGTAGCCTATAGTGTACAGAGCAGACATGAGTCTGAGATCTGGCCCAGCTACTATTGCAGTCAGTAGTCAGTGTGCCCATCATGCCAAACATAATCGAACAAGCACTTGAAATCAATTGAGAAGCAGGAAAGAGTGGATATGAACTCACATTGGGCCTGGGTCGCCCTGGGCCTGGACCGGCGCAGCACCTGCAGCTGGCTGGCGTTGGCCACCCCGAGCACGGCCGACTCGTAGGTGCCGATGTTCCCGACGATCCTCTTGGTCGACTGCAGGTACACGTACGCCTCCACGGAGACCAGTGCGGACGGTGGCTCCCACTGCCTGGAGTGGAACAGGAAGCCAAGCTCGGTGGGGCGGGTGTGGAGATGGGGCCGCCGGCCGGTCAAAAACCCTAGGTTGGGGAGGAGCAGGCGCGCGGGTGCGGGGAGGGGTCGCATGGGTGCGGGGAGGGGGCGCGCGGGGCCGACGTCGGGACAGGTCCGGGAGGCAGCCTGACGACGTCGGAGAAGAAGAGAGCGCCCAACAGGCAACTCCCGTGTGCGGCCTTGAATATATAGTTGGGATGATTTGTAGGGGCGGTTCCTGATCCAGCCGCCCCTACAAATAGTTTCTATTTTTTTAATTATAAATACTATATTTTTTATATCATAAAAACACAAAGTAATATAAAAAAATTGTGTATATGCACAAATATAATATTTTGAATTATTCTATATATGAATAAATATATATATATATATAAACAATTGTAGTCAAAATAATATAGAAAAAAAAAAAAAAAGAAAAATTAAAAATTTGAATTTTAAAACTTCGACTACAATTTTATGACATTAAATGAAATAAAATAAAAATGTTGTAAACATAAAAGTTGTATAACTCATCAATATATACAACTTTTATTTTTGTCATCTTGTCATGTGACTTTGTTTGAACGATTCAAATTTTGAAATTCAAACAATTTCAACTTGAAACAATATTTTGAAAGAGTAAATGATTTTAGATGAAAAACTCATGAATACCAAAGTTGTAGAACTCATTAATATGTATAACTTTTATTTTGATCATATTTTTATTTGACCAAATTTGAACAGTTGAAATTTTAAATTTCACTAAATGCAAACTTTAAACAAGATTTTGAAACCTTAAATGATTTCAACAATAAAAGTCGTGAACATAAAAGTTGTTGAACTCCTCACTATCTACAACTTTTATTTTGGTCACTTCTTCATGTGACAAAGTATTAGTAAACATTGTTCATAAATTCACATATGACTCATAGTTTCATGAACTATAAGAGAAACATGTTGATTTGTGAACAATGTTTATTATCACTTTGTCAGATAAAGAAATGATCAAAATAAAAGTTGTAGATCTTGATAAGTTATACAACTTTGGTATTCATCACTTTTTCAGCTGAAATCATTTAATGGTTGAAAATCTCGTTCGAACTTGTCATTTTTTAAATTTGAAAAATTTGAAGTGCTTAAACTTTGTCAAATGAAAAGATTGACCAAATCAACACACTAACTAGATAGGGCAAGATTTTAGAAAATTTTAGGAAAAAAATCATCACATTTGAAGTTAGTATGAGGAAAAAAGACTAGTTACAAATTTTACCCAGAGATTAAAAAGAAAAATCACTACTGTTCATGATGATCAATGATGAATAAGTGTGATTTCTCTTTTTAATCTGTGGCTGAAACTTGTAACTAGATTTTCTCCCTCATACGAACTCCAAATGTGATGGTTTTTCCCTAAAATTTTCTAGAATCATGCTCTATCATTTTAGTCTAGTCATCTATCTTTGTCACTAATTTTGAACAATTCAAATTTTAAATTTTAGAAAATGACAGCTTCAAACCTGATTTTCAAACACTAAATGATTTCAGCTATAAAGGTGATGAATATAAAAGTTGTATAACTCGTCAAGATCTCCTACTTTTATTTTGGTCATTTCTTCATTTCATAAAGTGTTAAGTGATTTCATAAAGTTTTAGTAGTAATAGAGTGGATGTTCAAATAGAGTAATCTGGATGTTGCAAAAGGTAGTCTCACACACATGCATAAATGTAGTCTCACACACATACAAAAATATGTAGTCTTACACACGCACATAAATATATAGTCTCACACGCATCCATAAATAAAGTCTTACAAACACACACTTACATAAACACTCCACATTCAACAACTAGCTAGCCCGCTGTAACGACTTTCCCCTTGACACCTTTTCGTTCCCATGGCAATGTCTTTGGGGAGGTTCTTTTCCACAACACTAATCATCTTAGGAAAGTCTGTGAATAGCGGCATCTCATCATAGTTATTGTAAGCTTCAACATCGTCCACGCCATCAACTCCAATAATGTGCTGTTTTCCAGAGGCAACCACGTGCTTTATCTTCTTCTTCGGGGGAGGTTACTTTGTGGGTCAGACATATAGAAAACTTGTGCGACACGTGAAGCGAGCACCCATGGGTCATCTTGGTAGCCTAGATTCTCGAGGTCCAGGACTCTCAATCCGATCTCGTTCAGTTGGTGTTGTTTGATCCAGCGGCATCGAAACAGGGCCACCATTATATCTCTTCCATAGTCAAGTTCCTATATCTCTTCAATGATGGCAAAGTATTGGATCTTTCGCTCCAATCCATCGAGAGCCTCTATTCGAACGCTGCTGTTTTGGTTCACATATTTACTATCCTTTGCATGGGTATAGTACGTATACCCATTGATGTCATAAGCATTCCAAGATGTCACCTGTCTCGATGGCCCCTCTGTCAACCTACTGATGGTAACAGAGTCTGTGGTTTCTCCAGGCGGTATATTTTGGTCCTTCAACCATGTAGTTAGTCGTTGCTTGTGTTGTTTCATGACCCAATCATCTGAACGACCATTTCTCTCCGCCATAATGATAGCCAAGTGTTCATCAATGCACGGTTGCATCAGTTGTGTACTCTGTAAGACACTGTAATCATGGTCGATGAACACTTTTCTACCACTGGTGCCCTTCCTAGCCAGCCTACCCTTGTGACGAGAATTGGGTTTACCAATCTCTTTCTGTACTTTTAGGTACTCTTGACAGCACTCGATGACTTTTTCAGTACTGTAACCCTCTATGATGGAGCCCTCTGGGTATGCTCGATTATGCACGTATCGACTTAGAACCGACATGAACCGCTCGTAGGACCACATTTCATGCAAGTAGCAAGGGCCCAGTGCCTGTATCTGATGAACCATGTGAATCATGAGATGTGGCATTATATAAAAAAAAGTAGGAGGTAAACACATCTCCAGTTGGTTTTGTGTCTCCACCACAAATTCATGTAGGTCACTCAGCTCTTGCTTGCCAATCGTCTTCTGTGAGATCTTCGAAAAGAAGTAGCACATGTGGGTGATGGCCATTTTCAAGAACTCTGGCTTTATAGCCCTGATTGCAATAGGTAGAAACACTGTCAGCATCACATGGCAATCATGAGCCTTGCAGTGTGTTATTGACAAGTCCTTCATCGACACTAGCTTCTTCACATTTGCTGAAAACCTAGTCGAGACTTTGATCCCCCTCAGAAAAGTGCATATAGCTCTCTTCTCGTCTGGTGTTAGGTTGAAGCGCACCGCGGGCAGAGTGTATTTTCCATTAGCCTCAGGTACCGGGTGAAGCTGTGGCATCACGTTTAGCTGCACCATGTCTTTCCGTGCTTTCAGACTATCCTTTGCTTGCCTGTGTCCATCAAGGTAGCAATGAGACTCTCAAAGGCATTCTTCTGCACATGCATAGCATCAATGGCATGGGGGACCTCCAGGTCTGGCCAATAAGGCAGATACTGAAAGAAGATCGATTGTTTCTTGAAAGATATGCCTTCGACAGGAGGTGTGTGCTTCTATCTCTGTTCGTCCCATCCGGATTCTTCTTTCCATAGATGACGCATATGTTTTTCACCATTCTGTACACGTTTTCTCCGTTATGACATCTCTCCGGAGGGGGTTTAATCTCTGGGGTGTTGTCATAAAATCTAAAGAATAATTTGCTGCGGTACTTGTGACTTGTCTTTAAGAAGCGTCGGTTCCTTAGGTAAACTATCTTCTTAGATGCATCCAGGTACACCCATGTAGTACCATCCAAGCAAACCAAGCATCCCGTCTTCCCTTTGATCTGTCCAGACAAAGCAAACAGTGCGGGGTAATCATTGGTAGTAACAAATATTATTGCTCTACATATGAAGTCCTCCTTTCGGAATGCATTGTACATCTGCTCCCCATGCCTCCATAGCCTCTTCATTTCTTGCATCAAAGGCTCGAGGAATACATCTATATTAATGCCTAGTTGTTTAGGGCTAGAAATAAGAATAGTGAGGAGAAAATACTTTATCTTCTGACACAACTATGTTGGGATGTTGTACATGGTCAAGATCACTGGCCATGTGCTGTGGTCGCTCATCCTCTCATTGAAGGGATTCATTTCATCGGTGCTCAAGCCAAACCGTACATTCCTTGGGTCATCGCTGAATTCTTTGTGCTTCTCATCAAACCTTTGCCACTGACTACAATCAGCCGGGTGCGCAATCTTATCATCATCCACCTTGTGCTCATCATCCCACCATGTCATGAGTGCGGCTTCTTTAGGGTTTAGGAAGATACATCTCAAGCGGTCGATCACTGGCAGGTACCACATTACCAAGGCAGGAATTCTTCTCTTCTTTGCATCGTTGCCTAATGGAGTGTCCTCTGGGGGCTGAGATTCTTGTACCACCTTTTTTGTACCCTTCTTATTCCTCTTTTTCCCCGTGGAGGGTTCGTCCCCACCGTAAAGGTCATTGTTCTTGTACCGGCTGGCCCCACACTGAGGACATTTATCCAGTGACTTGAACGTTTCGCCACGAAAAAGTATACAATGGTTGGGGCATGCATGGATTTTTTCAACCCCCATTGTCAATGGACTTATGACCTTCGCTTGGTATGTGTTGGCGGGAACTGAGTTTGGTTGTGGCAGCACCCATGACAGGAGATGTAATAGATCATTGAAACTACAGTCTGACCAACCGTACTTAGCCTTTAGGATGAGCAGCTCAAGCACAAAACGTAGCAATGTCCAATGTGTCGGACATCCCTTTTCAACACCATACACAGTCTCCTTCGATGCTTTTGTCACCCTTTCCAAATTTTCTAGACCTTTCGGCCTATTTAGTAAAATCTCTAGTCCAAGGGCTCGAATCATGTCCTCCAAATCATCTTCATCCCCGACACGTGCTCCACCATCATTATTGGCACCACCTTCGTCGTTACCATCCCAACCACCAGCATCACCACCTTGTTCATTACCAAACTCGAATCCATTCATGCATCAAGCTCTGTTGAATATTGGGACAGGGATTCTATGGTTTTGTCATCGTATTCCTCCTCATCCTCGTTGTATTCCTCCTCATCCTCGTCGTTAACAATAACCGTTTCACCATGATAAATCCACACTGTGTAGTCCTCAACAAATCCTCGCATAATCAAATGTGATATGATGATAGTCACATCTATCCATGCCATATAGTTCTTGCAATCTTTACATGGGCAAATAATTGTATCCTTATTCTCTTTCAATGTCGTTGCATGCTTCTTTGCGGCTTCAATAAATTTATCCACCTCTTCATGGAAACCTACCTTAAACCTTAACGAACCATACATACAAGAGTTTCTGTACTCCATCTTTTACAACAACAACAAAACAAACATTAAAGAACTACTTATTCAGATATATATAAAAATGAATCAAAGTAATAATTACTTAAGAATAATTGTATATACTTCAGATATATATGAATATAAATCTAATATAATTACATGAAGCATACAAACACACCATGGTAGAGGAAAATTAATTAATGGCCCATTTATCCATAAATAATTAAAATACACATTTATTGATTACAATAAACAATTTCAAAGACAACAATTAGCAACAATTATACTTTACCGAATATATTTCATACAAACCCTAGCCCAATTTCATCAAACATAAATTTACAAAAACGAAATTAATAAAAAAACCAAACCCTAGATCTAAATCCACATGCACATGAAACATCCATAAAACTAACTAATTGTTCACTAAAATCAAGAAACATGGACCAAATAAGGGTATGATCTTGTTCCCCTCCCTAATTTACCCAAGTACATTTAAAACTTGGGTCTAATTTGCTGCATAAGTAGCTCAAGCACCATAGAAGAGAGAGAAAAAAACTCTAATTACTCACTAACCAACCTATTAAAACTTCAAAAAAAGTATGGAATAGTATTTTCTTACCTTCTACAACCTCTCCACCAAAGAATTTGAGACAAAAACCTTCCCCCCTTAGTAGAGCAATTTTTGGGAGGTGCCCAAGGCCTCCCCACCTTTCTTTCACGGGTTGGAGTGAGTGACCCGAGGAGGAAGAAGGTGCTGCAGTTTGGTTTATATGTGGGTCATTTGTAGGGGCGGCTGGTGATTGAGCCGTCCCTATAAATAGGAGCTATATATACGGGGCATTTGTAGGAGCAGTTCAATCACCAGCCGCCCCTACAAATAGCAACTCCAGGGGCGGCTGGTGATTGAGCCGCCCCTATAAATCAGATCACATTTGTAGGGGTGGCTAGTGTCTGGGCACCCGAGCACGCCATTGTAGGGGCAGCTCCATCACCAACCGCCCCTACAAAAAAATCGAACCGTTGCTAAAAATCATTTTTCACGTAGTGAAATTTTAGAAGTCCTCACAAAAAAAGCAAAGCATCCATCAATTGAATTTGTAGACTAATAGCAATAGCCATCATATCTTTTTTACTTCTAAATTACCCATCTTTTTCATTAGATGAAGTAAAAAAAGAAACATCCAAAAATGCATATAATTACCCTCCTATGACATTACATAAATAACTTAAAATAATCCAGTGTTGCCCTTATAAAAGACAAGTAAAATACTATGTCTAAATTGACTCCATATGTTATTAGGAAAGATAACCTAAAATAACCCCTAAATCTACATCTAAATTAGTCACTATAACATTATTAAACTAATATGAAATAACCCCTAAATTTGGAAAAAAATGCTGCCATCTTGAAAAACTTAGAGTAACCCCTACGCATGCTTAGACTATCCACTTAAGCCATTATTAATGTATAAAAAACTAAATCAAAGTATTTATATGTAATGCTTGCTATCATTTATCATATGAAAGTTGTTTCCTTAAATAATTAACTTGAAGAATATGTCTATAAAAATTTCTATGGTTTAGCAATAACAAAATATTTTTTATGACTCATGTACTAACAACAATAACAATCCATATTATACTATCATTACTCCATGAAGAAAACTATATGACTGGCGGTACAAGTGTTACCACCACATCCAGCAGTGTAAGTCATGTGAGTTATGTGGCTATCCTGACGAGGGATGAATTGTCATGCTTGTAAGAGATGTCTACATGCTACATGCCCACACTATGCGATGAGGAGATATCGGATGTTTCCCATGCAACTAAAGAGGAACTGACTCATAAGTCCAGAAAGGGTTGTTGCCAATCATTGATCGGTGTCCAATTATTGGTCGGTATAGATTTATGCCAACGCCATTTATTGTGACTGTTACATCAGTCGGTACAGTGACCGATCATCAGTCACTATAACGACATATAGGACTTTTTTGTAGTTACTATAGATTGGATGTGGTATAGTGCTGGTTGAGGTAATTGCTACTACTTTGCTCATGTCTATTTGGAGAACTTGGAGTTATGGGAATGATGCCTTACATGAAGGAGGGAGTATCTCGATTGATAATTATGTAAAAAGACAAAGAATCTTGTATAACACCGATCGTAAATTGTGGTTAATGATGGTGGAGCTTAAGCTGGGCCAAAAGAGGGCCATGACCCTCCTCAATTTTGAAATTCTTGCGAAATCGCTTGATCTATGTCAGCATATTTTTGAGAATGGAGGTGTCAACATATATGATCTTTAGATATTGATAGTTTGAGAGATAAAAGGGTTTTGATTAGCTGCAATCCTTAAGGCCTGGTTCGGTTGCATGCGAATAATTCCTAGCCTTCCAGTTCCTTTGTTAATTTGTAGTGGCATGGAACGGTTCCTAGCACGGAACAACCCATTCGGGGCTAACTGAACGGGACCTAAATGGACTTATGTTCAAAGGTAGTAGGCAACATAGAATAACTTAACTAAAAGGTGGGTCGGTTTGTTTGAATGGCATAATATGATATGCTTATTTTTATCTATGTATTTATTAGATTTCAACGATATTAATTGGCCTATGCACGGGGCACAATACAATACTATATGATATGGTTTTGGCAAGGCTTTTCTGAAAGTTAATTTGTAACAGCTCTCGGAATTGAAACACAGCAGAGAAACCAAAGAAAACTAAGGGCCGTTTGGTACCGCTCCTCGCGCGGCTCCTGAAGCCGTTTTACCGCTCCCTCAGCCAAACGGCCTCTGGCCAAACTGCCCCATGCGAGGATCCCCTGAAATCCCGCTGAGTGGAGGTGGACGACTCGCCCGGAGCTAAAAAAACTAGCTTCCTCCGGCTCCATCCGCTGTGCGTGCGGGCCCAAGGTGAGTTGGACGCGGATGCCCCTAATGCGTGGCTCTGCATCGGCTTCTTCCTGATGCAGAGGACGCCGGCGAGGGTGGCGGCGACCGGGGTCCAGGGAGGCACACGCGGTGGAGGAGGCTGGGCCGCCGGGAGCACGGCAGCGATGGGGAGGCGCGCGAGTTGGACGGGGCACGAGGCCGCTGGGCGCCGGGACACGGCCGTCGGTCCGCCGGGTCACGCGCGGCCGCGGCCGCTGATGCGGGGGCATGCGCGGAGGCACGGGGAGCTGAGATGCGAGCGGCCGAGAGGAGAGAGATGCGAGCGGCCGAGGAGAGAGAGATGCGAGCGATGCGGCCGATGCGATGCCGGCACCCGGCAGTTGCGAAGCGATGAGGCAGGGAGAGAAAGAATAAAGAATAAATAAAGAGAAATATAAAAGGTATTTTGGACCTTTCATCATTTTTCACCAGAAAGAGAAGCTATTTTGACAAACGGTCTAAAAAATAGCTACTCCACAAATAAATCTACTCCACAAGTAAAGTTACAGCTGAAGCTGCTTTAGTTAGAGCCGGAGCTCTACCAAATAGGCCCGAAAAAAATACAAGAGCAGACCATATAATTAATAAAGCACAAAGACATGGTTCTATCATGAAGCTTAGTGCAATGTCGTCACCACGGTGCGGTGTCCAATAATGACGGAGAGGAGGTGCATGCAGCTAGCAGTATCACGAAGCTTAGCAATGTCGTCATCATGTGTAGACGACGATAGACGGGATGGATGGATCAGACATGATCGGTCGAAGTAACGATAAGGATTCTTATACGCCGCATGCGAGATTAATTCTGCCTGGTCCTCTGGGTCTGGGAGGAATTGTCGTCGATCAGACATGCCCGTTGCCCATCGTTGCTGTTGCCGTTGCCGGCAAAGCATATGCCTGTTAGTCAGATCGATCAAAAGGAAGAAGAAACGAGCGCTGTCGTAGTAGGTACAGGTAGCTAGCTATAGCGGCGCCATGCTGATTGACCGATGGACGGAACGTCGTAACTGTGCTCTGAACGCGTGTAGATTCTATAGCTAGAACCCTAATGATACCTACTGCGTGAACGACCACCATCGGTGCCTAATAATTTGTACCACCACACACACATGCCAAGGTTCCACGTAATATGACCAGGCACCACACAATGTATGGAGTATGGATCTCTAGCTATATATAGATCTCCATTATCGATGGCACGTTAACGTGACGCACTCCCGTTCGTTGCACGGTGCCCTAGCCGGTTAGGTAGATGCTCATGCTCAGCAGTGACCAGCAGGACGACGGCGGCTACTGCATCAATGTATACTGCATCCATC
This sequence comes from Miscanthus lutarioriparius, assembly GCA_904845875.1. Lineage (NCBI taxonomy): Eukaryota > Viridiplantae > Streptophyta > Magnoliopsida > Poales > Poaceae > Miscanthus > Miscanthus lutarioriparius. The sequence goes on along the minus strand of CAJGYO010000013.1, from coordinate 28,265,078 downwards.
ATCGAGGCATGGCCGCCGCAGCTTGGCGTACGTCGTCCGTTTACTCATCTTCTTCCTTGAGGATGATGTAGATAGATTATTTCATGCATCGCCGGCCGGGCATCTTTAGCTGCATGCATGCATGCATGCTAGCTCTATAGCTAGCTAGCTAGAGGGAGTGCTGACGCGCGCAACGACCGATCGACCATCCACGCAGCTACACATCAGCACATCACCACCTAATAATCGTGGTCGCCATGCCCATATAAGTGCCTGTTTAGTTCCCAAAATTTTACAAAATTTTTCAAGATTTCCCGTCACATCGAATCTTTGACGCATACATGAAGCATTAAATATAAATAAAAAATAAAACTAATTACACAGTTTAGACGAAATTCATGAGACGAATCTTTTAAGCCTAATTAGACTATAATTGGACACTAATTACCAAATAACAATAAAAATACTACAGTACCATTTTCAAAAAAGTTCGCCAACCAAACAAGACCTAAGCATGTGTGTTTGGATCGATGCACGCATATCATCCATGCTGCATGGCAATGGCATGCATGTGAACGAGAGATGCTAGGCCTCCATCATCCGAAAGCTAGACTGTCCCATATGCATTGCGAGCTACTCCTACTAGTGACGAGGAAGTCGTTGAGGTAAAGACTAAAGAGGAGCATGCATACCCACGGACACACACACACACACGTGGCATCTCAATGCAGGTTATGTTGCATGCATGCACGAATAATGTTTCAGTGGCCAGAAATGCAAACCTGCCGGGCGGCCAATTATATATGGCGCCAGATTCCACGATCTCCAACGAGCCTCGACACGTACGCACAACCAGACACTCTAGCATGTTCGTTGGTTGGTGCTGGTGCTGGTTTGGGCTGGCTGGTTCTGGTTTTTTTGAGAGGAAAACACTGTTGACTGACTGGTTTGGGCTGGCTAAAACCAACAAGCGAACAGGCTGATGTCAAAGGTGCCGACAGCATCTCCTGTAATACTATGGTCCCTGTTTGAAAGGTGTCGAGCATCTGCAGCAATACAATGATCTCTGTTTGTCAGAACATAAAATAAACTGTCGTCACACTTGTCTAAATAGACGACTCATAATTCCTTTCTTTCTAGAGCGTTTAATTGTTTCATTCAGGTTTTTAGCTCACGAGTCAGGTCCCAAATCTTGGTTAGGATATATTTATTTGTTTGACCTATAGTTTTTAGACTTTTAACTCAAAAGCTAGCTTTCTGACTTTTGGTTTTTCTGTCTTAGCTTTTTGCTATTAACTTTAATAATAAATTTTTAGCTTCTCAACACACTAAAATCCAGAAAAATTTCTCTCGAAGTGCTTTTTAGTTTATTTCCTAACAAGCTAGCTTTCTACCTTTTCAAAAGCCAGCTGAACAACTGACCTGTTTGTTTCAGCTTCTGAATTCTAGCCGACAGAAGCCATCGAAAAGCTAAAACAAACATGCCTTAGTACTCATTTGTGAGACCTGTGTGTCAATGTGACACCATTTTAATTTTTTCCTTTATGTATTTTTCTTCTTTCTCATTAAATTCTCTTCCTCAGAGAGCACGACTCTCCCTCTCGTGTTTTGCTCTGCTCCCCCTCCCCACATCGCTATGCTTTCTCTCTCCTTCACCCCCGCTTGCTCCCCCCTCTCTTGCCAATCATGAACTTGTGTTGCTTGGAGGCCAAGCTCCTCCTCTCACCCAAGCCCACGCTTGTCGGTTGCCAAGGGCCAATCTCAGTGGAAGGAGCTCGAGATGGTGCTCTAGCCAATGGAGGAACTAATCGGAGACGTCCATAGCCATAGGTGATGGATCCGGTCAGGGTGAGGTGATCGATGGAATCAGGAACACTAGTGGCACAGTCGAGTAAGCAGGCACATTGAAGGGAGTGTGATTTGAGAGCCCTCCTTATTTGGAGACATGAGAAAAGACATTATTATACCACAATTTTTTTCTCTATCGTTAAAGTTAGAGTAGACCGTCTGTTTGGAGTTTGGCATGGCTCCACTTCACTAGTGAAGCCAGCTTTTTGGCTTCAGCTTCACGAGCAACTCCAGCAGAGGACTTGGAGCTGTTTTAGTGAACTGTTTGGCAAAACATCTCTACATGTGGAGCTTTTTAAAACATGCTTTCACAGAATCCTACGTAGGACCCACCAGAGAAAGTTAGAGCTGGATGAAGCTACTATTTTTAGGTCTATGTCACATCCATCCCTTGAGAGAACTAGTCGGGGATGTCCATAGGTGGTGGATCCGGTCAGGCCGGGTGGGGCAACTGGTTGAATCAGGAACACACTGGTGGCACGGTCGAGTAAGCATGCACATTGAAGGTAGTGTGATTTAAGGGCCCTCTTTTGTCAGGAGACATGAGAAAACACATTATTGTACCACAATTTTTTTTCTCTATCCTTAAAGTTAGAGTAGACCATCTATTTATTAGAGGGGTCCTGTTTGGCATGGCTCCACCTCGCTAGTGAAGCTATTTTTTTTTTGCTTCAGCTTCACGAGCAACTATAGCAGAGGATCTGGAGCTATTTTGATAGACTATTTGGCAAAACAGCTCTACACGTATCTTCTTAAACTATGCTCTCACAGAATTCCACATAGGGCATTAGATGAAGTTGGAGCTGGGTGAAACTACTATTTTCAACTCTTTGTCCCATTCATCCCTAGTGAGAGCATGCTTTAAGGAGCCCCTAAGGTGGAGCTATTTTATTTTACTCCGTTTGGCATAAAATATCTCTTCAAGCCAGTAGAGGAGCTGTACCAAACAGAGCCAGAATCTATTAGGGATGTTTTAAAGGTCCAAATATAGGCGCACTACAATATACATGCATACTTTCATATATTATATTTTTATACGGCTCGTAGTAGTTATATTTTCTATGTTAATATTCGGTTCGTGGCTTTGTGCGAGCTTGGTGGCTGCTCCACAGCCACTGTATGCAGAACCTGGCTTGAAATTAAAGGTCGAGTGAGACTTACAGGGCTTAACTATCCCTGTTAGGTGAAAAGAACCCATATATTATTTATTCAGGGCGCCATGTGAGTCGCTGAGGTTAACGACGAGAAGAGAGATTGCTTCGTGTTCGCCGAATCTTGTGCGCTCGCTTGCGTATCTCGTCGTCTCCCGTTGACTCCGATCTCTATCGGTCTCCTCCCTCCACAGAGTACCAAACAACGTGCAGCAGGAGAGAAACAACAAAAAGGTCACGCACTAGCAAAAAAAAAAAAGGTCGGACCTGCACGCAAGCCGTCTAATATATGCCCAATTACACCGACCAAACCGTGAGCCTAATAATTCAGGCTTTGTTCGGCTAGTTTATAAGTCGCTTGTGCTGATTTATACGACTAATTTACTTGAAGAGAAAAATACTATAGCATAACTGAAGCCGGCTTATAATGACAGCCGAACAGAGCCATAATCTCAGTACGGAGTAGTATATGTGTGCTAGCTAGAAGAACCTGCTAACTCGATCGATCTATCCGATGTTGTGGTACACACACATATACAGATAGCTTGTCGATGCAAGCAAGTTTAACTCTGATTTTTTTCTGGAACGTACCTCAGGCACGGATTTCATTAAGCAGAAGCAGAGTTTTTTGGTTACAAAGGACTGGCCGGTAATCCTAGAATTACCAGCGCAATCCCACAAGCACAAACGATACAGCAAGAAAGCACGGGGGGGCCCTCCACCACCAAACCCTTACAGACTGAGACTATTACATGAAGACAAAAACATATTGGTAGCTTAAGGTGTAATGTAGCCGCGATAGCCAGCATCCACCAAGGAAGCCAAGGGAGCCGGCACGACAACAGCGGCAAAGCATCCACACGAGAAACGACCACGGCGGCCAAGCATCCGTCGGAAAAGGACCATTACGGCAAAGCATCCGTAATGAGGGCCATCACACGCTCTGCAGCTGAATGAGCGTGGAGATTGAAGCGATGAGGTGGCCAAGCATCCACCCAAGCAGCAACAGCGGCAAAGCATCCGCCAACGAACCGAACGACAGCGACAACAACAAACACCGAAGGACAAACCAATGTGAAGATAGAGTTGAAGCACAGATAGGCACAGCAGAGCAGGCAGCAACACCGACGATTGACGCGCGGGTAAGAGAGTTGTGGCAGCTGCAGTGCCCCAAACGAAGCCTTCAAGAAGGGGATGATATCCACGGATGCCAACAATGTTCGGAGAAGCACAGGCAGGATTTACATCCGTGGGATGAACAGAGCTTCGGCGACACCTTCAAGAAGGTAGGTGACGCGTGCTGCGCCAACGCCGCCGGCCCAGATGAACACCCTAGCAGCAGAGCCAATGGCACCCGCCCAAGGCCACGGGCCGCCCAGCCGGTAGCAGGCCACTGCTGCCCAGCTATAGAGCCAACCGCCCCAGGCCGCGGCCGGGCCAATCCGGCCGCCACAAGCCTCGAACGGACAGCCGGCCGCCGTGACGCAAGAAGCCAGGCCACAAGACCGCCCGTCCCATGCCGCAACGGCAGTGGAGAAGCAGCAGCATCCGGCGTCCACCGCCCTGACCCCAATGAGCCAAGCACGCGCCGGCGCAGATCCGGGGAGGAGAAGGCCAGATCCGGCCCCGAGGAGCCCCCGGATCTGACCCATCGGCCGATGAGCTCACCGGAGAACCACCGGGAAAGGGTATGGAGGTGGAGGGAGGGGGGGGAGGAAGTGGCTGCGGCGGGCACCACTTTTCAGGCCGCCACCACCACACACCGGAGGGCAGCGACGGCGGCCGGAGGGAAGACGGGGAGGGGGAGGCCCTAGGGGCGCCGAGGTGGTCGCCCCCGAGTCACCCTAGGGGAGCGCTCGGGGGAAGAAGAGTCAAGTGCTCGTTAGAAACTGGGAGGTGATTCGCACCGTGGAAGTTTAACTCTGATTTCTCTTGTTTTGTGTCACGGCAAAATTGAGGCATGAACAGCCAACTACAGTGCTACTCTAAGCACAGGAATTTGTGCACAAGGTGCCGCGCGCGATCATCGCGGGCAAACAAGTACCGAGGTACGACTACGACAGAGAGTACTTGACCAACGCCTACGCTGGCGCTGACGGACGACGTACAGTACATTCGTTTGCCGACAGCGCACGGTCGTCGTCGGCAAACGCGTCCGCGCGCCGGGGGCCGAGGCTCGCGGTGTGTCGCCCGCCGGATGGCCCGCGCGGCCGCTAGCTACCTACGGAACACCCCGCCCCGATTCGCTGTACCCGGCCGCGTGCGCGCGCCCATGGGACCGTTCCTCCTCGATCGGCCTCCTCCGTTGCCCAAGCCTCGCGCGCTGGCCAACCGTTTCGCCTTCAGCGTGACTGACTGCTGCGTCGCACGCACCGTCCGACCGTAACAGGCGCCCGGAAAAGGACACGTCGTCGCTATAGTACTGACGGATGTTCGTTCGTGCAGGCAACACACGCGGGCCACCTGGCTTGGCCCCCGGCGCCAGCCTGGACCTGGAGGTGGGCGCGACGGCCGGCGCCAACACAAGCGCCGCCCGGGGTGGTGGTGGTCGTTGTACGACGGAGCCAGAGGCCATGGCCCGGGGCCCCTCGGCAACCCAACGGCCGGTCGCGGTCCCGGTCCCCTGGCGTGCCGGGTACCGGGCCCCAGCACGGGACTCCGCCGCGGGCCCCACGCCCACAGATTCGCGTCGCGGTCTAGGGAAGCTTGGCGGCCCCAACTATAAATAGCGGGCGGCCTCCCCGCGTCCTCTACACACACCCGGCCAGCCTCCTGCTCTCCTCCTCGCACCTTCTTCCACCTCTGCTCTCTGCTCTCCCAGGCCCTGCAGCTGCAGGCACCGAGAGAGAACAGAGTCGCTAGTAGCTGTTGCTTGGCTCCCTGTCTCCCACCACAAGGCTTCCCTTCCTTCGATTCGATCGGATCAAGTAGCGGCCTGCTTGATCAGTTGGGATGACGAAGCACGGCGTGGTGGTGCCGGTGCCTGAGGCGGCCGTGGCGGTGCCGCCCAACACGGCGCCGCTGTTCCAGTACCCGCCGCCGCGGGCCGCGGCTGGCGTCGCCGTGCGCAAGAAGTACCTGCAGATGGGCGGCGCGGGTACCGGCGCCGGGGGGCGCATCGCAAGCGGCTGGGTGGAGTCCATGCGCGCGTCCTCGCCCACGCACGCCAGGGCGCCCGCCGCGCTCGCCGCGGGCGTCGACGAGGAGCGGTACGCCGCGTGGATGGTGCGTGCGCGTCCCCGCCCCTGCATTATTTATTGTTGTTCATTCACGTTTCCCATTTACTTACTGCACGGTGGTGTCGTACTGAAATGCATGCGCTCCTCTGTTTCATGCAGGTGAAGCACCCGTCGGCGCTGGGCATGTTCGACCAGGTGGTGGCGGCGTCCAAGGGGAAACAGATCGTCGTGTTCCTCGACTACGACGGCACGCTGTCCCCCATCGTCGACGACCCCGACGCCGCCTACATGTCCGACACGGTAAACATACTAGACTGGACGTGCTCCTGCGGTCCCTGCCGGAGACTGACCAAACTCCCCTGCTTCAATCATGCACATGCACCTGACTGCCCCTGATCACCGCTTTCTTTGTTTCTCCGGCCTGGCAGATGCGGCGGGCGGTGCGGAGCGTCGCCAAGCACTTCCCGACGGCGATCGTGAGCGGGCGGTGCCGCGACAAGGTATTAGCCACAAATGCATGCATGCCATGGATCGATCATCGATGTCGATCACAGTCAGAGCACGCACGCACCGCAGTCACTGACGGGTTGTGGTTGTTGTTGCCGTGCAGGTTTTCGAGTTCGTGAAGCTGGCTGAGCTGTACTACGCCGGCAGCCACGGCATGGACATCAAGGGCCCCGCGAAAGGGTCCCGGCACACCAAGGCCGCCAAGGTACCCATCCATCCATCCAACCTTTGTTCTTGCCACTTCCGCATCGTCTCCGCCCACCCGAAAGGGGGAAGATTCTTATCTTGCTCTGTCCCTCTGTGTGGCTCACAGGCCAAAGGCGTTCTCTTTCAGCCGGCCAGCCAGTTCCTGCCCATGATAGAGCAGGTAACACTCACTGATCATCGTGCCCATGGCGGCCTGTTGGCTGCCTGCCTGCTTTTCGATCCTAGCTTCTTTGCAACTGCAACTGCAATGCTCAGTTTCGTTTCTGGTGTGTCTGTCATTGTATCATCAGGTGCACGATTCTCTGGTGGAAAAGACCAAGTGCATACCTGGAGCCAAGGTGGAGAACAACAAGTTTTGTGTGTCTGTCCACTTCAGATGCGTGGATGAGAAGGTAGTGGGCCAGACTCTTTCCTCCTTTTCTCTTCATTCACATATTTATATACTACCATATATAGAATTTAATTCTTCATTTTTTTGGTGTCTAACTAAGGCCTGAGATTGATCGAGAGAGACTGTGTATTAACTTCCTTTTTTCTTTTGTTTTACCATCATCTATTGATCATCGATCCAGAGCTGGAGCACATTGGCTGACATGGTGAAGTCGGTGCTCAAGGACTACCCGAAGCTGAAGCTGACGCAGGGGCGGATGGTGTTCGAGGTCCGCCCCACCATCAAGTGGGACAAGGGCAAGGCCCTGGAGTTCCTCCTCGAGTCCCTGGGCTTTGCCGACTGCACCGACGTGCTCCCCGTGTACATCGGCGACGACCGCACCGACGAGGACGCCTTCAAGGTGCTCCGCAAGCGCGGCCAGGGCGTGGGCATCCTCGTGTCCAAGCACCCCAAGGACACCTCCGCCTCCTACTCGCTGCAGGAGCCCGCCGAGGCAAGTGCCGTCTCCGTCTCCATCTCATTCTCGGGCCCGGGGCCCGGGGGTCGGTGTCCCCGGGTTGTCTCCGCCGCCGTCCGTCCGCTTCAACTCTGCCGCCACTTGCCCGCCGCCACACTGACATGTCTATCTATATATTCTTCTCTCGTGACGTGCAGGTGATGGAGTTCCTGCTGCGGCTTGTCGAGTGGGAGCACCTCTCCAAGGCCCGCCCCCACAAGTGGTGATGGTCCACGATGACAGACCGACGCGACGGCCACCCGGTGCCGCCGCCGGCGATCACCATCGAGGAGATTACTTACCGGAGGGATCAATTAGTATATATACTATATATATAAGTACTTACTAGTAGTAAATTATACTATGGGTGGTCGATTAATTAGAGGGATCGGAGGGACTAACTAAGATCGATCCCGCGTCCGTCAGCGTGGTGTCCGTACGTTGTTAACCCACTCCTACTCTTACTGAGCTGAGACGAGATGAGAGTTCACTGTGCAGGCACGGCACAGTCATGTGCGTCCACGGCGACTCCCTTGTTTTTACGGGAGCCGTCCTGTGCTTGCCGGGGACGAAGAGGGCTCTAAAAAAGGAAGCCTTTTGCTTTCTTGGCCGCTGGCCCTTTGGCTACAGCCATCTATCTGGCTGCTGCTGCTGTGCAGCAAGGTGAAGGATGTACATGCTGCTGTGTAGTGTATGTACGTACTACTACTACTACTACTACTACTACTACTACTCTCCAACCATGAACCATGGCTGCTGAATTCTGAGATTGTGTACAATAGCAACTGTCGATGTTATGTATGATATAATCTCTATAAAACAAGCTTGCTTTCCTCACTACAATACTGTGTGTGTCCCTTGATGTTCGTTCTCAGTGCATACATGTTGGACAGGCAGTAATCTCACAGGTTTAATTTGGTATACAGCACATATCTGTGAAGTTTCAGTGGAACGAATGTCTAGAAGGACCGTTACAACCCTGAAGAAAGCCACACAACACAAATGGCCTACAACTAAATGTAGGTGGGACCTTGGACTGCTTTTTGGCTGCAGCTTAGCTGCTGGACATCCGTCCCATTCGGCGGCCACTCCCAGTCCCATTTCCCATCCAGGTCCAGGATGTACATATGATATGTCCCTGTTGGACCACTCCATACATGCTATGGCTTTGATCTACCAGCTTGTGTGCAATGTATGTTATCTGCTCAAAAGGCTTCCCTGAAAGTTGCCTGCTTTCTTGTCAGCATTTGTTTTTTTTCCCCGAACGCCCACCCTGAGAGGGCGTGATCTATCCTTTTGGCTAAGATTTGATTCCTAAAACGGGTTATTCTAGAAACTAGGTCGAGGCAGGACTCCGATCCTCGCCAAAGGAGATTTCGACATGCTACGCTAGGCTATGGATGCACAAGTACGAGTGCAACCCCCACAAGTCATGATGATAAGCTACTTTGCCAACAACTACTAGTCGCAGTTACTTGTTAGGCACTCCCCCATTCCTAAATATCTGTGCTTTTTTGCTTACTGAAAAACAACTTTGACTAAATCTATATAAAAGAATATTATTATTTATGGTACGTAATTAATTGATATTTAAATCTACTTTTTAATAAATTTATTTGAAAATACAAATGTTGCACGTATTTTTTATAAATCGAGTCAAACTTTCGATACGGAAACCAACGGCGACAATTAATTGGGGACTCTGAGTAGTCACTCTTTCCAAAATTATAATAAGGCATATTATTATTATTATTATAGTACAATTTTCATGTTTTGTGCTCATCACTTGCCAATGACAATGAGCTTACTCGTAATTTGGGTCAATGATGACACAATCTGTTGAAGAAAGTTGAAATCTCTAAACTTTGATCTCTAAAAAGTCAAATTATAGATGTGTTCGGTGTACAAAAATTGCATCAACAATGGTTGAACACTGAAAATACATTTATGATTACTTTTATCTGTACGAATTGATAATATAATATAAGAAAAATTAATAGAAAGAGTATATTTTTGAGACTTTCTACTTCCAAATATGTCTTAAATTAATCAACAAATGCAGAAATCGTGGTTTATGATCCAGGCCCCGTTCAGCCGGGATCTGGTTCCATGCTATAACCGGAGGAGCAACAAATCGTGGTTTCTCCTAACTCCACGTTTATTTTGGCACAAGAGAGAAAAAACAACTCCTATAAACAGCACTGCCAAATTGCATGGTGTAGAAGCAGCTAAAGCCACAAGAAACCCTATCAATCACGCTCTTAGGAATTTGTTTGATATATTCATCTATGATTCGTTGGTTGACATCTAGTCCCGGTTGGGAACTGGTTTTAGTCCCGGTTTACCAACTGGGACTAGCGTTCCGAGACTAAAGGTGGTGTTCTTTAGTCCCGGTTTGCCACAACCGGGACTAAAGATCCTCCCAGCTTAAAAAAATAATGCCTCCCACCGCTGCGCCCTATGAGATTCGAGCCCAAGACCTCATGCACTGCCTCGCGTGAGCTTACCACCCCACCTACACAACACATCTAACAATGGATGTGACGCTTTCCTTTTGAACTAACCCATCGGGAGACCTTTAGTCCCGGTTGGTGTTACCAACCGGGTTGGTATTACCAACCGGGACTAAAGGTTGAAGGACTTTTAGTCCCGGGGGCAAAAAAAATGCCGAGACTAATGTCAAATTGAGATATCGTTCTAAAGTCTGTTCTCTAGTAGTGGGTTGATCGAGGTGACGGACATCATTCATTTGTGACAACCTTTGAATCAGTAGCGCGGCTACACATTCCAAGACAAATTTATTTTGGTTAAGAAAAAGAGAGCTTAATGTCAATATCTATGGAAATATATGTTACCGCTGATTCAAAAATGGACGATGGAGACACCGAGGCTTACTCTGCATCCCTGAACATCATGCATACCCTGTTTCACTAAAAAAAACATCATGCATACCTTACTACTATTTATGAGGCATAACAAGTATCACTGAATTAATTTTAATATATTTTTTATAATAAATGTATTTAACATATAAATCTTAAGACTATTTTGTATAATAACACTAATCAAACTTGGCATTTTTTTTGACTCAACAGGATGCATGATTTTTATTAACTTTTGGGATGAAGAGAGTAGTTAGATAAAGGAAAAAGGTTTCCATACAATAATTTTACAGGACACGTTTTAGGCTTATTTGGATGGACTAGAACTAAACGTAAGCCTCGACTAAACATTAGTTAGGTAAACTTTAGCCCGCTAAAAATTAGTCTATGGGTGTTTGGATCCTAGCTAACATATTTTTGGCTAGACTTTTTTAGATAATAGAAGAACATCTGGCTTCATACCCACAAAAGTGAGGACTCAGACCAAAATTATTATAGGACACAAATGCTTAAAACAAAATCAATCTCATACGCTAGACAAACTTAGTTTGTAAGCCTAAAGAGATAAGACCACCCATGGGAGGCAAAGAAAGCCATTGATGCGGTCTCCAATGTGTGGAAAGTAAGATGATGCGTTCTTTCTTGTCATGAGAACGCTGCAATTAACTTCAATGACGAAGCCAATAAATTTCTCGGAGTAAGACCTACACAAAGTTTTTAGTTTTACAATTTTCAAACACAATTTCATTTCTTGTCAACGAAATTGACCAGCATAAGGTTGTTGTCACTGTTAGAGGCGGAACAATACCAAAAACAACAAATAAACCTCGCCATAGAGCCCTTGCCAAAAAACAATGAAATAAAAAGTGTTAAATTGTTTCATGGCCATTAGATAAGCTACAAAGTTTGTACCTGAAAGTCCTAGTTTGGTTTTGGATAATTGATGAAACCTAAGTACTAACCTATGTCATTTAGTGTGATCATGAGCTAGGTTGGTACACACCAAGTGATGGAGCAAGTTGGAAGTCCATGGAGATGAAGATGGACATGTGATGATGGTGATCAAGCTCCAACTTGGAAAAGAAGAAAAAGAAAAACAAAAACCAAGGAGATCAAGGCAAAGGTATCAAATAGGTTTTTGTTTTGGCACTCAAGACACCATAGAGGGTGTGAGTGTGTTTAGGATCGATAGCCGTACTATAAAGAGGGGAAATCTTTGGCTAAGCGGTTATCGAGTGCCACTAGGTGACATGATTCTTGCATATGCATTATGAACCTAGTGTGCTAACAATTAACTCTTGTAAAATGCTTTAAAAAATGCTAACACACATGTACACAAGTTCTACACTTTGTGATTAGCAACTTGAAAGCAAGGGTGAAGTGTTGGAAAAAGGAGAAGAGAAGGAGCAGGGGTGTCGGACCCTAGCTCAGGAGGCATCGGACCCTGCCTGGCCCGGTCCAATGGCCAACCCTAGCTCTCAGGTGCGGGCACAACTGCGTCGGACCGTGCAGAGAGGAGGCGTCGGACGCGATCGAAACCCTGTTCCTCGGGTCCAACGGTGACCAGCTAACGAGGAGGTTGACGCGAGGTTGACACATGGAGGTGTCGGACCATTGCCTGGGTCCGATAGTAGGCGTCGGACCAGGGTCCGATAGAAAAACCGGTTCAGGAACCTCTCTGCATGAATTTTATGGGCATTGGACACTAGGCGTCGGTCGGTCCATCGGTCGCGCTTGGCTGGGTTCGATGGTGGAAATCCAACGCTGTAGTGAGCCATTGGGCGTGTAACGGTCGTTCGAATTCAACTAGGACATGTGGCAGCCTGGGAGTGGCCACGGCTGGGTGTTGGACCCTATGTCGGACGGTCTGATGCCCCCACAGGGACGGTCTGACGGCCCTTCTCATGGCCTAACGGCTAGTAGAGCCTTTAGGGCTCTATAAATAGACTTGGCTCGGCTGTGGCTCACACTCTTGCATATTTTCATCAGTGAAGCATCCTTGTGACTCCAAGCAAATACATCCCACTCATCTCCATCATTGATTCATCATCATAGTGAGATTATGAGTGATTCCTAATGCATTTGCTTGAGTGATTGCATCTAGAGACACTTTGGGATCGTTGTGGCTACGGATTTCTTGTTACTCTTGGTGGTTGCCGCCACCTAGACGGCTTGGAGCCATGGAGGAGGATTGGCATGAGTTGGTGATTGTTCGTGGCCATCTCTGGTGATTGTGAGGGGTCTTGTACCTTCCCTGGTGGAGAGCCGAAAGGTAACTCTAGTGGATCGCTCGTGTCATTGAGTTACCTCACTTGTGGTAGGTTCTTGCGGTGCCTAGTGAAGGCTTGGTGTGGTGCCAATTATCTGCCAAACCACCAAGTGTTGGTCAACACAACGGGGACTAGCATGCTGGCAAGCACGTGAACCTCGGGAGAAAAATCTTGTGTCTACTGTGATTGGCATTCTCCGGTGTTTGATTGGTATTCACATTGATTGGTTCATCACTCTTGCCATGGCGGTATAATCACCCTACTCTCTCTTGTATTTACATTCTTTACTTTCTTGCATAATGCCAAGCTCTTTAGTGTAGCTAGTTGTGAGAGCTTGTTAGTTTGGTTAGTGTGGCTCTTTAGTTAGTCTTTGAGAGCACACTAGCTTAGAGAGTAGTGACTTAGTTTTTTGTGTGCTTAATGATTATAACAACTAGAATTGTTGGGTAGGTGGCTTGCAACCCTCGTAGAGCTAGAGCAAAATTGCATTACGTTGTTTAGTGTACTAATCAATTGCTCTAGTGTTTTTGTGGAGATTTTTATAGGCTATTCACCCCCTTTAGCCATTTAGGACCTTTCAAGTGGTATCAGAGCCGTGGTCACCGCTTGATTGAAGGCTTAACAACCTCGGTGTCAAAAGATGGTTCAAATAGTGTTCAACCATGTTGGGGGCAAGCCACCACACTTTGATGGCACATGCTATGATTATTGGAAGAGAAAAATAAAGATGTATTTGGGTTCAATCAATGACAAGGTATGGGATGTGACCGAGAATGATTTTGTGTTCCTTGATCCCACCAATCCAACCCCAAGAGAACTAGTGAGAAAGCAATGCAACACAATGGCGCTCAACACCATCTACAATGCCATTGATTCAAAAGTGTCTGAGCAAATCAAAGATCTTGAGAGAGCTAGTGAGGTGTGGAAGAGATTGGAAGAAACATATGAGGGCACACCGGTGGTCAAGAGTGCAAAATTATACATTCTTAAGGACAAGTTGACAAGCTTTAAGATGAAGGATGATGAGAGCATTTCAGAGATGTTCCATAGAATGCAAGTGATTGTCAATGATCTCAAGAGTTTGGGTGAGAAAGTACAAGATGATGATTTCTCTCATCGGTTCTTGATGTGCCTACCTCCAAGGTTTGAAACATTGAGATTGATCATCATAAGAGGAGGATTAAAGGACATAACCCCTAACCAAGTACTAGGTGATGTCATGACACAAGAGACATACCATGTGAAAAGGGAAGAGGTTGACCAAGATGAGAAGAAGGATGCGGACAAGAAGAAGAGTGTGGCATTCAAGGCTAGCACATCATCCAAGAGCAAGGGCTAGTGACTTTGACATGGAATCCATGGCTTTATTTGTGAAGAACTTTGGCAAGTTCATGAAGAAGGGCTACAAGTCAAGAAAGAGAAGGGACAATTTCAAGAACAAAGACCAAGTGAGAAGGTGCTTTAGATGCAAGAGCAAAGATTACATCTTGGTGGATTGTCCATACAATAGTGATAATGAAGAGGATGAGAAGAAGAAGGAAAGGAGAAAAAGAAAAAGAAGGAGAAGAAGATGTCCTTCAAGAAGAAGAAGAAGAAGAAGGGTGGCTCTTATGTGGTGACTTGGGATAGTGATGCTTCTTTAGATAGTGATGAGTTTAGTGATGATGAGAAGACATCCAAGAAGAAGGCACTTGCAAGTATCGCCATCAACAACAAGCCTTCTCTCTTCGACACACCATCATGCTTCATGGCTAAGTCCTCTAAGGTAAAATATGATGAAAGTGATGGTGATGATTGTGAAAGTGATGATTGTAGGAGTGATGGTGATGATGAGGAGTACTCTAAGGAGGTGCTCATGGACATGATGGAACAAGCTCATGAGTGTCTTGAGCTAAAAAGAAAGGAGTGCAAAGACTTGCACAAGATATGCAAATCTCTTGAGAAAGCCTTTGATGAGCTCAATGCTACTCATGAGAGGCTAATGGAGCCCATGAGATACTTGTCAAAGCTCACTCTAAGCTTGAAAAGGCTTACTCCTCTCTTCTAGAGCAAGACAAGCATAAGGTTGTTGCATCATGTGATGTGGGCATGACTTGTGATATTATTGATGAATCCTTCTACAAGCCTATTGTTGTTGCTACTACTAACCCTTCTTGTAGCACTTCCACTTTATTTCACCTTTGAGTGATGGTTTCACTTATGATGCCGCACTAATGGTGAAAAATGAGATCCTCAAGAAGGAGGTGAATGAGCTCACTCGTGTCTTAGGTAATGCCTATAGTGGAGATGCCCACTTGCTAAAGTGCTTGGGTAACCAAATGTTTTATCTCAACAAAGAGGGATTGGTCTATACCCTCAAGAAAGGCAAGACAACCTTTGTCACTCATAAGACTAGTTTTGTGAAGGGCAATGGTCGGTTTTGTAATAGATGCAAGCAAGTTGGGCATATAGAGCAAGATTACAAAAACAAGAACAAGAATACTAATGTATCCTCAATTATGTTTGATTCTTGTTATTTGCTTACCAAGGGTACCAATGGTGTGAAGGCTAAGTTCATTGGTGCACCAATAGTGGGCTCAAAGAAGAAAGCTATTTGGGTACCAAAGAGCTTAGTGACTAACCTTCAAGGACCCAAGCAAGTTTGGATACCTAAAAAGAATTGATCTTCTTTTATAAGTCAATTATAAAGCCGGAGGAAGGCATTGGGTGCTTGATAGTGGGTGCACACAACACTTGATTAGTGATTCAAGAATGTTCAATTTAATCAACACCAATGATAGCAGTGGTTATGATAGCATCACATTTGGTGATAATGGCAAAGCCAATGTCGAAGGGCTTGGTAAGATTGTAATATCCAATGACTTGAGCATTTTCAATGTGTTACTAGTAGAGAGCTTAAACTTCAACCTTTCGTTGGTACCACAACTTTATGATCTTGGTTTCAAGTGTATATTTGGTGTGGATGATGTAGAGATCATAAGTGTAGATGGCTCTAACTTGATATTCAAAGGATTTAGATATGAGAATCTATACTTGGTTGACTTCAATGCTAGTGAAAATCAACTGTCAACATATTTGATCACTAAGTATAGCATGGGTTGGTTATGGTATAAAAGGCTTGGTCATGTTGGAATGAAACAATTGAATAAATTGATTAAGCATGATCTTGTAAGGGGCTTGAAAGATGTCACATTTGAGAAGGATAAGTTATGTAGTGCATATCAAGCCAGAAAGCAAGTTGGCAACACACATCGTAAGAAGAGCATAATGAGAACATCTAGAGCATTTGAGTTATTGCACATGGGTTTATTTGGGCCAACAACTTATACTAGCATTGGTGGAAACAAATATGGATTTATGATAGTGTATGATCTCTCTAGATATACATGGGCATTATTTCTTGTTGATAAGAGTGATGTGTTTACAACCTTCAAGACATTCATCATGAGAATACACAATGAATTTGAAACAACCATCAAGAAAGTGAGAAGTGACAATGATAGTGAGTTCAAGAACACAAGAGTTGATGAGTTATGTGATGAATTTAGAATTAGACATCAATTCTCGGTCAAGTACACTCTACAATCAAATGGCCTTGTTGAGAGGAAAAATAGAACCTAGATTGATATGGCAAGATCAATGTTGAGTGAATACAATGTTTGTCATACATTTTGGGCTGAAGCAAACAACATGGCTTGCTACTATAGCAACCACCTCTATTGTCACTCAATGTTGGAGAAGACACCATATGATCTCTTGAATGGTAGAAAGCCAAATATTGCATACTTTCGGGTTTTTGGTTGCAAATGCTATATCTTGAAGAAAGACACTAGGTTGAGGAAGTTTGAGAAGAAATGTGATGAAGGCTTATTACTTGGTTACTCCACTACTAGCAAGGCTTATAGAGTTTGGAATTTAGCTAGTGGTACTCTTGAGGAGGTGCATGATGTTGAATTTGATGAAACCAATGGTTCCCAAGAGGAAGATGAGAATCAAGATGATGTGAGAGGCACACAATTGTTCAATGCAATAAAGAAGATGGATATTGGTGATATAAGGCCTATAGAGGTGATTGATATTGAAGATGACAAGAATCAAGTGCTCTCTAACTCAAATGTGCAAGCTAGTAGTTCTCATGATCAAAATCAAGCTAGTACAAGTGATGATAAAGTACAAGATCAACAACCAATGGCTAGTTCATCATCTCAACAAAATGATCAATCAAGTACAAACAATCAAGTTCAAATGCTCCAACCAACCAATATTGTAAGAGATCACCCATTGGACTATATAATTGGTGATATTTCAAGAGGTGTGCAAACAAGATCAAGATTGGTATTATTTTGTGATTATTTCACATTTGTGTCATCCATTAAACCAAAGAAGATAGATGAAGCTTTGATAGATGTTGATTGGGTGAATGTTATGCATGAAGAGCTAAACAACTTCACAAGAAATCAAGTATGAGAGTTAGTTGAGAGGCCTAAGGATTATAATATGATTGGAACCAAATAGGTCTTTTGGAACAAGCAAGATCAAGATGGGATAGTAGTAAGGAACAAAGCAAGATTAGTAGCTCAAGGTTACACTCAAGTTGAAGGTCTTGACTTTGGAGAAACTTATGCCTCGGTTGCAAGATTAGAAGTAATTAGGATCTTGTTAGCCTATTCTTGTGCACACAACATCAAGTTGTACCAAATGGATGTGAAGAGTGCATTTCTCAAAGGTTACATCAATGAGCTAGTCTATGTTGATCAACCACCTAGTTTTGAAGATGAGAAGAAACCCAACCATGTCTACAAGTTGAAGAAGGCTTTGTATGGATTGAAGCAAGCACATAGAGCATGGTACGAGAGGTTGAGGAATTTCCTACTCTCTAAGGAATTCAAGATGGGCAAGGTTGACACCACTCTCTTCACCAAGAAGATAGGCAATGACTTGTTTGTGTTGCAAATCTATGTTGATGACATTATCTTTGGATCAACCAATTAAGATTTTGTGAGGAGTTTGGAAAGATGATGCCAAATGAGTTTGAGATGTCCATGATTAGAGAGTTGAGTTACTTCCTTGGTTTTGAAATCATGCAAATGAAGAATGGTACATTTATGAGTCAAGGCAAGTACATTAAAGACATGCTCAAGAAGTTTGGAATGGATGATGCTAAAGCTATTAGTACACCAATGGAGACAAATAGAAACTTGGATAGTGATGCTAGTGGCAACATGGTAGATCAAAAGATGTATTGGTCTATGATTGAAAGCCTACTCTATGTGATCGCATCAAGGACGGATATGATGTTTAGTGTATGCATGTGTGCAAGATTTCGAGCCTAACCAAGTGAAAGTCATTTGAAGGCAACAAAAAGAATATTTAGGTACTTGAAGCATACAAGAAATATAGGATTGTGGTATCCCAAAGGAGCTAGATTTGAGTTGATTGGATATTCGGATTCCTATTATGTGGGATGCAAAGTTGAGAGAAAGAGCACATCAGACACATGTCAATTATTGAGAAGATCACTTGTGTCTTGGTCATCAAAGAAGCAAAATAGTGTAGCACTTTTAACCGCTAAAACGGAGTACATTTCGGCCGGTAGTTGTTGTGCTTAATTACTTTGAATGAAGGCTACTTTGAGTGACTTTGGAATCAAGTTCAAATAGGTGCCATTGCTATGTGATATTGAGAGTGCCGTGAAGCTCACTAATAACTCGTTTCAACATTCAAGAACTGTTTACACCAAAATTTGGAAGAAGAACGCGGGAAAACTCGAAGGTTCCAAGATTGCGTCATCAAGGAATCGATTACGCAAGGGTCGATATCAGCTAATTTAGATGCGGTACTGGGATCGGCTCTCTTCAGATGACATCAGCAGATAGCACCAATGAGCTATGGTTGGCGTCGGAAAGACATGTCGGACTCTACAAAAAGGGAAAGATTAGGGTCCAAGTTATCTTAAGTTAGGAATATTTTCTTTTATACCAAAGATTGTAATGAGTCGTACTTGAGTAGGATTCGTGCTTAGGTTCCGGGTATAAATATTGGACCCCAGCTATTGTAAAAAGGACATCCAATCAATCAATACCAATTACTTTTTTCGGCTTCACGCCAACCCTTAGGAGTAGGAGTAGTGTAGATCTCGATGAGTTCTTCAACAAGCAGGGCTGCATCGGTCCGGCCGACCTCCGGCTTGTCTGTAAGTACCGTCATGGCTTATACTTCTGTTCATAAGGCTGCATCGGTTAAGTTCGACCTCCACTGCGAGCTCTAGCATAAGCTAGTTTTCAATTCTTATCTAGTTCAAGTACATTTGCATCGGTTAAGTTCGACCTCCACTGCTCGAATTAGATTAAGGTCAAGTTATCGGCTCCACCTAAGGGTGGCATCCTTCTGGTAGATTCATTAAGTCACCAATCTTGCTGATGTTCTTATTATCATTAGTTTTCAACAATATCAACCTGCCCGATCGAGATCGATCTAGATCGGCCTCACATCCTTTTAATCCATCGTTTATTTTGTTACATTGCGACGGTTCTTACTTTAAACGATGGATTATGTTTCATCGGTCGTTCTGCTTCGATCTTAGTCGTGCATAGTACGCGGTCAAGACATGTCTGATCTTGAGAAGGTTTACTAGCTAGTTGAATCTGGTCCATAGCTCGCTATTATGGATGTATCGATCCGGTCGACCCCCACTGTTAGTGCTTTAGATCGGAGGATGCTAGCTGGTACATTTGCTTTTGACCAGGCATGACCCTGGCTGTTTGCTATGCCCGCATCGGCTAAATAGCCGATCACCTGTGCTTTAACGCCTACAGTGTGTCTCTATGATTTTGTTAAATTTGAATAGATCTATTTACTTTAAAGGGCTAATTTGTTGTCTTTATCATGGCTGCCATCGATCCGGTCGAACTCCACTGTTAAAGATAACAGGTTAGGTCTGATGAGTTCAGAGATCCGTCCATGTTAAATAGTCGATTGTTCACACGCTATAGTCCCTTTACTACCCGAATTGGCTATTTCAGCCGATTCGCTTGTGCTTTCACACATATAGCATATCTCTTAGAAATCCTGTCAATGTATATACAATTTTATGGATTCTTCGGTTTTAGTTTGTTATTATCGTCATAGCTACCATCGATTAGGTTGAACCTCACTGTTGATAGTAACAGATTAGATTCAGAGCGTTTGTAGATCCATTTATACTAGACAGTCAATTTGTTCGCATGTTATATCCTTTCTCGTTAGATTCATCGGCTCAATGCTTTACACTGGTAATATCCACCTAGCTAATGATTTTACTTATATCTGCATGCATTGTACTTGTCATCATAAAATCAATCGCAACCCATGAGCTTTACAGTCCTTAATAGCCGATTTCTTCGCGTATCGGCTGTTTAGTCGATTTTCCCGTCTGGCTGCTCCCAAAGCGGCACACTTGGAGCTGTCTGAGCAAGACCAGCATGTTCTACCTTAAATTACTGATAAACTTTCTCTCCTTGTTAATTGCATGTCAAATTGACTGGCACGTCTTCGGGAATTCGTAGGGTCGACTGGTCCTGCGTTGAAGCTAAGCGGATCTCCAGCCTTGCTGAAAGGTCCTAATGGCTAGAGGGGGGGTGAATAGCCTAATAAAATTTCTTCAACAACACTTAACAAAAGAATTAGACAATTATGAGGCGAAGTGAGTTTTGCGCTAGCCTACCAAAATGCAAGCCACCTACCACAATTCTAGTTTAGATGGAGTATATCCACACAATAGCTATATCACTACACTAAGTTAGTGTGCTCTCAAAGGCTAACTAAAGAGCCACACTAACCAAACTAACAAGCTCTCACAACTAGTTACACTAAAGAGCTTGACAACTAGTTTGTGGTAATGTAAAGAGTAGGCAAGAAGGTTATACTGCCATGTAGATGTATGAACCAATCAATCACAAGTGTGGATAACAATGAAGACCAATCACCTAGGAATCAATGATGAACACAATGATTTTTTACCGAGGTTCACTTGCTTGCCGGCAAGCTAGTCCTCGTTGTGGCGATTCACTCACTTGGAGGTTCACGCGCTAATTGGCTTCACACGCCAAACCCTCAATAGGGTGCCGCACAACCAACACAAGATGAGGATCACACAAGCCACAAGCAATCCACTAGAGTACCTTTTGGCGCTCCACCGGGGAAAGGTCAAGAACCCTTCACAATCACCACGATCGGAGCTAGAGACAATCACCACCCTCCGCTCAACGATCCTCGCTGCTTCCAAGCCGTCTAGGTGGCGGCAACCACCAAGAGTAACAAGCGAATCCCGCAGCGAAACACGAACACCAAGTGCCTCTAGATGCGAACACTCAAGCAATGCACTTGGATTCTCTCCCAATCTCACAAAGATGTTTAATCTAGGATGGAAATGAGTGGGAGGGCTTTGGCTAAGCTCACAAAGTTGCTATGTCAATGCAAATGGCCAAGAGAGAGAGCTTGAGCCGGCCATGGGGCTATAAATAGAGCCTAGTGAAATAGAGCCATTATACTCCTTCACTGGGCTGAACACGGGCTGACCGGACGCTCCGGTCATATTGACCGGACGCTGGACCTTAGCATCCGGTCGTGCGATGAGCGCCACGAGTCATTGGCTTCAAACGTCGATCGCCCGATTTCAACGGCTACGTAGTTGACCGGACGCTCCGGTAAAACTGACCGGACGCTGAAGCCCCAGCATCCGGTCGTTTCCAGTAAGCTCCCCGAGGCGTATTTCTTCGACCGGACGTCGTCCGGTCCAGCTTGACCGGACACAGATCAGCGTCCGGTGCAATACCCTTGGCACTGCGCAGACCCGTCAGTTTGACCGGACACACGCAGCCAGGGTCTGATGCTTTTAGACCCAGCGTCCGGTCAGAAGACCGACGCCAGCGTCTTCGCGATCAACTCATTTTCACTTCTAACTTCTTCACCCTTGCTCCAATGTGCCAACCACAAGAATTTGCATCCGGCGCAATAGAAAATAGGCATTCCATTTTCCCGAAAGCGCCGAATCCCTTGTAAACACCATGTGTATCACCATCTCCTTTGTAAATGTGCCAACACTACCAAGTGTATCACCTTATGCACAAGTGTTAGCATATTTTCACAAACATTTTTAAGGGGTTTAGCACTCCACTAGATCCTAAATGCATATGCAAAGAGTTAAAGCATCTAGTGGCACTTTGATAACCGCATTTCGATATGAGTTTCACCCCTCTTAATAGTACGGCTATCAAGCCTAAATGTGATCACACTCTCTAAGTGTCTTGATTACCAAAACAAAATAGCTCTTACAAATTATCCACTACCAAGAGTTTTGTTTTGCATGGGCAGTCAGATACAGACAGAGTTGAGGATAGGTGTTTCTTTATAGAGGCTATAAACAAATCTGTTCATGATGCCATATTGAACCATAATACAATTTTCTTGAACACATTCCACAACACCATGAAAGAGGTGTTTCATGAATATCCAATTGATCAGGTTGGACCAGTTTACTATAATATTCCACATCCGTCGACTCAGGGGACTAATTAAGCCGGTACTAGCCATCAAGAAGCAGCATCAGCTGATAATGATGATGTCTAGGCAGTTAAGAGCTCATCTAAGCAAGTTCAGGATGGTACTACTAATCAGATGCAGTATAATCCTAGATCGTTATTGCAGCATGTGCAACAGCCGATGGGGCAAGTTCAGAATCAAATGGTTACTTTTGGCATAGCAAGCCAGATGCCATCGTTGGCTCAAACAATAGTGCCATCAGTCCAAAGGATTCGTAGAGATACAGATCCCAGCATCTACAACCAGAGACTTCAAGCAGCAAACCAGCAGAGGACCCAACAGATAGAGATTCTATAAGGATATCATTATGGCATAGATAACAATACCCTTCGTATGATTCCAAATCCGGGATATCAAGGTACCCAAAATTTTAATCCACAAATGGGTCAACAATTGTAGAGAAATATAGATTCAAGTGCTGATGAGTTGTTGCTCAAAGTGACCAAGATGATGAAGAATCAGTTCGGTTTGAAGCCAAAAGGGCAGATCTTTTCGTACAAACGTACATATCTAGAGTGGTATGATTTGGTCGCTCTTCCTACAAATTACAGTCTCCTGAAGTTTACTAAATTCACTGGCCAAGATAGCACAAGCATAATAGAACATGTCAGTCGGTATCTTACACAGTTGGGCAAAGCATCCATTGAGGAGGCTCATCGAGTTCGTTTCTTCTCCTTGTCCCTATCGGGGCCAGCCTTCACTTGGTTTTCATCGTTGCAAGTTAATTCCATTGCTAATTGGGCTGACCTAGAGAAGAAGTTTCATACATATTTTTACACTCGGACAGGAGAAAAGAAAATTACCGATTTGACGACCATAAGGCAGAGAACTAATGAATCGGGCACCGAGTTTCTTCAGAGATTCCAAGAGACCAAAAATTTGTGCTTCTCATTGAATCTAACTGATGATCAGCTAGCTGCTTTTGCCATGCAAGGAATGTTGCCAACATGGAGAGAGAAGCTACATGGGCAAGAGTTTGACAATTTAGGTCAGTTAGCTCAACGAGTGGTAGCGCTCAATGGCCAATTCTAGAGTATGCGTAGGGATACCCGATTCCAGAAGAACACCACGATTGCTGAATCCTATAACCCATATTCACTCGATGACGGCGATGGGGATGATGAAGAAGAGATTGCTGCGGCTGAATGGAATTAGGGTAAGAAGACAGTAATAGTGTCAAATCCTTGGGAAAAAGGAGTTGAAGAAAGCTATGATTTTGACGTCACAAAATCGGACAAGCTCTTCGATTTCTTGCTTGAGAAGGGACATATCAAGTTGCCCGCCAATCATATTATGTTGCCTCCTGATCAGTTGAAGAATAAGAAGTTCTACAAGTTTCATAACGCTACTTCTCATTCTACTAATGAGTGCAGAATTTTCCAGCAATAAATACAGAAGGCTATTCAGCATGGGAAGCTCAAATTCGATACGCTTCGGAAGATGAAAGTCAATGATAATCCTTTCCCAAGAGATCAGAACATGGTTGATGCTAGGTTGCTCAAAGGGAAGACTAAAGTCCTAACATTAACTAGGGCAAAAGAAACTAGAACCATTGACCCAAAGATGCAAATATCGACTGATGAATATAGAAAGATTAGAAGGCGTTGTGAGCAACAGAAGAGCCGATATGAGCAGGGAGAGACATCAAGGGATGGGGCAATACGGCCGCATGTCACATCTCAAATTTTGTTGAATAAATAGCAACAGCAAAAGAAAAAGGATTATCAGCGTTGGTTAGAAGAGAAAGAATATCAGTGTCAACAGGAAAAAGAGAGGTATGAAAGAAAGCAAGCTAAATCACATTGGAATTGTCCTTTCTTCAGACACTGTTGGAATGAAGGTTTAAAATTGTCTACTAGAAATAATTGTCCAGAGTGTAGTGAGCAATATTGAAAGTTTAGGCAATCTTAATCCAACCGCCAGTCTATCCGTGATCGAGATGAGTATCATCATAATAATATGGATTGGCGCTTAAAAAATAAAAGTGTTCATGATCGGCTTGGGAAGCGAGTTGTTGATCAGAACTAGGCTGATAATGAAGAAGAATATATTTGGTAGGAAGGGCAATGATGTCCAGGAGGTTTGACGAGAAGCCATAAAAGAAGGGTGCAACACCTGAGAAACAAAGAGCTAGAACAGACTCAGGCATCTAGGAGACCTCAAGTGTGGCGTGGTAAACAAATAGCCGGTAGGGGTCAACCATTGGCTAATATTCAAATGGTTTTTCTGTTGCCATCAGAATTCAGAGCTCCAGCAGATCAAGAAGTCTATTCAGATTTTGATAAATCAGAATATGAGATAGTTGTCAAGTTGATAGTAGTACAACAAGCTATATTTGATAGGCCAGTCAAGCATCGGCACTTAAAGGCTTTATATGTAAAAGGTTTTGTTGATGGGAAGCTGATGAGCAAAATGTTGGTGGATGGAGGTGCTTCTGTTAATCTTATGCCTTACACTAGTTTTTGTAAACTTGGCAAGGGACCAGAAGATTTGATTGAGACCGATATGATGCTTAAGGATTTTGGGGGTAATGCATCCAAGACCAGGAGGGCAACTTAAGACTTTACTCACTACGTTCTTTGTCATTGATGGAAAGGGTTCATACAGTTTACTCCTTGGTCATGATTGGATTCATGCAAATTGTTGTGTACCATCGACCATGCATCAATGTTTGATTTAGTGGCATGGAGATGATGTTGAGCTGGTTCACGTTGATGATTCTGTAAGTATCGCAATAGCTGATCCAATGTATTGGGAGGTAGAAGACTTTGAATGTTTTTCTAGTAAGCGATGGGAAGGAGGCTTCATTAAAGTCAATGATGAAAGCCAATAGCCGATCTAAATAGTTGGCTTTGAGAATTTGTTTTAATGGATAATCCAATAGATGGTACAGATTGTAAACTAGGACTTGGCTTTACGTTGGTCGATGAATTAGAAGAGATAGATATTGGTTCTAGAGATAGGCCTATGCTGACATATGTAAGTGCTAAGTTGGATCCTGAGTATAAGCAAGAGTTGGTGGATTTATTAAAGGAATTTAAAGATTGTTTTGCTTAGGAATACTATGAGATGCCTGGTCTAGACCGATCGATTGTTGAACATCGGTTGTCAATCAAACCTGGATATCATCCATTTAAACAAGCTCCGAGGAGATTCAACCCAAACGTTCTTAATGATATCAAAAAGGAGACTGAAAGATTACTAGAAGCAAAATTTATCCAACTAGGCTGATATGCAGAGTGGATATCGAATGTTGTTCCTGTGTATAAGAAGAATGGGAAATTAAGAGTTTGCATCGATTTCAGAGATCTGAACAAAGCTACACCCATGGATGGTTATCCGATGCAAATAGCCGATATGTTTGTAGATGCAGCAGCCGGGCACAAGGTTATTAGTTTCATGCACAAATTTTTATGGCTGAGGAAGACATAGCAAAATAGCTTTTAGATGCCCTGGCGCAATCGGTTTATTTGAATGGGTTGTGATGACCTTTGGTTTAAAGAATGCCGGTTCAACTTATCATAGGGCAATGAATTATATTTTTCATAAGTTGATCGGTAGGATTGCTGAAATCTACATTGACAATGTGATGGTAAAATCTAAGGGGTACAAGGAACATCTAGCTGATTTGTGGAAGACTTTAGAGTGCACAAGAAAACATGGTCTAAAGATGAATCCCAATAAGTGTGCCTTTGGAGTATTGGCTGGATAATTTTTAGGTTTCATGGTCCACAAGAGAGGAATCAAAATTGGTCAAAAAAGTATGAAAGCAATTAATGAGGCAGTGCCCCCAACTGCTAAAACAGAGTTACAATCTTTGCTTGGTAAGATTGATTTTATCAGAAGGTTTATTTTAAATTTGTCGGAAAGGGTTCTGCCGTTTTCTCCCTTGTTGAAGTTGAAAAATGATCAAGAATTTAAGTGGGGTGACGTACAACAAAAGACATTTGAGGAGATAAAAGAATACATGAAATGTCCACCCATGCTGGTACCTCCTCAGCAAGGTAAGCCTTTTAAGTTATACGTATCGGCCGATGACCAAACGATTGGATCGGTCTTGATGCAAGAGTTTGAAGGAAAAGAACGAGTTGTTTTCTATCTAAGTAGAAGGCTTTTGGAACCAGAAATAAGATATTCTCCCATCAAAAAGTTATGCTTGTGCTTATATTTCTCTTGCACTAAGTTGCGACATTACTTGTTATCGACTGAGTGTACAGTTGTTTCGAAGGCTGATGTGATCAAGCACATGCTATCAATGCCGATATTAAATAGAAGAATGGGGAAGTGGATTCTTGCGTTGTCGGAATTCGACTTTAGGTATGAATCAGCTAAAGCAGTCAAAGGGCAAGTAATAGCCGATTTTGTCACCCAACATCACAAGCCAAGTGTTGGTTATGTAGAGCCGGTACCTTGGACGTTATTCTTTGATGGGTCATCATGCAAGAAAGGTGATGGTATTGGTATTGTTATTATTTCACCTCGGGGGCAAGTTTTGAGTTTGCTTTTTCCGAATGAACCGATGACTACCAACAATCAAGCAGAATATGAAGCTGTTCTTAAGGGACTTCAACTTCTTCATGAAGTAAAAGCCGATTCAATTGAAGTATTTGGAGATTCACAGTTGATTATTAATCAGTTGATCAGCCTGTATGAATGTAAAGATGATATTATGAAGGGATACTATGGTGAATGCCAGAAGTTACTTAAGGAGTTTCCTCATATTTCTCTTCAACATATCCCAAGAGCATAGAATCAAGAGGCTAATCGGTTAGCTCAAAGTGCGTCAGGTTATCGAGTGTTTCAAGAGATCTTAAATAGTGAAACCTCGACTAATGATTAGAGAGTTGAAATAGCCGATTACCTTAAGAATCCATCATAGAAGGTTACCAGGAAGTTAAGGTATAAATTGACTAAGTATGTTTTGCTGGATGATCAACTATATTACAAGACAGTCGATGGGGTGTTGCTCAGATGCTTAAATCAAGAGGAAGCTAAAGTGCTGATGGGTGAAGTACATGAAGGGATATGTGGAGCTCATCAATCGGCATATAAGATGAAGTGGATTATTCGCAGGACAGGATATTTCTGGCCAACAATACTAGAAGATTGTTTTGAATATTATAAGGGGTGTCAGGATTGTTAATGTTTTGGTAATATTTAGAAATTGCTCGCATCGGCTTTGAATCCAATAATCAAAGCATGGCCGTTCCAAGGTTGGGGAATTGATCTAATTGGCCAGATTTTTCCGCCTTCAAGTAAAGGACATAAGTTTATATTGGTAGCAACAGACTACTTCACTAAATGGGTTAAGGCAATTCCTTTGAAGACAGTAACCTCAAAAAGATGGTTGATTTTGTCAAGGAGCATATTGTGTATCGTTTTGGGATTCCTCAAACTATCACTACTGATCAGGGGACAATGTTCACATCAGAAGAGTTCAGAGATTTTGCTGCCAGTATGAGAATTAAGATATTAAATTCTTCTCCTTACTATGCTCAGGATAATGGCTAGGTAGAAGCGTCCAATCAAATTATGATTAAGCTGATCAAGAAACAGATCGAAGAACAGCCAAGGAAGTGGCATTCAACGCTTAATGAGGCATTATGGGCATATAGGATGGCCTATCATGGATCGATTAAAGCATCACCTTATGAACTTGTGTATGGTCATAATGCAGTCCTTCCCTGGGAGATTCAAACTGGATCGAGGCATGTCACGCTGCAAAATGATTTGTCAGCCGAAGTTTACAAGAATCTTATGATGGATGACCTAGAAGACTTAAGTTGCCATCGACTGTGTGCTCTTGAGAATATCAAAGCCAATAAGCTAAGGATTACGAAGTATTACAATAAGAAGGTCAAGAGCAAACAATTTTTTGAAAGGGACTTGGTCTAGAAGGTAAAATTTCCGATCGGGTCAAGAGACAACAAGTTTGGCAAGTGGTCACCTAATTGGGAAGGACCTTATTGGATTAAACGTTGTGCGCCTAGCAATGCTTATATTTTGGAAACACTAGGAGGAGAAGAGGAGTTTGACAGAGCAATCAATAAAAAATACCTAAAGAAATATTATCCTAGCATTTGGATTAATACTTGATAGCCGATTTGTTCAATCATCGGCTCTAATAGCCGATACCAGAAGGGTATCACCTCTAGTTTAAAAATAGACCAGAAGGGGTAAAATTGGTACATGGAACATGAGTATAGGGCAAAGGAGAAGCCACTTAGAATGAAGAGATTGTTTGCTAGCTTCTCCTATTACAAGCTAAAGGACAGGGAACACTTTGTTCACTATGTCTTCGGCCTGGGAAGCAAGGGCTACCGAGTTGGCGGTGTTGAAGAAGTCCTTAACCAGGCGCTCATGGTCCTCAGGGTATTCGGTGGCTAGGAAACCATGGGGAAGAAGTCGAAGCTCGGGGCCAGAGCGAGCTTGCGCGACAGCCAATGCCACGGCAGCACCATGACAAATACAATGAAGGGCAACCTCTCTGACGCGGTTTGGGACATCATATAGGCGAACCACCGGCACAACACCCCTGGCATTGATGAATCTTGCCGCATACTCTACAGCTGATCGAAGGCTTTCCAACTGGATCGATAGGTCTAGAAAGATTCGAGGGAGGGATAATCAGGATCTTGAAGACAAAACTAAGAAAAACAGAAATTTGTGGTGGACATCTCACCCATGATTCTGGCCTTGGCCTCGGCCAGCCTTGCTTGAGTGGAGTCGGCCCTATGTTCCGAGACGCTGAGAGCGTCCTGCAGCGCGTTCAGATGAAGGTCCATCCACCCAAGATCATGGGTTGCATCCTCCTGATGACAAAGACGCTGGTGTGGTGGCATAGACTCGTCAGGATCCTCTTCAGTAGACCTCTTGCCGTTCTCCATGCCATCGAGCCTATTGAAAAGCAAAATCGCACCAAAGACACAGAAGGTTTGGGACGAAGCAGGTTGTTTTTCGATCCATAGTCATGGCCCGTATATATAGCCCGGGAGGTGAGAAGATAGGCTTCGTCGGGGTTATTAAATTAAAGTCAGTAATAGAAATGGATCATCACTCCAAAAATTTAGGGGATGGATCATGAAAAACAACAGATTTGGACTTATTGCTTTCCATAATTACAAGATACCATGGGATTGATATAAAAGGTTTACATTAACTCAACCCACTAAGACTTCTTTGGATTGAAGGGAGTCCAAATCCCCATAAGGCCGAAGGTCATCATGGACTGAGTCATATCAGCCCACAGATAGAAGTGGCATCAAGGGAGAGAAAAGGCCGCTTGCTAAAAAGATGCCCATATATCCAATCGATTTCTCGGTGGCTGGGAAACCGTGGGAAAGAACTCTGTGGTTTCCCCGATGAGCATTTGATGGAGTGAACAAGGGAAAGGTGTCCACACATTTTAACCCTTGCAAACACTATAATAGCACTACGATCATGGTGAGAAAACTCAGGTGATGTCACAAGAATTATTCTAACCGCAACAGTTGATTCTCTTGCTCGACAAGGCGCTGAAATGAGCGACACAATCACCCTATGCACAAGAATTCTTCTAACCGCTCAAGACCCTCATAGCAAAGAATTAGACCATGGAGGGTCTGGCAGAACCAAGGGCACTTGAGGAGGCAAGCAGAAGAGAAACATAACTGAGTTGTTGGATTGCTCTCGCCAGAGTCGGACAGATATTTATAGTCGATCTGGAAGAATGAATCCAAGCGCCCGTGAAGCAATAATGCTCTCGTGAAACTTTTGAGGTATGGGCTCATGAGCTGGCAAGGACGTTGGTGAAGGTGAAGGATAGTAGGCCCCAGATCAAGATTCTCTACCCGTGACTGCGGACCCATCGGAGGTACAGATGTGGTAATTTTGGAATAAAATTATTTTTATCCCAAAATTGAGGGGCATGTGTTTACACCAAAATTTGGAAGAAGAACGTGGGAAAACTCGAAGCTTCCAAGATTGCATCATCAAGGAATCAATTGCGCAAGGGTCGATATCAGCTGATTTAGATGCGGTACTGGGATCGACTCTCTTCAGATGACATCAGCAGATAGCGCCAATGCGCTATGGTTGGTGTCGGAAAGACATGTCGGACTCTACAAAAAGGGAAAGATTAGGGTCCAAGTTATCTTAAGTTAGGAGTGTTTTCTTTTATAGCAAAGATTGTAATGAGTCGTACTTGAGTAGGATTCATGCTTAGGTTCCGGGTATAAATATTGGACCCCGACTATTGTAAAAAGGACATCCAATCAATCAATACCAATTACTTTTTTCGGCATCACGCCAACCCTTAGGAGTAGGAGTAGTGTAGATCTCGGTGAGTTCTTCAACAAGCAGGGCTGTATCGGTCCGACCGACCTCCGGCTTGTCTGTAAGTACTATCATGGCTTATACTTATGTTTGTAAGGCTGCATCGGTTAAGTTCAACCTCCACTGTGAGCTCTAGCATAAGCTAGTTATTGATTCTTATCTAGTTCAAGTATGGCTTCATCGGTTATGTTTGACCTCCACTGCTCGAATTAGATTAAGGTTAAGTTATCGGCTCTACCTAAGGGTGGCATCCTTCTAGTAGATTTATTAAGTTACCGATCTTGCTGATGTTCTTATTGTCATTAGTTTTCAGCAATATCAACCTGCCCAATCGAGATTGATCTAGATTGGCCTCACATCCTTTTAATCCATCGTTTATTTTATTACATTGCGATGGTTCTTACTTTAAACGACGGATTATGTTTCATTGGCCGTTCTGCTTCGATCTTAGTCATGCATAGTACGTGGTCAAGGCATGTCTGATCTTGAGAAGGTTTACTAGCTAGTTGAATCTGGTCCATAGCTTGCTATTATGGATGTATCGATCCGATCGACCCCCACTGTTAGTACTTTAGATCCGATGATGCTAGCTGGTAGATTTGCTTTTGACCAGGCATGACCCCTGGCTGTTTGCTATGCCCGCATCGACTAAATAGTCGATCGCCTATAGTGTGTTTCCATGATTCTGTTAAATATGAATAGATCTGTTTACTTTAAAGGGTTGATTTGTTGTCTTTATCATGGCTGCCATCGATCCGGTCGAACCCCACTGTTAAAGATAACAGGTTAGGTCTGATGAGTTCATAGACCTGTTCACGTTAAATAGTCAATTGTTCACACGTTGTAGTTCCTTTTCTACCCGAATAAGCTATTTTAGCCGATTCGCTCGTGCTTTCACACATATAGCATGTCTCTCAGAAAACCTGTCAATGTATAGCCGGTTTTATGGATTCTTCTATTTTAGTTTGTTATTATCATCATAGCTACCATCGATCCGGTCGAACCTCACTATTGATAGTAACAGATTAGATTCAGAGCGTTTGTAGATCCATTTGTACTAGACAATCGATTTGTTTGCATGTTATATCCTTTCTCGTTAGATTCATCGGCTCAGTGCTTTACACTGGTAATATCCACCTAGCTGATAATTTTACTTACATCTACGTTCATTGTACTTGTCATCATAAAATCAATCGCAACCCACGACCTTTACAATCCTTAATAGCCGATTTCTTCGCGTATCGGCTGTTTAGTCAATTTTTCCCGTCTGGCTGCTCCCGAAGCGGCACACTTAGAACTGTCTGGGCAATACCGGCATGTTCCACCTTAAATTACTGATAAACTTTCTCTCCTTATCAATTGTAGGTCAAATTGACTGGCACGCCTTCGGGAATTCGTAGGGTCGACTGGTCCTGCGTTGAAGCCAAGTGGATCTCGAGCCTTGCTCTATCAAGCAGATCCTTCATGCTTGCTGTGTGCCAGGCGCATTGACACGTTTTTGCACCGACAAGAACAAAGCACATAGATGTCTGTCATCATTTCATTAGAGATCACCAACAAAAATGGAACATTTGTATTGAGAGTGTGGGCACCGATGATGAACTTGTTGATATTTTCACCAAGCCACTTGATGAGAAGAGTTTTTGCAAGCTAAGGAATGAATTGAACATACTTGACTTCTTAAATATGTGTTGATGCACCCCCATTATATGACACGCCTCTCCTTCGAGCAAAGCAAGGTAAAATTGATTGACATGTCATTCATTCTTTGCTAAGGACTTGTTTAGTACATCTAGTCATTCCTATCATGTCTTAGGCTCATTCATGAAAATCAAATGGATTTGATGCTTGTATGGTATCTCTATTGCTTCTATGTTTGAAATGATCTAGTGGTAGCATATAACATGTTTATGGGCTTGAGAACCTAGTGTTTAATCTAGAAAAAGAGATATAAGTGTTTAACTCAACATGTTCAAGATAACCCTTGAAATGAGGTGTGAAGAAGCTTGCCCTTAGATCAAACCGAGTTAAATATCTTTTGCAAGTGATCTAGATTAAATCAAATATGG
This sequence comes from Miscanthus lutarioriparius, assembly GCA_904845875.1. NCBI lineage: Eukaryota > Viridiplantae > Streptophyta > Magnoliopsida > Poales > Poaceae > Miscanthus > Miscanthus lutarioriparius. Next base: position 28,232,207 of record CAJGYO010000013.1, on the reverse strand, counting down.
GAAAGTGATCCTCACCTAACATGGTTTCACCTCAACCTATCTAAAATTTGAGCTCACCTTTTGTGTTATTTGATGCCAAAGGGGAGAAGTAATTTACAAAGATAATAAAGATAGCGGGAGCAAACAAATAAAATAGTATTGGAAGGGGATCAATTAAAATTTGAAGCACACAAGTAGGGGGAGCAAGCTCATAAACTTGTCTGATGCATTTGAATGTGCATTACATATGTTTGCTTGCATAGCACAAGTTTTTAATTGTATATCCATGCTTGTGTGGTGTATGCTAGTTATAGAATTGAGTGACGAAATGAAAAACTAGCATGAATAGGATGATAGTTAGATGTGCCTTGCTCACTTTTCAAGTGGTACTAGAGCCTTGCTTATAATGTTGATCTCATGAGGTATCTAGTATTTATGTTTTGCAAGTGCTATCTAACTAACCATGGTGCTAAGGATGGTATGATTGGCAACTCCGATTGGTATCACGCTTCAAAGATCCATTCTTTACACCTTAGCATAATTTGGTAGCCATTACTTTCCCACACTTCCCAATCCATGCATATGTGCAAGCTTTCAAATCTAAACTCTTAGCACATATATAGGGAGAGCTAATGCTACCAATTAGGGTTTATGAAACTTATCCATATCCTTTACACATGGTAAAATGCTTGGGCAAGCAACATGAATCCATTTTTTTATTCAATATCTTTGTGAAAAGGTTGTCATCAATTACCAAAAAGGGAGAGATTAAAAGCCCTAGTTTGGATTTGGATAATTGATGAAACCTAAGTACTAACCTATGTCATCTAATCCAACATGGAAAAGAAGAAAGAGAAAAACAAAAACCAAGGATATCAAGGCAAAGGTATCAAATATGTTTTTGTTTTGGCACTCAAGACACCATAGAGGGTGTGAGTGTGTTTAGGATCGATAGCCATACTATAAAGAGGGGAAATCTTTGGCTAAGCGGTTATTGAGTGCCACTAGGTGACATGATTCTTGCATATGCATTAGGAACCTAGTGTGCTAACAATTGACTCTTGTAAAATGCTTTGAAAAATGCTAACACACGTGCACACAAGTTCTATACTTTGTGGTTGGCAACTTGGAAGCGAGAGTGAAGTGGTTGAAGTGTTGGAAAAAGGAGAAGAGAAGGAGCAGGGGCGTCGAACCCTGGCTTAGGAGGCATCGGACCCTACCTGGCCTGGTTCGACGGCCAACCCTAGCTCTTAGGCACGGGCACAGCTGCGTCGGACCGTGCAAGGAGGAGGCATCGAACACGACCAGGACCATGTTCCTCGGGTCTGACGGTGGCCAGCTGACGAGGAGGTTGATGTGAGCTTGACACGTGGAGGTGTCGGACCATCGCCTGGGTCCGATGGTAGGCGTCGGACCAGGGTCCGACCGAAAAACCGGTTCTGGAACCTCTATGCATGAATTTTACAGTCTTCGGCCGGTTCGATAGTCGTACTTGGCTGGGTCCGATGATGGAAATCCAACGTTGTAGTGAGCCATTGGGCGCGTAACGGTCGTTTAAATGCAATTGGGACTTGTGGCAGCCCTAGAGTGCCGTGGCTGGGCGTCGGACCCTACGTCGGACGGTGTGACCCCCCCTTAGGGATGGTCTGACGGCCCTTCCCGTGGCCTAATGGCTAGTAGAGCCTTGAAGGCTCTTTAAATAGAATTGGCTCGGCTTTGGCTCATGCTCTTACACATTTTCATCAGTCATGTGGCTAGATGGAGAAGATCAAGGAAAGGCTTGTTGTCGATGGACCGGTTGCAAGTGTGAAGGGCAAGTCGGAGGCTTTGGAGCAACGCACCGCTCATGGTGGAGAAGCTTGAGCAAAGAATTGGCACCAATGGACCAGGGCAACAGTGAAGAGCAAAGCAATGTTGCGATCGATGAACCAAAGGCCACATGATGATATGAAGTGGATCATATCATTCAAGGAAGATCAAGCCAAGTGTTGACTCATGATGATGATCAAAAGGCTTGATGAAGGATTGGTGCGTGTGTGGTTTCAACATTGGAGGAGATGAAATGGAATGCGCAAGGCAAAGGTATATTTATAGGGCATTTTATTTTACCGGTCTAAGGTTGAGTAGAGAAGTGCTTGACCAAATTTAGTATAGATAGCCATACTATAAAGAGGGGAAACCTTTTAGTTGCAATGGTTATCTAGTGCCACTAAGTGTGAGTTTCATTTACATATGCATTACGATTAGTGACGTGATGAGATGCATGAGAAAGCCTGGGAAATTTCTTTGTGAAAAGCTACCACAAGTGCTAAAATTGGTTTGGTGCTTTTTGGGAAGAGATAGCACTTGAAAATGGCTTGTTGTGCAGCCTGGACCGAAACTTCTTGTTCACAGAGCAAATTTTGCCAGGTAGGGGTGCTCTGGTGTTTGGTGCTGCTTAACTTGAATTTCATCCATCCCAAACTAGAATTTCGAGTGCAGGGGGCGCACCTAGGGTGTGGAGGGCTGCGCCGCTCCTTTCGACCGTTGGAAGAGAGAGCTGTTGGAGGCGTTTGGGCTGCTCCTGCACTGGAATTTCCAGACCGAGTCGAAAAGAAATTCCAGTGTGGGTGTGCTAGGCTGCTACCTGAGGGAGCTTGTGTGTTAGAGGGGATATGGCTGGCTCCCCTCCTTTCTTCTTCCTTCTCTAGCTCTTTCCCCATTGTTGCATCTTTGAGCTAGGGTTCTTCTCCCTCTCCTCTCTCTCTTGCTATGTGACAAATCCAATAAGAGATTGAGTGCCCTATATGGGTAAGGTTTAGAGCTTGAAGTTCCACCTCCTCCCCTTCATCTCCCTCTCAAGCTTGGTGCTAATTTGAGTGAGGGATTGAGAGCCTAGTGTGTGCATTTGAGAGTTGCATTTGGTGGCACTAGGAAATCTTTGTGATTGGAGAATTTCTTGTTACTCTTAGTGTTTGCCATTGTAAGTATCGTGACATCTAAGAGGTGGGGGTGAATTAGGCATCTTAAAATTCTACTTGTTACCATGGCCTCTAATTCTCACCTTAGCAAAACTTATGCAAGAAAGTAATCTATCTAAATACGCAACTATGGTTTTGCTAGGTGTGTTGCTATCTCTATCGCAAAAGAGTTATGCACCCTAGGTTCCAATCCTATCAACTAGCCTAAAGACTAATCTAGGAAAGTAAGCACGCACCCAAGGTACATATTATAAATGCGGAAGATAAAAAGGCGATAGAGATGCAAACTCCTGCCGACGACTCCAGTACTTTTACCGTGGTATCGAGAAGTGCGCAAGCTTCCCCCTAGTCCTCATTGGAGCCCATTGCAAGGGCCAAACTCCGGTTGGGTAACTCCATAGATAGACTTAGGCCTTCCCCACGCGCAAGTGGGTCTCTGGTGTGCCTTTCGGTATGCCTCTCCCGGACCGCTCCCCATCGTCTTCAATATCAAGCTTCCGGCCAAAATGCCATGGGCCTTGTTCCCTTCGTACACGGTAGCGGCCATACCACAAACGTGGTTGGTGTGGTCTCGCAAGACTTACATGCCCTGCCTAGTTCATGCACAGCGCACGCAAGCACCTTTGGTCAAGAGGTATGCAAACCTCACTAGCAACTAGACCTAAGCCTAAAGCAAGCGCATATGAGCATGGTCTAACTAACCTAAGTACTTCGCAAAGCACCTACGCAAATCACCAAGTGATCTTTAAGCCTTATGCATGTGGAGAGCACAAATGTGGTGTAGCAACACCCCTCTATCTTTCCCTTGCTCCCTCTCTAATTAAATGACCGGTTGGGGGTGGTATTTATAGCCACCAATCCAAAACTAGCCATTAGGCAAGCACAACAGCTTTTGTGTGGTCACCGGACAGTCCGGTGGCTGCCATGTGGCTAGCCATTGGGAGCTAGCCGTTGCTCCTGTGGCCGACCATTGGAACAGTGCCAGTCACCGGATATTGTGTCTGGTGCACCGCCTATTAAAGTCCGGTGCCCTGTCCCAATTTCGCTACTCTCTAGATAATTATGGCGGTGCACCGCTGCCATCCGGTGCCATCTCTTTCCACAGTAGCTGCCCTTCGTCTTGACACTATAGTTGTCCGATGCTTGTCACCGAACAGTTTGGTGCTGCTGGTGCAACAGGACTTCCTCTCTTCTGTTCGCGTGTCATCCTCCAGGCTTCTTCATCTTTGCGTCTTGGACTCTTAGCAACACTTTTGGGTTGTCAACACCTCCTCTGGTGTCTTCCTTTGAGTGTTGAACAATTTCTTCATGTTCCAATTTTGATCCAAGTCCACCATGCAATCTATTGGACTACAAAATAAACACTTGCAAATACATTAGTCCAATTCGGTCATGTTGATCATCAAACACCAAAATCTAAATTAAATAGGCTAAGGGTCCACTTTCCTTACAATGTCCCATTATTTGGTGCTTGATGACAACACAACCAAAGCAAGCAAATAATACCAAATGCGAAATTAAAAGCTTATCTACTTGCTAGGATGCAATGCAAAGACAAGTTTATTTGATGTTAAAAGGTAACACTTTCAAATACATTAGTCCAATTCAATCTCCATTGTGAAGCACGCGTGGTGATTGTGCGTGGCTTCGGAGAAAAATTTGTGAGGGGTGCTGTGCTTGCCCCACGAGAGACACGAAGAGCAACTCTAGTAGAGCGAGATGTGAAGAGCATCAAGTGGTCCGGTCATTCAAGTGCTAGAGCTCGTGGTGAGCACTCCATGTGGGAGTGTGACTTGAGGGTCACCACTAGCAAGAGGACCGGCGGCAACCTTGAGCTTGTCTCAACGGGGATTAAGTGGTTGGCAAACCACCGAACCTCGGGATAAAAATCATCGTGTCATCATCTTCCCATTGGTTTGCAATCTTCATACATAAGCTTGTATTTACTTGTTCATATATTATGCTTGTATTGTTGCTCTAGCGTAATTAGTTTGCTTGTGTAGTGTGCTAGTTACTTTGCTTAGTTTGTGTAGCTAAGTAATTGTTGAGCTCTCTAGTTTGGCTTGTGTAGCCTTGCTATTGAGTAGTGCTAGTGAGCTTAGGCTCTATGCGCTTTGCATACTAGTATGTGTAGGAGCTCCCCGGTTTCTTGATTACTAGTTGCATAGGTTTGTATGACATCACTAACTAGAATTATTTAGGTGAGCTCTACCTAGCTTGGCACCTTAGTTTCTTATATTAGGATCTTTGTAAGGTTCTTGTGAATTTAGATAGATGGGTGTACTCTTGGCTAGACCGATAGTTTTAATTCCGCATTTGTTTCGGTTAGCCGGCATGTTTAAATTTAGAAAGGACTATTCACACTACTCTAGTCCGCCATCTCGACCTACAGGCGAGAGAGAAAGGGAGGACACACGGTACGTGCAACGAGCCTGAGGAGGCGAGTGTTAGGTCAAGGTGGCCGACTAGAGGCGGGTTAATAGTTGTTTCTAAAAACTTATTTGCTACGTGTAGCTAATATGATTGCGGAATTGAGCTAATGGACTAGCCATGACTTCACCCCTCTATATGTGTTCACAATAACCCTTAAAAGATTCTAAACAACATATCAACTAAGGTGTCGAGCTAGACGCTAGAGAGAGCTCACGTATCATGACCCGGTCGTGATAACTAGATTTTCACAAGCATCATGAACATAATCTACACTTAAAAATTCCTTATTTTCAAAAACTTGAACTAGGTTTTGCACGTTCTGGGCTTTGTGGTGCTTGCTCGTATGGTCCAGGTATCGCTACTGGACGGTTCGGTAATGCACAACTTTAGACTTGCACAATCTGCATCTGCACGACGAACGCTGGATAGTTCGGCCAAGCGCATGGACTGTAACAAGCAGTATGTCACGCTGTCGAAAGACTCTAGTTTGGTTTTGGTAATTGAGTGACAACCTAGGTGGACTGATATGTGTTTGATGTGAGATACACATGTGATTAGTCCATACACTAGTGTGAGCAACACTTAAAAGCCATGGTGGAGAGATGACTTAGTTATGTTGCAAGTGCTCAACTAGTGCTTTGGATGAGCTCATTACATATGAGACATGGCTTGGATACGATAGATCGGGTTGCAAGCGTGAAGGGCAAGCTAGAGGCTTGGAGGCGACGAACCATCGAGGCGGTGAAGCACAAGTAGAGAGCTTGGCTAATCCTAATTTATCTCTTGCATTGAGTGTTATCACAGTAGATTCATGGTTAATCCTGGTAAGGATCATTGGAGGATTGTTCAATGGATTTTCAAATATTTGTGTGGTACTTGTAATGCCTATTTGCAATTTGGGAATCTAGAGATTGACTTGTTGGTTTTGTTGATTCTGATTATGCTAGTGATTTGGATAAGAGGAGGTCTCTCACGGGTTATGTTTTCATCATTGGTGGTTGTGCTGTTAGTTGAAAAGCAAGTTTGTAAGCTACCATAGCTCTATCTACACAGAAGCTGAATATATGACTATTTCTAAAGCTTGTAAAGAGGCTATTTGGTTGAGAGGTTTATACTCTAAACTTTATGAGGTTACTTCTTGCATTACTATACATTGTGATAGTCAGAGTGTTATTTGTCTGACTAAAGATAAGATGTTTCACGAAAGAACAAAGGACATTGATGTGAGATATCACTTTGAGATATCACTTTATTCGAGATGTCATTGCTGGAGGTGATGATAAGGTATGCAAGATAAATACTGGTGACAATGCCGCTGATATGTTGATAAAGCCTGTTCCTAGAGCTAAGTTTGAGCTATGCTCAGGCTTAGTTGGTATTACAGTTTAGGTTTTAGTGTCTTTTGACGTCGATGATTATTTATTATTGAAGTGAGTTCGTTGATGATACTTCATTTGCTATAAGATGAAATTTGTCTTGAGGTGAAGTTTGCTAGAGTATGATCCGAATTCTAACGTAAGTCTTGTGGGAACACCTTAAGGGCCCGCGGTTCGGGTTATATAATTAACAGATTTATTTTCGTATTTGACTGCAGTCAATCTGTCCTATAAATACATCTTATAAACCGCATGGAAAGAGAGACGCGTTTTGTATACTCTCCCCGTACAGTGAAGATCGCCGGTTGGCGCAAGTGGTTTTTTACCGCAAGGGTTTTTTACGTAAAAATCTGTCTCTCGTGTTTAATCTTTATTTGCATTACTGTATTTGCTAACACCTCTTTTTTTTTTGTTAACTAGTCACGGTCAGTCGTTTCAATTGCGAGGAACATGACTCAAATTGGACAGGAGATTAACCGCTTTGACAGGAAAGAAAAGGATCCAAACCGCCATCTCACCTCAAAGCACAAGCCGATCGAAGCCACAAGTTGAGCTTTCACCGCGCAGCTCAACTCCTGAATGAATGCGTGTGATTGTCCTGACCTGATTGATCCCCCATAGATTTTTCAGCCGTTCTCCAGTTCCGGAGAGCTATCATTGGGCGGCGAGCAACCTGGAAGAATAGCCGGTCGACAAGTAAGCTAGTCACAGGCCGGCCCCCGGCCCTGCCGTGGTTTCTTTCTTTCTACCGTCGTCTCTCGCTTTACGTCTGTTCTCCGATCGACAGGGACGCCTGATTGATTTCTCCGCGCGGCACCATATCAGTCCAAGCGGGTCCAGAGCAGGATAGAGTTAGGATGAGACGCCGTCGTCGTCATCGTCGTACACCCATGACTCATTCCATCGACCGATCGGTTGCGAAACACTGGTTGTATTTGTACAAGCGAATTAAGAAGGCCTTTTGGCATGGACTCTTTGACGAAACGTTTCGGTTCTTGATGGTGCAGCAGCCAGCTCTGATCCGCCGGTTCCTATCGTGCGTGGTGTCGTCTCAAGACGGCGCCATCAGGAAACCCGAAACAATCACTTCCTGGACTTGCAGAGTGCATCCAAGCGCTAGCATCCCACCATTATTATCTATCTATCTCTGCCCGATCACCATGAGCATGGACCGAACCACTCACTCAGCGACGAAAACAAGTGTTACCACCCACTCACAGGGCACAGGCCACAGAGATCAAACAATGATAACCACCAGGCTAGGATCTTTCTCTGATTTGATCCGAAACATTATTATACTAATCCTAAATATATACACGCTTGGATCGATCGAGCGACCGCACACGTGTAAATGCAAAGATAACCTACATATATATATGTATGTATATCATGTACTAGATTCACATAGGAAGGAGAAAATCCGGGGCGAGGGCGAGGTGATCCAATATAATCCTGCACCACCATTGGCGGCCTCCTTGGATCACAGTCAGCCCCACATCAAAAAGAGGCCGGGCCAAGTGGAATATCTGGTAATGACAATCATTTCACCCCTCGGAGGAGGATATCCTTTTCGGAGCCAATTAGCTAGCGATGAGAGGTGCCGCCACTACTAGCCAGCCATGTGATCCAATGCTTGTGATCCATCGAGGAGTTGGATTCCACTTTGGTTGTTGGGCTGATGCTTTCCCTTTCCCCAGTGGAAGAAGAGAAATAAAGAAGATGAAAGCCAGAAGCATGCATGCTTCCAGGCAAATGATTAGTGCCCAAGCTATACTAATAGTAGAGGCATGCTGCATGCACACTTGTTGATGATGTGCACATTACTGGCTGAAATGCATGATCGAGTAGATCTTTCTTCAGGGTACGGTGCCCATCAATTAGTCCTGTCATAGCTAAACAATCTAGGAGCATCTGATCTATGTGCATAATTTAAGCAGTGTTGGTTAGGAACCAACAACATTATTCCCGTTGAGAGCTCGGCTAATGATTGTGAACCTCCTCATGCGCGAATATTAGGCTCAAATGAAAAGGACGCACGCTTTCAATTGCATTTTCATTGGTCATTGGAGTACTCTTTTGTTTCCTCCAAAGTTGGCGTAGCAAATAAACGAGAGGTGCCTCCCTCATATATATGTCCAGTAGCTAGCACAGATGCATGTCCACTACTGACTGAGCCGGACTGAAACGGACCTGCAGAGATATTGCAGTGTGTTTTCAGCCAGGTCCTTTTCTTGTTGTATATATAAAACTGTGGTTGCTGTAAAGGAATATAGCATTCGTGAAAGAAGAAGAAACATCAGTTTTGAAGAAAAGGCACGAGTCGAATCCCGGGTGCAGGTTGGCTAGCCCATCGCTTTTGCATGTGTCGGGCCTGTACGTCTTTGTTCCAATGGTACATCCCGCAGTTGCTTTAAAAGTATGTATGCTTTGTCCAAGCGGTGTACGTGTCGATCTGTAATAAGCCTACAGTACAATTTATTTATATTTTTTCCGTACTCTCCTGCAGTTACAGTTACAGGGGAATTAGTTCTGGGCTACTTTAGCATAATGTGTTAAATGAATATAGAGCAGCGGGCTACGGTAGATAGCGGGTTTTTTTTTAAGCTCCCAGCTCATAGTATAAAATGAAGAAGTGATTCTCTTCCGCTCTCTTCTGCTCTCCACCAGAATTTAATTGCATTTTAGTGTTTGGCAGGGCTCCGTGGAAGCTGAGAGTGAAGCTGGAGCTGTGAGAGATGTACCAAAGGAGCCCTAAAGTTTTCCTTTTCCCACGCACGTGTCTAAAGAAAAGGGGCCAGTTCAAACTAATATAAGCAATTCCAATTTCCTTTTAAAAACTTATGGGTGTTCTTTATCACAGAACTTTTTTATGCCTCTATTTTTAATAATTAAGGATTTTTTTCATTATGTTCATTTTATGAAATACATGGCGCGGTTTGGCAGTGGAAAAATGCCGTCGCCTTTTTTTTTTTTGAGAAACAAAAATGCCGTCGCCCAAAACGTGAATCCTGCTCAGCTCTGCTTTCCTCATGGGCTTTAGGCAGCATGCTGCACAATTGGTCTACTGCCGGCCCACTATTCCGCTGCCCGTTGATGTAACATTAGCTTAGCAGCCCAAGACGTCAGGCTCCGAGCCCAGTTTGGATTTATCTCCCACGTCAATCTTTCTTCCACGTAATAAGGCAATCCATGTGTGTTTGGATTTATCTCCCACGTCAGGCCTTGTTTAGATGTAATCGGATTCACATCAATCCATGTGTGTTGGGGTGGATTAGAGTGAAACTTAAACTAAATTTACCACCCTAATCCACCAAAAAACATGTGGACTGAGGTCAATCCAATAACATCCAAACAAGACCTCAATCTTTCTTCCACATAAGGCGATCTATGTGTGTTAGGAGGGTTTGGTGTGAAAATTCAACACACATGGATTGAGGTGTTTCTGAAAAAACATAGATTGAGGTAAATACTTGGACATCCAAACAAGTCCTAAATGGTAAACTCAACCACACAAGTTGCACTATGTAAAGTGTTACAACTTAGAAATAAAAAAAATACTCTAGCTTTAGGATAATCAAGTTCAATGTTAAGTAAAAACATGTTTCGAAAATACATGTGATTTGTGTCAAAAAATATAACTACTAAAAAGATTTCAACTTCATGCCAAAATGTACTAAAGGAGAATGTCCTGAGCATGAAAAGAAATTGCTAAAGAAGACAATATTTGTTATTCTGAGAACCAAACAAAATTTCCAAGGAAACAAAATAATGCCCTAAGCAATTCAAAAAATTTCTGAGGAGGAAAAATGTTCAAATAATAACCATTGTTGTCAGGACCACGCACATGTTTCAAAAAAATGTTATGAGTAAGTGAAAAGAAGTTCACAACATTAGATGTTTTTTCCGGTCAATAACAAAGTTGTTCTTAATAGCACTAATAACAGAAATACATAGAATGTGATTGGTTACATGCGCACAAGCCTTAGATTGCATTAGGTTTTATACAACACAATCCAAGCCAGCATAAACATATGCAATATTTTGGTATCTCCATATGCTTGTTGCGTTAAGATCGTGTTTGGTTGCTTACATTATGTTGCGTGTGGTCACCTCCATGTTCAAAGGTTATGTTTGGTTTGGGGATGAGATGTCCATTCCTGTTTTCTAGGACATGATGATCCTATATCGTTGTTTGGTTCAAGGGATGGCCCGGTTGGAGGCATCCTTGTTTTGTGTTTGGTACGAGGGACGAGGAATGAAGATAATGTATGGTTTTCTTGGTCAATAATCCATTGTTAACGTTGGGTCCAGTTGTTAGTCTATTTTCCATCTTCTTCCTCCATACTTCTTTCCCCATGCAGTAGCAATAGGATAGTAGATTCATCGATTTCCTCATTTTGTCTAGCAGAACCACAGGAATAGTATGCTAGCAGGTCAAGGAGAACATGAGCTTTGCCCTTGGACAATCACCAGTGGGCGATGAGCACGAGCTTCCCACAGATGGCCGCCTTGGGCCAGAGGCCACAACGGAGCAGAGGAAGTCGAGTTCGAGCTCACTTTTGGTTGAAGGGTGGAGACCAGTGAGGAACTTTTCCCATGGACATGGATGGCAGCTATCTCACAGAGGGTGCTGAGCTCGAGCTCAAGCTCATCCTTGTAATGGCCACCACCGAGGTCCGCTTGTCTTGGCACAAGTTAAACCCACCTATACAATGATGGATCTAAGGGGTGGAACTCATACTTTTGTAGTGAAGGAGAGGGGCATAGGAAGGAGAAGACAAGGTAGAAAAAAATCGACAATGTTGAAGTGGGATGAGTTAGTCCCTTTGTTTTTTGGGACCACTTCGTCTGACATAATAGAGGTATATTTCATGTTGGGGACGGTTATCCCTTATCATCCTTGTCTCGCTATGAAACCAAACACTACTTAATAAAGATGGGGGACACTACTACACAAAAAAAATTTATAAGGTGTTTCAAAAATGGGCTCCGAGGCAGTTGGGTTGGTTGCCCACCTCGGTTAATCATGGCACGGCAGCTAGCCCATCATTAACCGAGGCGGGCAATGTAAAAGAACCGCCTCGGTTAATGCCTAGCAACTACCTCGGATAATACATTAACCAAGGTGGTTGGTTTAAAGCAACCGCCTCAGTGAATACTTATTAACCAAGGCGGTTGCCTTATGCCGCCCGCTTCTGTAAATCCATTTTGGAGGCTGGCAAGTATAAGGCCCACCTCTATTAATCATGGGTGAGCCCACCTAGCCCATCTGGCCCGGTATTAGGTTCGAAGTATATATACTAAACTTAGGGTTTGGAGGCCACACTCATCTCTCCCTTTGAAACATCTCGTGCCTCCCTCCTCTCCTCTCCCGTGACTGAGACACGGCGCCCGTGACTCCCTTTCCGTGCCTCCCTCTCCCTCTTCCCTCTCCCTCACCCGAGCCCGAACCCACAGCGGCGGCGGCGCCACTCCCTACCTCTCCCGAGCATGGATCTGGAGGTGGAGGTGCCTCTCCCTCCCTCCTCGAGCTTGGATCGGTGTCCTCTCTCCCATAGTCTCCTGAGCGCATGGATCTAGAGGCAGCGACACCCCCGAGATCCTCCCCCGATAGCGAGCATGGATCTAGAGGTGGCGGCACCCCCAAGCTCCTCTTCTGGCGCCGAGCTCTATTGGCGGTCCTTAACGATCAAATCCGACGGCCAATTAGAACACAAAAAAGGAGAAATTGGCAAACTTAACCATATATGCATTTACTATTGGCCTAGTTGCACATTTATTTGGACGTCATTGTTTTGCAGGACACAAGTATAAATACATGGAGAAATTCACCGAAAGGCACTTTTCGACGTAGATTTGCACAAAGGAATAAATAGAAGAGCCCAACAACTCAAGTCATCCGGGTGAAATACCAACCAAGGAGCAGCCTAGGACCCGTCCACAGCTCACCACGCTAAGGTGGTGGCGAGGGGGCCAGGTCAGGGAGTGGCTAAACCTAGGGGGCGAGAGCACCCCTATCGGCGCCTCTCTACCGCCCCTTCATCTGGCGGTGGCATGAGGGCATGCAGAAGGTGGTGGAGCATGTACTTCATGCCAAATATGGACTCAAGCACCGCCTTACTCCCTGTATAAATAGAGGGGTAGAGCTCCTCTCCAAGACACACTCAACTTGAGCAACACCTCACTCTCTCTAGTTCTCTTTACCTTTAGTAGTATTTTAGAGCAAGGCAAAGCTACCTTGGAGGGCTTGGCTCCTTGGAAGAAGTGACTCTTGGGTATGAATAGAAATATGAGTTCTTCCAAAATCATGCCTTCATCTTATAATTATAGTCATACTTATGAACTAGAGTATAGTTGTTGTGTTATGATCTTGATATATGAACTACTCTATAGTTTATATGTCATGAGAGTAGCATACATAACTTTATGCTTAACCACTCATATAACTTATATATTTGGAATTAGAGCTAAGTTGAGGTGGCAGTTCATCGTGCCGATAGGTGTGCCAAGTCCTTTACTTGTCGATCCATAGGGTCAGAGTCCCAGGGGATTTGTGTAGTTTCTGTGTACGCAAGCGAGGTGCTTGGGTATGGAGAGACAGGTGAATACATTTCTCTCTCCATGGTTGAGGTGGTAGGCGGCAGGTGGTGACAGCCCTGTCCGTCCCTTGTAATCCCCCATGTTCGTTTGGGGTGTAGGAGTCTAAAATGCTACATGTGGTTACTAGCAGACCAGTACTTGGTAGTCTCCCGACCTGCTTCACTCTTAGCCCTAAAACTAATTATGTAATTTGTATGATCATTAACTAATCTTTGTCTGACTATATTAGACTAATGCCTGCTCTACTTAGGATTATGCTTTCATTCTTTTCTTTTCTCTTTTATCCTTTGAGGGATGCCAAGTGTGTGTCCACTATCCTGAGGTTATCGTTCTTACCCTTGTTATAAACATTGGTGTACTTGCAAGTATATTATTCAAGTTCATATCTATACTAGACTCTTAATCAATAAATGTCTTCCTTTGGGAAAATATAAATAACGATACCCTGAATACTTCTGGGTGAAATACTACAATGATAGCTCCGTGCGCTTGCGGATAAATATCTAAAATTGTAAAGGAACTATCAAGGTTATTACTTAGTGGCATTGCTACATATTAGTAATGTTGCTAAATAATAACAACAAGGTAATTCTGGCGCCATCACCGGGGATGGATTCTACTCCATTCTTAGTGGTGACGTTGAGAAATACCAACAAGCATTTCTGGCGCTGTTGCCGGAGACACAAACCTGGTAGCGACGCTAAGAAGTGTCAACAAGCATTTCTGGTGCCGTAGCTGGGGAAGGCATAATTGATTAAAGAATCTAGTAGGACATGTTCATGATAATATGCATGTACGGTAGCCATTGTTTATGCAGGCTAACTTTACTTGTTTTCTCCTATTGTGGATGAAAATAGGATATTGTATGACCGGTTTTGATCTGTCGAACAACTACGCCGAAGATCTGGAGGAACTCCTAAGGAAGAAATGGTCACGTGCCGCTTCTTCTTCCGCCACTCCATTGACAAATGAACTAGTCACTCTCACACCATCCGCTACTCCAATCATGGCTAAGACACTCCGTGACTACTCCGTCCCTGTCGTTGCCAACATACCCGTTAGGCTGGCTGTCAACACTAGGAATGGGAACTTCGAGCTCCGCACTGGCCTCATCATGATGGTGCAGACAAATCAGTTCTCTGGTTTGCCAAGTGAGGACACAAACACGCATCTCCAACACTTCCTTGAGCTCTGTGACACTATTGTCATCAAGAACGTTGAACCTACGAGCATCAGGCTCCGCCTGTTTCCCTTCTCCCTCTCTAGGAGGGCGAAACAGTGGTTCTACAAGGAACGGGAAGCTGTCAACATGTGGGACAAATGCTCCACAGTGTTCCTCGCTAAGTGCTTCCCCATGGGCAAAACCAATGCCCTAAGGGGATGAATCTTAAACTTCCAGCAAAACGCCATGGAATCCATTCCTGAGGCGTGGGAGAGGCTACATCCAAGCATGACCGCACCACGGGATCAAAAACTAGTTAGTGCTCCAATATTTTTATGATGGGTTAACACTCATGTCTAGGAGGCACATCAATGCTGCCGCTAGAGGAGCTTTTCTTTCCCTGACCATTGATGGAGCCACGGCTCTCGTCAATAAAATGGTGTCAAATCAAAGCTAGAGGGAAGAAAGAAAAACAGAAAAAGAAGCAATGAAGGGAATGACTGCCCCGAAACCCGCGAAGAAGCTGCTTACGTCAACAACGGGTTTCGCCAACAACAAGGTAATAACGGGTGGAACAACCAGTCCCGCCTGCAAGGTAATTCGACTACAATTCAAATTATAATTCGAATCAGCCTTCTTTGAAAGACTTGGTATTAGGCCAAGCTAAAATTAATGAGAATATCACAAAGAAATTAATGTTTAATGATAAAATGCTTGAGAATATTAATTTTAAAATAGAAAGTTTATCTTCCTCCGTCAAAAATCAATTAAGCTTTAACAAAATGATAGAAACTCAAATTTCACAAATAGCTGCCACTATTCCCGTCGATTATTTGGGGAAAACCCCGAGGCAACCCGAGGATTCCCTCAAAAATGTTCATGCAGCTGTAGATCAATGAAGGATGAAAAGTCTTGCACGACGGACTAAAAATGTCGAGTCCTTACCGATGGTAAATCGGTAATTATCTTTTAAAAATATTCAAAATAAAATTTCTAAAATTAAAAATTTGAATTTTATGTCAAAATAAAACTTTCAAAAAAATCAAATAAAAATCATTTCCTGAATAAGAATAAGTTATTATCACTAGTTATCAATTTTATAAAATTATAAAAATTAAAAATTCAATAAAATTTTGTTGAAAAATTAAAATCGAGCAGACCATTGAAAATCTAGACGAAATCCCAACACTCACGGCTTTGAATTAGCCATTGCTTGATACCTGCCAAAGGACATGCCAGATGAGCTCACAGCAGGTGCGGCCGAACTAGGGGGGTGGCCGCACCCTGCAGGTGACCATTAGCGCTGCCAATCGGACAGGAGGCCGAGACCGTTGCACCCTTCCCGTCTCTATCGGTTTTTGCGCCTATAAATACCAGAGAGCCTAGGAGCGCCTGTTTACACCAAAATTTGGGAGAAAGAACGCGGAAACTCACAAGCTTCCACGATTGTGCCAATCAAGGAGGATCGATATCAGCCGATTCAGATACGACTCTGGAATCGGGTCTCTTGGGATGACGTCAGCAGATAGCGATGATGAACTACGGTTGGCGCCAGGGAACTACATATCGGACTCTGTAAAAAGGGAAAGATTAGAGTCCAAGTTATCTTAAATTAGAAATATTTTTGTTTATGCCAAGGATTGTAACGAATCATGCTCGAGTTGGATTCATGTTTAGACTCGAGTATAAATATCAGACCTCGGCTATTGTAAGGGATAACGAATCAATCCAATATACAAGTTATTTATTTTTTCGGCTCCGGCCACCCCTTAGGAGTAGGAGTAGAGTAGATCTCGGCAAGTTCTTCAGCAAGTATGGCTGCATCGATCCGATCGACCTCCACTACTTGTTGTAAGTACCGTCATGGCTTATACCTCTGTTCGTATGGCTGAATAGATCTGATCGACCTCCACTGCGACTCTGGTATAAGTTAGTTATCGACTCTTGCCTAGTTCAAGTATGGCTGCATCGATCCGATCGACCCCCACTGCATGAACTAGATCAATGTCAAGTTATCGGCTCTACCTTAGGATGGCAGCCTTTGGTAGATTCATTAAGTTACCGATATTGCTTATTGCTTTCATTATTTATCTAATTACAACAATATCACTCTGCCCGATTGGGATTGATCTAGATCGGCCTTATATCTTGTTTAGCCCATCGTTTGCTAATCTCAAATTGATCCAATCTATACCTTAAACGATGAGTTATATTTTATCGGCTGTTTTGTGTCAATCCTGATCGTGCATAGCGTGCGGTTAAGGCGTGTTGCATCTTGAGTAGATTTATTGGCTAGCGAGAACCGTTTTATGGCCCGTTATCACGGCCTGTGTGATTCTGTCTCACACCCCACTGTTAGCACCATGGAGTGGGGATCGTTATTTGATAGATCTATTCCAGATAAGGCATGACTTTAACTGTGTGCTGTGCCTGAATCGACTGTTTTAGCCGATATCGAGTGCTTTCACGAACAACTCGCATCACGAGACAATTGAAGTAAAGATAGGTTGAAAGATATGTTAGCCCCATGATCTTATTATTGTATTACGACCTGCATGATTCTGCCTCATGCCCCACTGGTTATAGTGATAGATGAGATCTAACATGTTCATTAAATTTATCTTTATGAAACGGTTAATGGTGTTGAATTGTTTCTTTATATAAAAAGGGGTTCGGTTACTTGTAATCATTGGCTCAGCGCAAACCGATCATTGTTGATATCTTATTGCCATTGATTAATATCTGTTCAAATAATGATATTTACCCTGAATGATAACCGATTCTTCTTATGCAACTCAATGAGCTTTACTCGATTTACTCTCATGAATATGCTGGAATTGGCTATTTAGTCGATCTCCTTTCATATCGGCTCTCATAGCCGCACATTCGGGACTGTCTGGCAACACCGGCAAGTTCTACCCTTAATTACTGATGAACTTTCTCTCATTGTCAATTATAGGGTCAAATTGACTGGCATGTCTCGGGAGGATTGCGTAGGATCGACCATCCCTGCGCTGAAGCTAGGCGGATCTGCTCCATCGAGCGGACCCTTCCGACTTGCTGCGTGTGTCCTCGGCACAGGACGAAAATTCTGTGTCAACACATGTTTCTGGCATGCTTGGTGGGACCACAATCGTCATGGCGGTTCACAACAACAACGACATCCTTATGTTGCATTATGAAGATCTACCTGATGGGGATAAGGGTATCATCAGCAAAGCTACAAAAGAGTTTCAGAACAATGTTTGTTGTCCTACACCAAAACACGTGACAACACAATTGTTTAGAAATTTCTACTACCAAGAGTTCTATTACACGGGCAGGTGGACACAACTGAAGCTGAAGACATGCATTTCTTTAAAGAAGTTGTGGACAAATCTATTCGTGATGCCATATCAAGCCATAACGAAGCTTTCGTGGACGTATTCCATAACGCCTTGAAAGAGGCGATTCATAGATTTCCAGTTGGTCAAGGTAGACCGGCTTATTACAACATTCCAGATCCGTCGACCCAAGGAACCAATCAAGTCGGTACCAGCCATCAAGAAGCAGCACCGACTGATAGTGGTGATGTCCAGACAGTTCAGGGTTCATTTGAACAATCTCAAGGAACCACCACAAATCAAACACAGTACAATCCTGGACCATCAGTACAGCATGTGCAACAGCCGGTGGGGCAAAATCAGAACCAGGTGATCAACTTTGGCACATCAGGCCATATACCATCGTCGGCTCAAAAAATAGCACCATCAATTCAAAGGATCCGTAGAGATATAGATCCTTATGTCTATAATCAGAAAGTTTAAGCAGCAAGCCAACAAAGGACCTAGCAGGTTGAGATTCCACAAGGGTATCACTATGGCATAGATTATAATACCCTCCACATGATGCCAAACCAGGATATCAAGGCACGCGAGATTTCAATCCACAGATGGGTCAGCAGGTGAAGAGGAATCCAAATCCACAAGCTGATGAATTGTTGCTGAGAGTGACCGAGATGATGAATAATTAGTTCGGTCTAAAGCCAAAATGGTTGACCTTTTCGTACAAACGCCCATATCCAAAATGGTATGATTTGGTCGCTCTTCCAACAAATTATAGGCTCCTAGAATTCGCTAAGTTCACTGGCCAAGACAGTACAAGCACGATAGAACATATCACTTGGTATCTTACATAGTTGGGCGAAGCGTCAGTTGAGGATGCCCATCGAGTTCGTTTCTTCTCTCTGTCCTTATTGGGGCCAGTCTTCACTTGGTTTTCATCATTGCCAGTCAATTCCATTGCCAATTGGGCTGACCTGGAGAAGAAGTTTCATACATATCTTTACACTGGGACTGAAGAAAAGAAGATTACCGATCTGACAACTATAAGACAGAAGACTAATGAATCGGGCACTGAATTTCTTCAGAGGTTCCGAGAAACCAGGAACTTGTGCTTCTCCTTAAACTTGGCCGATGATCAACTAGCTGCTTTAGCTATTCAAGGAATGCTGCTGATATGGAAAGAAAAGCTACTGGGACAAGAATTTAACAACTTGGGTCAATTGGCTCAACGAGTAGCAGCGCTCATTAGCCAATTCCAGAGTATGCGCAGAGATACCCGATTTCAGAAGAGTACCATAGTAGCCGAAGCTTATGATCCATACTCAGTCGGTGACGACTATGAAGATGATGAAGATGAGGTTGCTGCAGCTGAATGGAATTGGGGCAAGAAGACAGTAATGGTGCCAAATCCTTGGGGAAGAGAAGTCAAGGAGAGCTATGACTTCAATGTCACCAAATCAGATAGGCTCTTTGATTTCTTGCTAGAAAAAGGGCAGATCAAGTTGCCCGATGGTCATGTCATGTTGCCCCCTGATTAGTTGAAGAATAAGAAGTTCTGCAATTTCCATAATGCTACTTCTCATTCCACTAATGAATGCAGAATCTTCAGGCAGCATATACAGAGAGCTATTCAGCAGGGGAGGCTCAAATTTGATACGCCTTGGAAAATGAAAGTTGATGATAATCCTTTCCCAGGAGATCAAAACATGGTTGATGTTGGGCTATTCAAAGGAAAAACTAAGGTCCTAACATCAACCAAATCAAAACAAGCTAGAACAGTCGATCCCAAGATGCAAATATCGGCTGATAAGTACAGAAAGATTAGAAAACATCGTGCCGAGCAAAAGAGCCGATACAAGCAGGGGAAGACGTCAGAAGCAGAGACGACAAAGCCGCGGGTCACATCTTGGATTCTGTTGAATAAATGGCAGTGGCAGAAGGAAAAGGATTATCAGCATTGGTTAAATGATCAAGCGTACCAACATCAACTGAGACAAGAGAGGTATGAAAGGGAACAAGCCGAATTACATTAGAATTGTCCCTTCTTCAAACATTGCTGGAATGAAGGTTTGAAGTTGCCTACCAGACATGACTGTCCAGAATACATCATTCAATATCGGGAGTATAGACAGTCTCAAACCAACTGTTGGTCTATCCATGCTCAAGATGCATATCATCATAATAACATGGATTGGCGCTTAAAAAAATAAAAGTGTTCATGATCGGCTTGGGAAAAGAATCGTTGATCAAGATTGGGCTGATCATGAAGAGGAAGGCACTGAAAGAAGATATATATGGCAGGAAGGCCAGTGGTGCCCTGGAGATTTAACAAAAAGCCAGAAGAGAAGGGTGCAACGCCTAAGGAATAAAGAGATGGAATAGGCTCAGACATCCGGTAAGACTCAAGTGTGGCGTACCAAGCAAATAGCCGATAGAAAGCAACCATCGGCTAATATCCAAATGGCTTTTCTATTGCCATTGGAATTCAGAGCTTCGGCAAATCAAGAAGTTTACTCAGATTTCAATGAATCAGAGTATGAAGAGATAGTTCCCAAGTTGACGGTTGTACAACAAGCAATATTTGACAAACCAGTCAAACATCGGCACTTAAAGGCGTTATATATGAAAGGTCTTGTCGATGGGAAGCCAATGAACAAGATGTTGGTGGACGGAGGTGCTTCTGTCAATCTTATGTCTTACACTACTTTTCATAAACTTGGCAAAGGACTTGAGGATTTGATGGAGACTGACATGATGCTTAAGGATTTCGGAGGTAATACGTCTAAGACTCGGGGGGCAATAAATGTCGAACTAACAATTGGAAGTAAGACTCTACTCACTACATTCTTCGTCATCGATGGGAAAGGGTCTTACAGTTTGCTCCTCGGTCAAGATTGGATTCATGCGAATTGCTGCATACCATCAACGATGCATCAGTGTTTGATCCAATGGCATGGAGCTGATGTTGAACTAGTTCGCGATGATGAGTTCGTGAGCATCGCAATAGCCGATCCGGTCTTTTGGGAACTAGGAGACTTCGAATGTTTTTCTAGCAAGTCATGGGAAGGAGGCTTCATTAAGATCAGCAATGAAAGCCAACAGCCGATGCAAGCGATCGGCTCTGAGAGTTTATTTTAGTAGAAAAAATCATGGCTTCACATCGGCCATTGGATTAAAGGAAAAATAAGCGTTGAGTCTTGAAGATGGGTTTAGGTCGACATATGTGAATGCTGAGTCGAAGCGTGATTCAGAGTTAATGGATTTCTTAAAGAAGTTATGTTTCGCTTAATAGGACGCTTGACCTGAGTTGATTAATCATTTGACCTTTGATATGAAAAGTTCTATGAAGGTGTTATCCCAACATTTAATCAACACTTGATAGCCGATTCGTTCTCGGTTCTAATAGCTGGTACCAGGAGGGTATCGCCTCCTGTTCAAAAAATGAAAATATTTAAAAACAATAAAAGCCGATACGATATGTATCGCCTATAGAGCAAAAACAAAAGATAAAAATAGTCATACACAAGAGTATTGTACCAAGGTACATTCACGGAAAGAACAAGAGTCTTTGTTCATCGGATGTCCCTAGATACAATCTAATCAAAGACTTTGTTCACCACATCCTGGGCGGATGTAATGTCTACTATGGCCTCCGCTGCCATGACAAACTCTTTGAGCAGGTCCTCATGCTCCTCAGGGCCGTCGCCTATTGGGAAACCAGTCTCCATGGCATGGAGATCATGCCTAGTTTGGACTTGTACCGCGGTCAGCGCCACCGTCGCACCGTGACGAACACCATGGAGGGTGATCTCCCGAATGTGGGCTGGGATGTCTTGGAGACGAGCGTCGATAAGGGAACCCCGGGCATTGACGGCGTCCACGGCCGCATTCGCCGCCAGTTGGAGAGACTCCAACTTGTCAGGGCTGATAATCACAAAAACAAGAATACTGTCAAGATGAAGATAATGGAAGTTGGAATGAAAAGCCTCCATGGAGTTCATCTTACCCGCCACTGTGGCGTCGGATTCGGCCAGCCGCGCTCGGATGACGTTGGCCTCCTCCTCGGCTGCATGAAGAGCGGCCGGAGAAACCCCAAGGCAGATCTCGAGCTGGCCATTCTCTCGAGTCACCTTAGAGTAGCGATTTTGAGCCGCCCTCCACTCCCGAAGGAAGCACCTGGCGTCATCGCCGTTGTACGAGTCAGAGGAGTCCGACAACAAAGCCGGAGCAGCTGATACAACGTTAGATGGATCACCGGCCCTAGGAAGAGGATGAAGGCTGTCGTTCACGACGAACCTAGGAATAAGGTAGAATAGTTCATCACTGTGAACAGAAGATTTGCAGACCATTGCCATGAGTAAAAACCATCAATCTCACATCATACATCGGAGGCGCTGACTCACTGGCATGTTCTCCTCCGAGATCTCCTTTGCCGCTCGCTTGCCGCGGTTATCCTCGCCGGCCATGAATTTGATTGGATCTATGAGAAGGGAAGGGAACCGCTATAGGGTTTTGGAAGGCGGAGAAGTGCGAAGAAACAGTTGCGAGTGGAGGTGTGTTCAAGGCCGAAACCATCGGTTGGTATTTGAAGCTACAAAGCAAAGAGGTGAACGCCTCTGGAAATGCGGTAGACAACCACAATTAATAGAAGGCAAATCGTCGCCTCGCTAATGACGAAGAGAATACAACGTTGGGCGTCTAAAGGTGGAAAAATCAAAGGGTTCTCTTAATAAAAGCCATGTTTTCAGACTCAATTGGATTGAGATCAGAAGTCTGGGATTGGCTATTTTAAATCGGCTCTTTAGCCGAAATGAATGATACAATGAGTCAGTAGGAAAGTATGGTCATCGTTAGTTTTACGCAAGATACATGTATTAACCTATGAATTACAAATTCAAAACATCCTGGATAATTTTCAATATTTCTAGCCGGACGACGTCGGCTTCTGCAATCTTTTGCTCGTACTCTTCGGCTGTTCCAGGAGTGTTCTCAAAACTACTATGAATGGCTCTGCTTCTTTTCACTTTGGCCAGTAGTTCCTGTTTCTTCTGTTTGACGACATCGGGTATTTGGGCCAAAGTAAACTTGCAACGGTCAATAACAGCCTTCATGTTTTCCAGTTCCTTCTCAAGTTCAGCACATTTGATTTCTAGCTGGGAAAGCTCTGGATCGGTCCTGGGGGAAGAATTTTTTAGATCAACAATCAGCCGCATCAACTCTTTAGCCTCTTGCTTGTTAGAGTTATCCTGTGCCATCAAAGCTTCATGATTGGATAGGTTCCTCTGAATCTTTTTCACCTTCAGAGCTTGATCTTCAAAAGAAGACAAATATGACAAGACTCTAGAGAGGGCTGGAGAAGGATCGCCCTTTATAGCCAAGAAGAGTCTCTGCATTGAGTCAGTGTCTTGGACCAGATCGGCTACGTCCTTCTCAAGCATTGGCAATATGTGTCTTAGCCGATTTCTGGTCTCTTTCGACAAGGCTTCGCTAGAAGAAGTAGCTGATGATCTGATTTCATCCTCATCAAAATATTCCTCAAGACTGAGGGAATAGCTCTGGGCTGGAAGACTGAGTGCCTGTGTACAAGGAAAAACATGATTAGGAGGTTTGAATCGGTTTATCAAAAAGTGGATGGCAAAGAAGATATAGCACCTTCTCTGTAATAGTCTCTATCAGAAGAGGGGGAACAGCTGATGATGCATCGACGACATCTGGTTGAATCGGCTTCGAGCTTCCAGCATTGATGTCTACAATAACAAGGAAGGATTTTAATTCATGTTTGTTGCAAAGGAACAAATGGAGCAAGTAACTCCCTCACCATTAGTTGTTTGCTGGGCTAGAGAATCAATAGCCTGAGTATGGATGGCAACAAGACCATCTTCAGCGCTGGCAGGGTTGCTAAGCGGACTGTCAGATGTTTCCTCGAGAAGTATCTGGCACAAGTAAAAAGTTAGGTGAACGGTAAAAGACTAAGTAAATCAAAAAGTTAAGGAAAATACTTTGACAAGCATGAAGGAAAAATTCACATTTTCTACCATTGTGGAAGCATCGGTTACTTCCATCAAAATCGGCTCCTGTTGAGGATCGGCCGACAAAAGTTCAGTTGGTGTTGAATCAAGCGCCTGAGATAGTATCCCGCACCCAAAGCAGACTGGGATGCAATGCTCGATAACTGTGAGAAGATGGGATCAGAAAGTTGAACATTAGTTTGAAGAAAGTATGAATCGTTCACCTGTGCAGCTGATGGCCTTGTCCTACGAAGTCTTTTTCCAGTAGTAGCCTTCTGAGTTACCCCTGGAACCACCTTGCGCTTTGGGGATTGACATGTCACGATCATGGGAGCGACAGGGGTTCTCATCAACTTCTTCAAAGAAGGTGCGGTTGATCCCATCCTTGAAACTGGGCATGACGGTTGGTAATCTATAGGATGCCCTCTCCTATCCAGGCTTGGAGGATCGAATTCGATGTCCTAAAAAGATTGGTTAGAACGGTTGGCAAGAGAATTCACCAAGTAGTCTCTCTGAAAAGGGAATGAAAGATTACCTCACTGTCAGAAGCAAATTCCCCATCCAGAGCTATACACAGAGGGTGGACTGGCCCACAGAAAAGATGGGAATGCCATTCTTGCCACCAGGAGTCAAAGAGGTTGGAAGAAAAACTGGCTCTGACCCAGTCATGCAAGGAAAAAGAAGGAAGGCCTAATCCTAGTTGAAAGGCTCTGGAAGCTTCTAGCACATCACTAATATCTTCTCTCAGCTTCAAAATGTTCTTGAAGAACAGGCGAGGGGGGAGTTGACCGAGGCCAAACTGACGGGCCACAAAAGAAGGGTTGTAAAACTCATAGGTTGGAGGATTGCCTGGGATGGAAGAACCTTTAACCATTTTGCCACGACTGTGATGAAATTCGGCTAGGAGAACACAGGGCTTAATAAAGGAATTGAAGATCGCAGCCGTTGTCTTGTCCGAACAGCTGGATTCAAATCAGAATTTGAATGGAAAAGTCAGTTCATCATCCTCATTATAAGGTAGCCAAGTCAGGACGGCTGCATCAAACCCTCTGTAAAACTTTTTAAAGAGGTGGCCAACATCAAAGTCGATTATTATGGCCGATGTAGCCTCACCATAATTCGTACACTATCGAGCTCTTCCTTCTTTGTCTCTATATTCCTCATCAAAATTAGAGGAAGGAAAGCTTAGGTCTCTGAGATCAGGCCTCACCATCTTGTGCATGTATAAATTGAGCCACAATTGTATCAGCCACCAGGGGCTGCTGATAGTCTGTATTGGTTCATTCTTAAGTAATTGGGCAGCCACCTGGTACATCAGATGATAAGCAGCTCCTAGCAGATATTTTCCAAGAGGGATATCCTTGCCTAATGCTAGGTGCTCCGCCATGAGTTTGTGATTGTAAGTCGGACCACAAGATGTCCCACAAAAGATGAATCTCTCCAACCACATATTTAGAAAAGCCACATATTCTCGTTCGCTGACAGATGATTTGTCTTCGACGTGATTCAGAATGTAACTTGCCCATCCGGTGTAGTCTGCTATCTTGGCCAATCTTTTGGAGCCGGCACTCAAGTACTCATAGGGTTGCACTGATCCAGTAATTGTAAGGCCGGTCAACATATATACATCAGCCAGAGTAATGGTCATTGGGCCATGGCCAAAAATAAAAGCATTCAGAGCATTAGACCAGAAATAAGAAGCAGAGATCAAGAGTGAATCATTCCTTTCCATTTTGGACAACGAAAGTGTCAGGCACTAGTTCAGATCATAAAGCTCCTAGTCTCCGCCCTTTTTCATGGATACCCTACGAAACCAATCTCTCCATCCCTTAGGTGCTTTAGGCCAGTTTCTGAAGGGAGTTTTGTTCTAGGAAGATGAATCCACTATGGACTATTTAAAGGGGATCTGGTTGGTTTCTTGGTGGATGAAATCAGATGGATCAGGATCACCCATAGGCCCAAGAAAATAAACATTAGGAACGATAGTTGATGTAATCAAGATCTCGTTCCTCATTTCCTAGAAATCGGATAAAATAAATTCAAGAAGAGAAGAAATACAGAGTAACGGCCGACACTTGGAGAATGGAAATTTGGAAACATACCTCAGGAACATGGTCATTGGTCGCCATCATGGCCAGAGAAGGTTTAGATCTGATGAAGGTAGCTTGAATGATGGTTCGATGGAATGGCGGATCTGCTAGGGTTTGAGGCCTTGGTGATGACGGCGTCGGCTCTTGGAGTTGGCTCAAGAAAAGAGGAGAAAGCAAAAATGCCGAGTGCGTTGGAAGAGATACTATTGAGATGTTATATGAGACTCAAGCCGGGAAGTCAGGAGTTATGCGTATATCTCAGATAGAGCGGTTACGGCGCGGTAAACCAAAAAGCTAGAATTTTGGAATAAAACAATTTTATCCCAAAATTGGGGGCATGTGTTTACACACAAAATTTAGGAGAAAGAACGTAGGAACACGCAAGCTTCCAAGATTGTGCCAATCAAGGAGGATCGATGTCAACCGATTCAGATACGACTCTAGAATCGGGTCTCTTGGGATGACATCAGCAGATAGCGACGATGAACTACGGTTGGCGCCAGGGAACTACATATTGGACTCTGCAAAAAAGGAAAGATTAGAGTCCAAGTTATCTTAAATTAGGAATATTTTCGTTTATGCCAAGGATTGTAACGAATCGTGCTCGAGTAGGATTCATGTTTAGACTTCGGGTATAAATATCAGACCCCGGCTATTGTAAGGGACAATGAATCAATCCAATATACAAGTTATTTACTTTTTTGGCTCTGGCCACCCCTTAGGAGTAGGAGTAGAGTAGATCTCGGTGAGTTCTTTAGCAAGTACGGCTGCATCAATCTGGTTGACCTCCACTGCTTGTTGTAAGTACCGTCATGGCTTATACCTTAGTTCGTACGGCTGCATCGATCTGATCGACCTCCACTACGACTCTGATATAAGTTAGTTATCGACTCTAGCCTAGTTCAAGTATGGCTGCATCGATCCGATCGACCCCCACTGCATGAACTAGATCAAGGTCAAGTTATCGGCTCTACCTTAGGATGGCAGCTTTTGATAGATTCATTAAGTTACCGATATTGCTTATTGCTTTTATTATTTATCTAATTACAACAATATCACTCTGCCCGATTGGGATTGATCTAGATCGGCCTTATATCTTGTTTAGCCCATCATTTCCTAATCTCAAATTGATCCAATCTATACCTTAAACGATGAGTTATGTTTTATCGGCTGTTTTATGTCAATTCTGATCATGCATAGCGTGCGGTTAAGGCGTGTTGCGTCTTGAGTAGATTTATTGGCTAGCGAGAACCGTTTCATGGCCCATTATAATAGCCTGTGTGATTCTGCCTCACACCCCACTATTAGCACCATGGAGTGGGGATCGTTATTTGATAGATCTATTCCTAATAAGGCATGACTTTAACTGTGCGCTATGCCTGAATCGGCTATTTTAGCCGATATCGAGTGCTTTCATGAACAACTCGCATCACGAGACCATTGAAGTAAAGATATGTTAGCCCTATGATCTTATTATTGTATTACGGCCTGCATGATTCTGCCTCATGCCCCACGGATATCAGTAATGAGTTAGGGTCGTCGAGTCTATTGTTATTTCTATGGCCTACATGATTCTGCCTTATGCCCCACTAGTCATAGTTATAGATGAGATCTAACATGTTCATTAAATTTATCTTTATTAAATGGTTAAATGGTGTTGAATTGTTTCTTTATATAAAAAGAGGTTCAGTTACTTGTAATCATTGGCTCAGCACAAACCGATCATTGTTGATATCTTATTGCCATGGATTAATATTTACCATGAATGATAACCGATTCTTCTTATATAACCCAATAAGCTTTAATCGATTTACTCTCATGAATATGCTGGAATCGGCTATTTAGTCGATCTCCTTTCATATCGGCTCTCATAGCCGCACTTTTGGGACTGTCTGGCAACACCAGCAAGTTCCACCCTTAATTACTGATGAACTTTCTCTCCTTGTCAATTACGGGGTCAAATTGACTGGCACGTCTCAGGAGGATTACGTAGGACCGACCATCCCTGCGCTGAAGCTAGGCAGATATGCTCCATCGAGCGGACCCTTCCGGCTTGCTGCGTGTGTCCTCGGCACAGGACGAAAATTCTATGTCGACAGCACCCCTCACCCCTTTGCTCTTAAATTTCTTTCAAGCATTTTCCAACAAGTTTTAGTGCAAGAAAGCTCTGCAAAAATCCCAAGCTCAAGCTAGTCCTCAGGTTCATCTTTCATATTTTGTGCTAACCCTAACCTGCAGCCAAGTTTTCGCTTGTTGTTGTGTTGTTTCTCACCATGGGTAGGTTCGGGAAGAAGCTTGCCAATGCCCTAAAAAATATCATGGGGTCAAGCTCATGTCGCTCCTGTGGAAGCTCGAGTACACGCTACACCGAGCACGAAGAAAGCCGATGCATGAAGACAAAGAAACCGTTCCAACGGAAGAGGAAGAGGAAGAGCAAGAGGAAGAAGAGCAACCGATGGAGGAGGATGATGATGAGCCCCACCTCAACTTGGAAGGAGACCAGGAGATGCAAGCGTACAACCTCATCAAGAACCGCGAGTTCATCCACATGCCGTTGTATGACCCTAAACTTCTCCAAATAATAGGTATGGATGCCGAATTTACCTCCATTTGGAAAGCCATAGGATGGGAGGAAATTGATCCCGTTTGGGAAGAAGGTTCTTGTCTCCTAACCATCCAATTTTTATGCTCACTAAAAGAAGTTGAAAATGGGATCACCTTCCGCTTGTTTGAAGTAGAATGTTTTTGTACTTGGAAAGATCTCGATCAACACATAGGCTTCAAAAGAAAATTCTCAATTGATTTAGATCATGCTCTTAAAGGTTTTAATCATCATTAATTTTGGAGAGAAATTTTGGGGCAAAACATAATTGGAAAATTTCAACCTCGTAACATGAACATTCAGCACCCCACTTTGAGGCTCATGCATCGTTGGATCACCATGACTTTGTTTTCTAG
Organism: Miscanthus lutarioriparius; assembly: GCA_904845875.1. NCBI lineage: Eukaryota > Viridiplantae > Streptophyta > Magnoliopsida > Poales > Poaceae > Miscanthus > Miscanthus lutarioriparius. The sequence continues at coordinate 28,203,318 of CAJGYO010000013.1, read as the reverse complement.
GCAAGATATCCGATGTGTTCATAATACCAAAATGCAAATACTCTATGCTATGATTAAAAAGATTAAATTGCTCCTGTTAAAGAAATATTCAAACATTGGTTCGAATTGTTCAAATTCTCTACATCCATATCATGCACATCTCTCGTTACTCGTATTGCCACTGGTGTTGGAGTGCTAGAAGGTCAAGATGCAGTTTATATTTTTACTCCGCGCATTATTATCAATAAGCATTACTTGTTACAAGGACATCACTTGAAACATAATGAAGCTGGAAAACTTGTATTTTTCTTCCCTGGGTATACAAATGAGATCCCGTTACCTAAGCCAGATCTTTGTTTGTATAAGTCCAAGGATCTAACCTTTGCTCTAGAATCCCAAGAGGAAGCTAGTACGAGTTCTATGTCTAGTAGGGTCACACAGAGTAGAGCTAGGAATGAAGGAGGTAGTTCACAGCAACCGCAACCGACACCTTTTCCAGCTGCACCATAGGCGTTCCACACGGGAATGTTCCCGACTGGGCAAGTATCGGGGTTCACACCATGTACCACCACGGATGGGATCAATACTCCACATACACCGCACCCACATGAGGCTGGAGGGTCGAGATGGTAGGAGGTCGACGACGCGGCATGGACAAGATCAGACATCTCATCAGACTCCGAGGGACTACCACCGCCTGTGTACCCATGACAGTCTGTTTCAGACTATCAAGGGTGGGAGGACATCAACACCCATCTTAGAGGACTAGAAATCCACACTAGTGAGATCCAAAACACGCTTCATACTGATGTGCAGGATTCGGCCTAGTGGTATTGTTGGTATTTATTAACGCACACAGATAAATCTGCAAGCGCACGGATACCACTGTAGCTTTCACCCAGAAGTATTCCAAGTATCGTATCCACAGGGAAACTTGTGAGATTAACTATGTCTAACTTAAGCCGGAGTAGCAACAAGACTTAAGATAACAGGAGTATAAAGGAGATCACTAAGGTCTTCTAGTTCTAACTTCGGTAAGCTATGTCTTCTATTGTTTAATTCTGGGGATATTACTAAGGGAAACACAGGCAGAGTATGTTTTCTATAGTAACTAAATCCTGCTAGGCCTACAAACAGGAGGTGGACTACAGAGGATTCAATGAGGCTAGAAGAGTCACCCTCATGAGCTACCAACGATCTAGAATGTAGGGTACATCTACGAGTAACCGATCTAAGCACCATGCTTACACTATGAATACTACTTTAACCCAAAAATGACAAGGATTAAAGTACTAAAAAAGAGTCACAAACCTAAAGAACAATATAAACACGTTACTTACTTGAATTAGAAGTTGATTACCAGAGAAATCTTAGAAGCATGCTCATGAAGAACTTGATTCTGCCAGGGTACAAGCCATAGAGAGAGCACCGATAGTCCGGTACTTCCTCCAAACTTTTCCCTCACACTCTATCTCTCTATTTCCAATACAAGACTAGATCCTATGAAGGACTAATATTCTTTTAATAGCTGGCTTTGATCCTGATGAGAAGGATATGAATTAGGGTTTTAGGATGGCTCTCCTGGGGGGGTACAGGGCTGTATATATAGGGGGTAGCATCAATTCTGGACCCTCAGATCAAACCGACTTAAAAGGATGGCGTAGATGCAATCTAGGAGGCAGTGGAGAACCAACATTCAAAGGGGAGCATGACAGATGGGACCATTGGGCCGTCCGCCCTATAGGTGGGGCCGGCTGGCCCACATGTCATGGTCTTGTGCTCTTCTTTTGTGGTTTGCCTTCTGGAGTCTTCTAGAATCTTCCTGAGTTGTTTTCATCGTGGATAAATGTGATTTATTTTGACGAATAGGTCCACCTTGATGGTTTTTTGATTAAATCCTCCTACAAACATAGATTCACCAGAACTCATAAATTTATTAGTTAAACCCTAGACCTATGTTTGGTTATGAAATTAAATGTATATGTAGGTTATATTGATGGTTTATAATTGATGTTAACAACCGTCAACAATTCTTCCAAGCTTAACCTTTGCTCGTCCCTGAGCAAAGCTAAACTTAGCAATGGATCAGGAGTTGCTACAATGCTTTCACACCTCAAAAGTACACAGACATTCAATTAAGATTTAGAATAAATTGATCTGACTTTCAAACTTACCTATATTACCTTCAACCATGGGGCTTCTTAGCCTTCACTTGGGTCTTGAGAAATTGAAAGATAGAACAATCAAGTCAAGCACTATGTCTCAAGTTCTTTGTTCTACCATTGTTCCAGAGTTTTTATAAGTGTTTAAAATAAAACTAAGAGATTCCATTGTATGACACTCTCAAGTCTCTCAATATATGTGGTATTTGTGGATCCTCACCAAGGCAATAAAGATGTTATGCCTTTTTCTCTTCCTACCACTAAGGCTTTATGTGGAGTTCATAGGTAGGGAGAAAGCTAGAACATACTTGCAATACATATATTGTAAAGTCAAACAACAGTTCCAAAGAGAGTTGAGTCATACAATCAAATCAAGATATGCATGTGTGTGGATATATGGTGGATAACCTAATTCTACTTTGCTCCTTGAAAACTTATCTCTTTTTTGAAACTTGAAAATATTTGATAGAGAGAAGGGGCTATCTTATTCATCTCTTTCTTGTTTTTTAGGCGGCATCTGAGTACCCATTGTTGTAGATATCTGGGATACTTTTGTGTCCATTTTTTTTCTCAACTTTTTTTTCTTCTTCTTTCTTTTTTTATGAATAACTTTTGCATAGCCCCATTTCTCTTTTCCACAACAAAACTTTAGAGAGATAGCTACAAGAACTTGGAGCATTTATTTTAAGTGAAACCTAGTAGGCATGTTTTTGTGTTCACTCCTAGTGTAGGAATAGAACATTTTTGGGTAGATCTAGATGGAAAGCATGTTTTTGAGCCTACCCCCAGTGTTGGAGTAGTGCATATTTAGGTGGTATGTACGTGATCTTGATTTTAAGAGCATAACAAACCTCTCATAAGGGTCAACAAAGCTTAACAAAACTCAATGCAATTACAAGTAGCATATATGTGGAAGTTTTTCTAGCCTAAATAACATGTATGGCTCTAGTGGGAATTCAAGCTTTGTCATACTGGAACTCATCATGTAGTATTTTTGTGTTTTTCAACAAGTAAATCTCCAGAACTTTTAGTGTCACTTAGAACAAGATAAATAGCAACTCAGACCTTCTCATATCATATCTATCATTTACTTAGACTTAGATCAGGCATGTGCTACCCACGAGTTTCAAGTTTAGAGTAAATTCTTATATCAAAACAATATTATCTAAAACTCGGGAGAATTCAAGGCTAAAAACTAGGTACTTGAAAGAAATTACATCAGAGCAACTATTCTTCATTTCCATTTAAGAGATTATTCAGAGTCCTCTTTATTTATTCAACTTCTAAAAAACAAATTAAAGCAAACTAGACACACCTTTTTTATTTTGTTTTCTATTTTACTAGATCACATATTATTACTATAAATGACTAATGCAAAGATAAATTTTTATTTTGTTTTTCATTCATCATTTTTAACTAATTAAAAAGAAATTGAAATCTAAAATAAAGGGAAATGATACTTACCTGGATACATGAGAGTACTTGTCCCCCAAGCTAGTTCTTTCAGTGAGGGTTCAATGTTGTAAGTTCTTTGAAGTAGACTTCTCCTTGTGAAGTTCATTGATCAAGTACCTCGGTTTGCTCTGAATAAGAGGATTCTTGTGATGACTGTTGATGATCGTTAACATCAATTGTAAACCATCAATATATCCTGCATATGTACTTAATTCCATCACCAAACATAGGTCTAGGGGTTTAAACTAATAAATTCCACAAGTTTTGGTGAATCTATGTTTGCAGGAGGATTTATTCAGAAAACTATCAAGGTGGACCCAAATATCAGAATTAATCATAATTACCCACGACAAAAACATCTCTAGAAGACTCTAGAAGGTACTAGAAGGCAAACCACCAAAGCAGAGGGAAAGATCGGCCCCACCTGCTGGCCAACCGGCCTATGGGCCCACCTGTTATCCTCCATCTTGCTACGTCGGTTCTCCATCGCCTTTAGGATTGCATCTATGCCATTATGTTAAGTCGGTTTGATCTGAGGGTCCAGAATTGATGCTACCCCCTATATATAGTAGCCCCTACCCCCTCTCTGGAGCTATCTTGGAAATCCTAATTCATATCTCTCATTCAGATCAACACACACCAGGAGAATTAGGTCTAGAACTCTCCAATATAGTAGATTAGTAGCTCAGGACTAAGGGTCAAGTTGGGCTCATGCTCAAGTTCTGAATCTTGTCTTGGAGGCTCGGCAAAGCCTTGTATCTTCACTTCTACATCCTATAAGACTTATTATCAATTTGTCATATTCCTATCTACATGGTTATGCTTACTTTGAATATATATCTTGCTTAGTTAAAGGTTATCAATACTTTTGTGTGTGGGTTCATAGAGCTCTTAGCTTGCTAGTTTACCGGTTAGGCTAAGTAGCCATGCTTCGTGTAAGCATGGTGCTTATATGATGCTCTACCTATGAGTACACCCTATTCCCTAGTTGTGTGGTAGCAGCAGGAGGTGATAGCCCCGTCTATCCTTTGTAGTCCATACCGAATTGAGCAGGTTCTTAAATTGTAGGACCGTGGTCGCGTCAGTAAAGTTATCCTTCGTGATGCTCTACTGTCTAAACGGTGTCCCGAAGTGCACATGAGTAGAGTTAGTCTTAGCTATAGTCAGATATATATATATATATATATACTTTGATCCTGTAATAAGAATATCATAGGAATCAACGTCACCCTTTGTTCTCCTAAGTTAGCTAGTTTACATTATCTTATTGATCTATCCCCTGAGTATCATTATGCTTCATTTGTATCATTACATTAACCCCTACTCTAGCAATGCTGGTATGTTGATTAGTAGTTACCCCCTTGTTATTCAATAATCTTTACTCCATTGTTTCCTTGTGGTAAAAATATAAATAACGATACCTGGAATACTCCCGGTAAAATGCTACAATGATATTCTGTGCGCTTGCAGAATCCATCATATTCTATTTGCGTTAATAAATACCAACAAGCATTTTAGCGCCATTGCTGGCGACACAATTGGCGTAAAGATTTCTAAAAACATACCGCTAGCTTTAGTTGGATTACCTCTGTTCTGTTGAATTGTGGAATAGACAGGACAAAGATGCCATTTCAACCTTTCGGCAAGCTTCCACAAGGAAAGAAAAACATTGAAGAACCCCAGGGTGCCTAAACATTCAAGATCCATCAACACTTGAACGCTGCTATCTCATAGGTTCGTATAGACATATATATATTCTCTAACCATGTGTAGATTGGAGAAAAAGGTCGACATCACAAGAATTCAAATCGCATCTCAAGTGACAGAAACAGATGTTGCACTACTCACAAATTCTATCCTGTGAGTCATGGTAAGTATGATCAAGAAAGGTGAGATAGTCTTGCTCATGGACTTTGAACTTAATGAGTAGTTATCTTTTAATTTTTGCATTCGATTGCATGTTTACTTTGAATAATCCATGCATACATTTCCGCTTAGTCTAAGTTTCCTCATATCAAATCCACAACATGTTTAGTTTCTTGCATACATCCATGTTGCTTGCATCTTTAAAAAGATATATATAGTGCTTTCATGCTACCTTTGTCTGCTATAGTATGCTTTGGTTTGGAAGTACTCGACATACTTCCATTGACTTTTAAATTAAGCATGGTACTTAGGTTGAAATGCCTTCCTTAATCAAAATTAGACATGAAGTGCAGTTTGGTTATTGAACTAAAAGTTGCTTGTGTAGACACTGAATATTTTGTTGGACTAACCCCTGCAGAAAACTCTCAAATTCAATCTGGGTAAGTCAAGAGATGAATTCACATCAAAGATGAATCAAGGCATATGATGAACGCCAATAACTTTACGCAAAGAAGACCTAGCTGATTCTTCATGGAAGAAACAACTGTGAGTATCAAGGTTTATTCACTTATCTTTTGCTGCAAGTTATCTTTGCCTTGAACCATGCTAGAATATAGCAAACACATAAAATTTGTTAATAAACAAAATCTATGCTAAAGTAATCCTAAAACCATCCTTTCATTAGCATAGAGGAAAATTACAAAAGTTATGGACAACAACCCATGTTTCAAATTCATTGTATTCTCTTGGGTATGTGTCCACTAACATTTTGTAGGAAAAATCAATAAAAGTTATGCATGCTCATGGTTTGGTATAAACTTGCAAACCGAAACCAAACCGCCACTTCAGTAATGGAACAAAAAGGAAGAAGACGAGTGCCATAAAAAGCACTCACTCATAGAAAGTGGATGGACAAATCAACAAGACATGAGCAAAGTCAAAGACAATATAGCATTGAGCCTTTCCAAGACTCAAGCTTGGATGATGATGAGAAGCAAGATGCAACCCACCTTGTATTAGCCAGAATATGCCTACTTTCATCACCTTCGAAAAGACCAACTCGCACATCGACAGCAAGGACTAGGATGACAAATGCCACTACATCATGGCATGCATTCTCATATCAACAAACATCAGTAATCAATGGAGGTCTATTGACGGTGTCTCATAAGGCCGCGACCATGGTCGCAAGACAACATCCCTAAGTCATTGAGATGAAGGTTTCATACAAGTACACGTACGACCCAATTTTAATAGCAAAACCAGATACGCACCATATGTGAGTTGTTCAACACACTTTGAGCAATAGTTTGTAATAACTAAGTCTGCGCTATCAAAGCTTGCTCTATAGATGGAGAATTGGATGGCGGTGGATTAGAATTGGCAGGATTCCTTCCAGCACCTTATGAAGCACTTCTCCTGGTAGCAACCATCTATGTTTCAACATGTATGAATTAGGACTCAGTCATTCATAGCATTCTTAAATGTATCTTCAAGAGATGGCAAGATAGGATTGATAGTATGAGAGACAAGACAAGACCCCACCACAGAGATAATCGATGCTTCCAAATGAATAACTAGAACGTATGAAACTTTATCTTGCAAATCCTTCAACTTGGATACCCCCTTAAGAAAAAACAACTAGGGGATACAAAAAGGGTAGATTGCACCTCCTTATAGATGAGATAACTAGTATCAAGACATTCTGACATCCCAATGAGACTCTTGTGTATGAGCAAGGACAAGAAATATGAAATTCCTCATGGAATGAAAAATAGTAGCACAGTAAAATAGCCATAACTCTCATTTTGTTAATCTAATGAAGTTGTAGTTTATACTATTAGAAAGCTTAGCAAATCCTCCACAACTTGCTTATAGAACACTTTTCCAAATTCTATAATTCATGTAGTCGAAAATAGTGCACAATAGAAACTGCTCTAGGCTTCAGACATCACAGGTGCATCGTCTTGTGATTTTCATAATTCCATAACCAACATAGCTATCAGGGTGATTCTTGTGGTCAGCGAGAGATATTGATGTCTACTAATGTACAAAATTTCTCTATGGTTTTTGGTAGTCCAAAACAGAGATATAAGCCAATAAAGATAGGTTGCTCCGAAAGACAGGATTGGGAAATCAGAACAAAACCATAACCCAACTATTTATTCCATTAATACTTATACCTTAAGCTTATAAACTAAATGAAATTGTGGGAACACCCAACAAGATCATTGCAACCATTACAAAGATTCAAAAGAAGCATAAGCATAATGACAATTCAACAAAGCACTAAAGGTGCACAAGTCAATCATTGACTCAACTTGTGATACTATCGTCCTCATTGTACTAGGGGTAACAATCCTAAGACTCATCTTCAGATTACGCAAGAAGGTGATGAGGGATGATTCTAAAAGCATATCAAATCAATGAAGATGAGAACAAAGACTTCAAAATAAGCACCAAGGTAGAGATGAATAACAAGGGTAGAGAAATAGTAGAGAAGAAAATATCAAGGTTCATAGAGCAAGGGTTTTTGTAGCAACTTCTAAACCTTAGAACGACTAGTTTCTACTAGGCTTGCGTCCTACAATTCGCATTGCTCTGATATCACTTTGTAGCACCTGGTTTTAAGAACAAAACCAGATACGCACCATATGTGAGCCCAAAAAGTCAAATCTCATATATAGCTATAAATAAGGGTAATATCAAAAGACAATGCCCAATATATAACGTACTTAGTATAAAGAATATAACCTTAGACAGCAAATAGCGGAAAGACAACTCCGATCTTTGAGTGAAGACTCCAATTCCACAGGGACAACTGACTGGTTGATCATAAGGCTAATTCCTCCAAACTCTAGCAATCTGGTACCCATCCGGATTTTTTATCCAAATATTTGAAAAGTAAAACAAGCGTAAGTACATGTCGTACTCAACAAATATAACATGGGGTTCATGAGGCTCAAAAGGCTGACACTGGTTTAACTGCAATTAGCTTATAATGAGTCATGATTTTAGCAATTGAGTAGCAACAAGTTTATCACAAGCCCATATAACACACATGATGAGGTAAACATGAATAATGAATAGCTTAAACAGTAATCATTAATGAGCATCTTCATCATCCGTATCATTAGTGTTCATCATCTATTCCGTAAGGGGCCAAGGCCGCTCGTGACCATGAGCACGGCTGATATACCAGTTTTACACTCTGCAGAGGTTGTACACTTTCATTGTGAGTCGTGATTTACCCTTTCACCTGAGGTAGCTAATCTCTTGACCCACTTCCAAGGAAGGTCGGCAGGGTTCACTATGAAGCCTTTTAAAGGTTCATCTAACAAGTTAGGGCCATTAGATTCACTCGGCAAACAGATATAGGAACCCCCTATCGAATGGCACAATGACATACAGCCTATACACATAAGAGTAGAGGCTATCCTATACCCGATTCGTCAAGCCATTCTTATGCCATAAAGGTAGCCTCTAACAAGATAGAAAAGGTCCTCATACTAAGCTCAATCCAGAGCCATGTAGCCCTCACAGCTGTACTGTAAGTCCCGGATGTTCGCTTACAGATAAGTCCTTAGGGAGAGGAATCTAGAGCACCATAAAAATAGCCCAATGCTCTAGCCCCCTGATTCCATGTTGCTAAAAAGCATCTTTTAATGTTTATTGCATATACCATTAGTCAAGTTACAAGATCATGGTCTTTAATTGAGCACTAGCATCCTACTACCCAATGCAATACCCCATAGGTAACAAGGCACTATGTAACAAAGCACTAGGAAATCCTTAGTGGCAGTTAAGGTAGACACATGTAGTATGAATTAAATGATTAAAGGTGTATAGGACAACAAGGAAGATCCCATGCTATACTTGCCTTAAACTCAAATCCTTCTTCTATTGAATTGTAACCTCCAAAGGACTTCTTCTGGATCACCAACTTCTTTTATATCACCAACGCAAAGCTCACTGAATGGACATGATCATAAAGCACCACAAAAGCATCCATGCAATCATACACGAAGCAAACAATAGATCTAAATTAGAACAGTACACCAAACATAAAATCAAGATGAAAAGTTTGTAAAATGAATCTATGTCTTGCTACGAACACACAGACGCGAAAAGCACTCTAATAGGAGCTATAACGAAAAAGTTATGAATTAAACAAGATTTCCTTTAATAAAATAATAGATTAAATCTTACCTTGAATTTCAAAAGTTGAAAATATATTTAATAGTAGGATGAACATGTAGATTACTCAATTACGAATCTGAAGCAACTTGAATGGATCAAAATGGAGTTAAAACGAAGATTTTATGGCCTAAATAAGACTAGTGGCAAAACTATAAATAGATGAAATCGTATTCTGGATCTAACCGAAGAAACTATGTTGTCAAAAGAAGAAAACGTATTTTGAATCTAACAGAGAGATTTTACGCTTTTTGAAAGAGAAAATATATTCTGAATCTACTAGAAAGAAACTACGCTTTCGGAATAGGAAAACGTATTCTAGAAGTGCGCCATGGACTGTGGGTTATATTACGCGAAACTACAGGGGCTCTTTTGCAAATAAACCCAGCGAAGGGGTACAGGTGATCTTGGACCGTTGGATTGAATCTGGATGGCCCAGATAAGAAAGGAGAGGGAGAGAGAGTCACCGGCCAGAGAAGAAAACCGGTGCGGTGGAGCTCCATTACCGGTGACGAGAAGCTCCCCAGAGCGCTTGGTTTGGATCCTAAAAGCCATGGTTTGATGAGCTGAGAGCACAGGGAATAAGAGGAGAAGACGGCGAACTCACCTAGGGCCTTCTTGCGGTCGATGATGGGTCTACGGCGTCGGGTAGCGCGGCGGCGACGGCGATGGCAAGAGGAGGAGAAAAATCTAATTTACTACACGAGGGATTTCCCAAACTAGGGGCTCCCCTTACGGTAGTTTTGGTGTGCTTTGCCCAAGGGGTTGGTATATATTTATAGGGAGAAAAACTCTCCACATCTACATCAACTAGCAATATGGTACTAATTGATGTTGCACCCTCCACATTTACTAATGGACCTAAATAATCATTAAAGCCCATTAGTAAATAAATGCATGGGCCTTTGAGATTTATTAGGATTATTGCACATGGGCTTTGAGAGTTGGTTGAAAAATGAGATACATTATTTATTTTCGGAATTAATTAATTTTGCGAATAAAATAATTTTAGAAAATTCCAGAATTGATATTTGAGCCACGAAAAATACTTCGAGACCTCCAAAAATTTGGGAAAATTTTCTAGAGACACTTTGGAACATGATGAACCCAAATAAAGGATTTGGAGCTCATGAAAAGATTGTTGGGAACTTAGAACATAAAGATTAAGGTGAATGAGGTAGGAATTAAATTCCAGAAAGAAGCTGGAAAATTCCTAGAGATTGATATTCGTCTCCTAAACGTATTTAAAAAAACACATTTTGCACATAGAAACACAAGGTGCGACGGGCATGAATGCAACAAACACATTTCTACCTTAAGATAAATTTTAATTGAATGAAAATTTATTATTTCTCCATATTTTCATGAGCATAAAAATACAAAATTAAATCATTTTAGCTCTATTTCAAGAGAAGCAAATTTTAGGGTGTTACAGTACCAATGAGGTTCCTTCTTTGACCATAAAATGGCTGGCGAATCACTGACAAACAAAGAAGAACAACTCTCTACCATGCCGCTAGACAATCAAGGAGGAACTTGAGTTTGCATCTCTAATGAGCACCAACTTGTCAACCAAGAATCAACATAAATCAAGAAAGGTTGATGGAAGAAGAGCATGCAATTGTTTGTATCCTCGTCTCCAGGATCGAGGCTTAATATAAGGAAATGTCCTACTTAATGGACTATGAGCTCTCGCCAACAAGTAAATCACATAAGCCTCCTTTAGGTATGTTTGTCACTAATCATTTCAATAAAATCAAGGAAAACACAAGGTATATCCAACCAAGCATTATGCAACATAAAATCATATTCACACGAGAATTCTATCATCCAAACTTGATTCTGCATTCTGCAAAATTCAAGTATGGGGATGGAGTTTTTCAAAACATCTCACGTCATGTTGCTAGTTTGTCTTGGTCATCCCTACCTTTATGATGAGCTCAACTTGCTAAGTCTCTAACAAGTAAAAATTTAAATAATCATGCTCCTTTGGGTCACCATACATATTCCTATTTCTACCTGAATAAATCTCTTGAGGTTCTGTTATAAGTATGCTTTGGAATACTATTCGAACATAATCATTGGATCAAAACAAACTTGTATAGAATTCAGTTGTACAGATAGGAAATGTTAGGGGATCATTTGTAGAAACAAACCAAGGTTTGAGGAATTCTTCAAAACAATTTCACACATCTTTGCCTTAACCTCGTTGAAAATTTGAAGTAGTGGTGAACAATAAAGGCACATTATTTAAAACATGGGATAAAGATTCTATGCTCATTAAAATGTTAAAACCAACTCTGTTATAGCATAGAGAATGACCTTTAGCTCTATGCCAACACTATCCTTGCTTTGAATCATTTGTATATTCCTTCGGGTATGTGTTGTCTACTAATCCTTTGCAGAGAAGAAACAATAAAAGGAGCAGAAGGTCCAAACAAAGTGTTGAGATCCATAAAAGAAAGGACAAAAGGATGGCATGATAAAAGGATGAGAAAGCAATACAATATAGGAGACAAGATGTTCACGAACAACTCAAGCAAGGAAAGCTGCAAGCATGAAGAAAAGACCACCACAATCATCTACCTTCGTCACATGGTGTCATCACACTCCAATGATGAAGGTAACATCCTAAGGTAAATAGTCATTATTTAAAAAGCTTCCCTTTGATCCTGGTATTCACATAAATAAAGAAACAAACATGTCTGAGTTAAAACTTTGCATGATTTAACCTGATTAACTCAACATGTTTTGTTCCTTAAGTTTGTTCATAGCACCACTTTATTGATCTCATAGTCTTAACCAAATGAACTAAAATGTTGCATATCTTATCCTTGGAAGAAAGTCATAATCATGTAAAGTTTGATACATTATGAACAATGCACATAACATCAACCTTAACATGATTCGATGTGCCTAAGGTTAGAGAAGAATAAATAAGTTTTGGTGCTGTTGGTGTTTTTCCACCAACAGAGGCCATGCACTCGATCTCTACATTATATCTCCCTTGTGTTGTATTTGATTGATGAATCAATTGTGAGAGGGTGGCCTCCTCCTTTTATAGCTCAAGTAGGACAGTTTGCTGAGGTATTTTAGGAAAGCCCCACCGCAACCGACCTCAGGAGCATTAATGTTACCGACCTACCGATGGTGGGCCCGAGGGGTGCCAGTTCCCTGGCTAGGCCACCTCGGTACTGCCTTTGCCTGGTGGTTTACTTGATGGGCCTGGAGTGTAGCCATGTCAGTGTTTGGCCCAAGTTTGCAAGGTAAGTGGGCTTTCCTTCTGTTTGCTTGAGTGGATCTATGTTATGCTTTCTCTGTTTGTGCATTTTGACTATTTTCCATATATATTCCATGTATGTGTCCTGCAAATGGACAACTCACCAAAACCTATGGAAATCATTAGTTTAAAGCCCTATTACTAGGTTTGGTTTTCATTTGAGTGAATTTTATACTAATGTTGGTGGTTAAAATTGTGAGTTAAGGACTGCCAACAAGCTCCCCCACACTTAGTCCTTTGCTCATCCTCGAGTAAAGTTTAAGGACTAAGATGGGTCATCTCTATAGCACCCAGTTTTAAGAACAAAACCAGATATGCACCATATGTGGGCCTAGGAAGTCAAATCTCACATATAGCTACAAATAAGGGTAATATCAAAAAACAATGCTCAATATATAACGTACTTAGTATAAAGGATATAACCTTAGATAGCAAACAGCGGAAAGACAACTCTGATCTTTGAGTGAAGACTCCAATCCATAGGGACAACTGACTAGTTGATCACAAGCCTAACTCCTCCAGACTAGCAATCTAGTACCAATCCGGGATTTTTCTAAAGATTTACAAAGTAAAGCAAGCATAAGTACATGTCGTACTGAATAAATATAACATGGGGTTCATGAGGCTCAAAAGGCTAACACTGGTTAACTGTGATTAGCTTTTAATGAGTCATGATTTTGGCTGTAGGGTGGCAACAAGTTTATTCACAAGCCCATATAAACAAATGATCAGGTAAACAAGAATAATGAATAGCATAAATAGTAATCATTAATGAGCATCTTCATCATCCATATCATTAGTGTTCATCATCTATTCTGTAAATGTTCCAAGGCCGTCGTGACCGTGAGCACGGCTAATATACCAGTTTTACACTCTACAGAGGTTGTACACTTTCATTGTGAGTCGTGATTGACCCTTTCGCCCGAGGTAGATAATCTCTTGACCCACTTCCAAGGAAGGTCGGTAGGGTTCACTATGAAGCCTTTCAAAGGTTCGTCTAACAAATTAGGCCCGCTAGGTTTCTGTGCCCTACGAATGTAGAGCTTCCCTTCCGATAGGAACAATAATGTGCAGCCTATACACTGACGGACAGAGGCCGCACTATATGCAACCTAAAACACACCCCTCTTGTGCCATAAAGGTAACCTCTAACAAGCTAGAAAAGATCCTCATACTGAGCTAAAGCTAGAGCCATGTAGCCCTCATAGTTGTACTGTAAGTCCCAGATGATCACTTACAGATAAGTCCTTAAGGAGAGGAATCTATAGCACCATAAAAATAGCCCAATGCTCTAGCCCCCTGATTTCATGTTGCTAAAAAGCATATTTTAATGTTTATTGCATATACCATTAGACAAGTTACAAGATCATGGTCTTTAATTGAGCACTAGCATCATACTACCCAATGCAATACCCCATAGGTACAAGGCACATGGTAACAAAGCACTAGAAAATCCTTAGTGGCAGTCAAGGTAGACACATGCAGTATGAATTAAATGATTAAAGGTGTATAGGACAACAAGGAAGATCCCATGCTATACTTGCCTTAAAATTAGATCCTTCTTCCAATCCAAATCTTCAAAGATCTGCTTCTTGATTCACCACGTATAGCTCACCGACTGGTCATGATCATAAAGCACCACACAAGCATCCATGTAATCATACATGAAGCAAACAATAGGACTAAATTAGAACAGTTCCACAATCATAGAAAAATAAGTAAAAGAGTTTGGAACACGATTCTACGCATTGCTACGAACACACAGTCGCGAGAGGCACACTAATCGGAGCTACGGTGAAAAAGACACAACTACCGAAAGATTTGCTTTTATTCAAGAATAAGAAAAACTACAAACTCCATTTATTTTAATTATAAAACATATATAAGATTCTTCAGAAAAATATCTAAATTATTTTAAGCCAAATTATATTTGTATTAGAAAACCAATATAAGATTAATCTTATTTTATTTACAAAAGACTACGGTGAAAAACCCTAATTTGTTTTTAATTGAAAACTAATATAGATTAATCAAATTACTATTTTATTCAAAAGCTTTAAACATGTTAAACAATACCACTAATACGTAGATTACATTGCTACTGAATCTAACATAACTTGAGCAGGTCAAATAGGAGTTAAAAGCGGAGAAGATATGGCCTAATGAAGGCAGTGGCAATTTTGTAAATAGATAAAACTTGATTTTTGAATTTAAAATAAATAAAATCCAATTTTAAATCTGCCCAAAGACTGCGGGTTCAATTATTCAAAAGTCGAGGGTCTCTTTAGCAAAAGTGCAGGGATGGCGGATTCTAATACTGGAAAAGGCAGGGGCTCTTTAGCAAAAGAATAGCGAAGGGTATCTTCTATTTGGGATCGTCCATTCAGCATCGACGAGCTAGAGCAGTTGGATGAGATGCGCCGGTCCGAACAGGAAGGGCGACGCGGTGGCTGCCATAGCCGATGGCGAGGAGCTCATTGGCGAAAGCGGGAAAAAGGGCTCACGACCTCGTTTTCCACGGAAACTACACAGAAGAAAGAGGAGGAGCGGTGATCTCACCTCAAGACTTGGCTTGCAGACGAAGACGGCAGCGGACGGTGTGTGGTTTGGAGAGGCGGGCGGCGGTCTCTGCAACCATCGGTGGCTGAAGGTGAGCAACACAGGGAGCTAGATAGAGGGAAAACGGAGCCTACAGCTTTGTAACCTCTATACGGAGAGCGGAAAGCGGAGCTTGACGACAGGGAGGCGACTAGTGGGGGTGGCGTGAAGATGGGAAACGAGGCCACGGTAGGTGATACTTGGACTTTAATAGGGATGCTCGACATGCGGATCATGCCATATCCCAGGGAAATAGGGGTGGCGGCGGCTTCGACTCAAGACAGAGTCCCGGTTGGAGATGACTCAGGTTGAAGATGGCATTGACAAGTGGGGCCACTCCGTCAGTCACAGCGAGAAGGGAAGGATGGTTGCGCGCTGGCCCGGCTCTAGCTGGACCGGCCTGCTGATGCGACCTGCAGAAGAAGTGAGGGAGCGGGGCTGGCCTTCTTTGGGCTACTGATGGCGTCTTTGGGCCAAGCGGGGAGAGGAAAGCTGAAGTGGGCATACGAAAGGAAAAAAAAAAAAATCAGGTGAGCCACATTTGGAGAGATTGGGAGGAGAGAGGTTTTCCATTTTCTAAATCCTTTTCTATTTTGTTTTCAAAACCAAATTCAAATGCAAACCAAATCAAATTCAATTATGGTTTAAAATACTTTTTTTCACTTCAAATAAAAATGAGAAATTTTGGTAAGTTTTCTAAAAATAAATTTTACAACTTTTAAAATTCTTTTATTTTCAAATTTTCCTTTCTTTTCCTGAATTCTATTTTCAAACCCATTTTCAAAAACATTTTAAATAAATTTGAATTTGAATCAAACCACTCATCACAATAAACAAAATGCAATGGCATGAATGCACAAAAATGTTGCTAAGCCTTATGTCAAATTTTAATTTAATACAAATTATTATTTACCTATGTTTTCATGAGCACAAAAATACCAAATTAAATCTTTTTAGATCTATTTCAAAAAGAGAAATTTTTAGGGTGTTACAATTCTACCCCCTTAAGATGAATCTTGTCCTCGAGATTTGGATGATGGTGATCAAAGAGATATAAGCGTTTCGCCTTTAGATTCCCTTTTACCACTCCATTGCTGCTTGCATGACTTGATGACCTTACTCCAAGTAATTTGCCAGACTGATTCCAAGATTTTAACAAATACTCTAAACAATACTCAGATATCTCCAACCACTAGGCCACCTTTCCTATAATACCAATTCTGTTCCTTAAAATATCCATCTTCCAACGGAGCCTAACAAATCTCTTGGTCAGAAGGAGATTCTACTAACAATCTTTAAAACATTAAGGATTCTAGTTTAGTTGTTCGAACTTGGAATATAATTCTTAGTCCTTCGTGTTACCCAAACCTGCTTAGCACAATTCTCCGTTGCTAAGGGCATCGGCCATGACTTTACTCCTCAAAGTGATAGCACTTTTCCAAGTCATAATCAATTTCATTCCAACGAGGATAACACAAGCTCAAGACCAACTTAGTGAAGATGTCCTATAGATTCTTATGATCCTCCTAGATGTCACTTGTTATGCCCAAATAGATAGTACCTCATGCTCCACAATGGATAACTCTAGATCATACGTCAGATGTTCCATCTCATGTTTTCTTGCATAAGGACACATCCCACACCTTGACAGAGTGCATCATAGTAGATAGAAAAACTCTTGTCCTGATTTGGCAAAGCTAATAGATAGGTTTTACTTCAACCTCTTCTTCCAAGCTTACTTGAGGTTTCTTGATCCAAACGAACTTAGTAATATTTCCCAATACCACTATAACCATCTTCTAATGATCTTCGAAAAACCTCCAACGAACCTTTGATAGAATCTTACTATTCCAAGGAACTCCGCGTCACTCTTACATACTTGAGTGGGCTACAACCAAACTCATCATTAACTTTCTCGAGTTCTTCTCCCTATTTTTACCATTAAAAATAACATATCCCAAGAAGAGAACTTTAACAAAAATGCACTTGCTAACTTGGTGCAACATTGAGATGTTCTGAGTCTCCATTAAATCAACTGTAGATGTCCAATATCTCCTTCCTATGTCATCCATGCCAACTTATCCTGGGTATATTAAAGATTGACTCCCAATTGATAATAACTTGAAGTGATAACCAATATGGAAAATACCCAAGCTCCTTGATCCAACAAGTAACACATCTTTAGCAAAGATACCTGTGCTTGATAGTGACTTCTCATCCAGAGACATAACCTATACTTTCAAGTGAAGCACCAGAACGTATGAAGCCTTCGTCTTACAACTTCTTTAACTTGGCTACCCCCCTTAAGAAAAGATCAACTAGGGGACACAAAAAGGGTAGCTTGCACCTTCTTCTAGATGGATGAACTAGCATAAGGGCATCCTGACATCCCAAAGAAACTCATGTGCAAAGGTGTGAACAAACAACTCAATTTCACTCGCGGGACAGGAAAATAGCAGCGCAGTAAAACAGCCATAACTCTCATTCTATTAATCCAATGAAGTTGTAGCTTGTATCATTGGAAAGATTATCAAATCCTCCACAACTTCCTTATAGAACCCATTTCCAAATTCCATAGTTTCAGTAGTCAAAAATAGTGCACAACAGAAACTATTCTAGGCTTCAGATAGCACAGGTGCATTGTCTTGTGAATTTCATAACTCCATAGCCAACATAGTTATTAGGGTGATTCTTGTGTTTAAAGAAAGATGTTGAAGTCCACTGTTGTCCAAAATTTTGTCATCATTTTTGGTAGTCCAAAGACAGAAATAGATGTTAAAGAGTGCAGGCTGCTCTGAAAAGACAGGATAGAGGAAATAAGAGAAACCAAAGCCCAACTATTTATTGCACTGATCCTTATACCTTAGGCCTATAAACTAAATAAAATTGTGGGAACACCGAACAAGATCATTGCAATCATTACAAAGATTCAAAACAAGCAGAAGCATAATGACAATTCAATAAAGCAACAAAGGTGCACAACTCAATCATTGACTCAACTTGCAATACTATCGTCCTCATTGTACTAGGGGTAACAATCCTAAGTCTCATCTTTAGATTACGCAAGAAGGTGGTGAGGAATAGTTCTAAAAGCAAATCAAATCAAGGAGTGAAGATGAGAACAAAGAGTTTAAAATAAGCACCAAGGTAGATATGAATAGCAAGGGTAGAGGTATAGTAGAGAAAAAAATATCAAGGTTCATAGAGCAAGGGTTTTTATAGCAACTTCTAAACCTTAAAACGACCAGTTTATACTAGGCTTGCGTCCTACAATCATCATTGCTCTGATACCACTTTATAGCATCTGGTTTTAAGAATAAAACCAGATACGCACCATATGTGAGCCCAGAAAGTCAAATCTCACATATAGCTACAAATAAGGGTAATATCAAAAGACAATGATAAATATATAACATACTTAGTATAAAGGATATAACCTTAGACAGCAAACAGTGGAAAGACAACTCCGATCTTTGGGCGAAGACTCCAATCCACAGGAACAACTGACTGGTTGATCACAAGCCTAACTCCTTCAGACTAGCAATCTGGTACCCATCCGGAATTTTTCCAAAGATTTAAAAAGTAAAGCAAGCGTAAGTACATGTCGTACTCAACAAATATAACATGAGGTTCATAAGGCTCAAAAGGCTGACACTGGTTAACTGCGATTAGCTTTTAATGAGTCATGATTTTGGCAATAGGGTGGCAACATTTTTATTCACAAGCCCATATAAACACATGATCAGGTAAACAAGAATAATGAATAGCATAAACAGTAATCATTAATGAGCATCTTCATCATCCGTATCATTAGTGTTCATCATCTATTCCATAAAGTTCTAAGGCCGCTCGTGACCGTGAGCATGGCTGATATACCAGTTTTACACTCTACAGAGGTTGTATACTTTACCTGTGAGTCGTCATTTACCCTTTCGCCCGAGGTAGCTAATCTCTTGACCCACTTCCAAGGAAGGTCGGTAGGGTTCACTATGAAGCCTTTCAAAGGTTCATCTAACAAATTAGGGCTGCTAGGATTCTGTGCCCTGCGAATGTAGAGCTCCCCTTCCGACAGCACAATAATAATGTGACCTATACCACCTGACAGATGAGAGGCCGCACTATATACAACTCGAAACACCCCCCTCTTGCACCATAAAGGTAACCTCGAACAACCTAGAAAAGGTTCAAATATTGAGCTAAAGCTAGAGCCATGTAGCCCTCACTGTTGTACTGTAAGTCCTAGATGATCACTTACAGATAAGTCATTAGGGAGAGAAATCTAGAGCACCATAAAAATAGCCCAATGCTCTAGCCCCTTGATTCCATGTTGCTAAAAAGCATCTTTTAATGTTTATTGCATATACCATTAGTCAAGTTACAAGATCATGGTCTTTAATGGAGCATTAGTATCATACTACCCAATGCAATACCCCATACGTAGAAGGCACACGGTAACAAAGCACTAGGAAATCCTTAGTGGCAGTCAAGGTAGACACATGCAGTATGAATAAAATGATTAAAGGTGTATAGGACAAGAAGATCCCATGCAGGGACGGCGAGTTCTAATACTGAAAAAGGGAGGGGCTCTTTAGCAAAAGAACAACGAAGGGGTATCTTCTATTTGGGATCGTCCGTTCTAGATTGGACGGCTAGGAACGGTTGGATGAGATGTGCCGGCCGGAATAGGAAGGGCGACGCAGTGGTTACCGTAGCCGATGGCGAGGAGCTCGCTGGCAAAACAGGAAAAGGGGCTCAGGGCCTCGGTTTTCCATGGAAACTACATAGGAAGAAAGAGGAGGGAACGGTGATCTCACCTCGGCACTTGGCACAAACGAAGACGGCTTGAAGACAGTGTGTGGCTCGGAGAGGTGGGCGGTGGTGTGCTACAACCATCGGTGGCTGAAGGTGAGCAACACAGGGAGCTAGAGAGAGGGAAAACGGAGCCTGCGGCTTTGTAACCTCTATACGGAGAGCGGAAAGCGGAGCTTGACGATAGGGAGACATCCAGTGGCGGTGGCAGATGCGCTTTGCTCATCGATGAGATCCAAGCGTGGCACGGCTAGCTAGCTAGGGCACAGCTAGGGCAGAGGCGACACGAAGATGAGAAACGGGGCCGTAGTAGGTGGTACTCGGGCTTTAATAGGGATGCTCGACGTGCGGATCACGCCATTTCCCGAGGATAGAGTCCTGGTTGGAGACGACTCGGGTTGAAGATGGCCTTGACAAGCGGGGCCACTCCGTCAGTCACAGCGAGAAAGGGAAGGATGGTTGTGCGCGGGCCCGGCTCTAGCAGGACCGACCTGCTGATGCGGCCTGCAGAGAGGAAGTGAGGGAGCGGGGCCAGGCCTTGCTGGGCTGCGGTGGCATGCTGGGCCAAGCGGGGAGGAAAACTAAAGCGGGCCGCATGAAAGGAAAAAAACAAGTGGGCCACGCGGGAGAGATTGGGAGGAGAGGTTTTCCATTTTCCAAATCCTTTTCTATTTTGTTTTTTCAAAACCAAATTCAAATGCAAACCAAATCAAATTCGAATATGGTTTAAAATACATTTTTTCACTTCAAATAAAAGTGAGAAATTTTGGTAAGTTTTCCAAAAATAAATTTTACAACTTTTTAAATTCTTTTATTTTCAAATTTTCTTTTCTTTTCCTGAATTCTGTTTTCAAAACCATTTTCAAAAACATTTTAAATAAATTTGAATTTGAATCAAACCACTCATCACAATAAACAAAATGTGATGGCATGAATGCACAAAAATTTTGCTAAGCCTTATGTTAAATTTTAATTTAATAAAAATTATTATTTACCTATGTTTTCATGAGCATAAAAATACCAAATTAAATCTTTTTAGGTCTATTTCAAAAAGAGAAATTTTTAGGGTGTTACAATCTCCTTGATGTGATATCTACATACAAGTTATTCCAAGCTTCACCTACACTTGTGAACATTCTGAGTGTCTACCATAGAATCTTGAGTGATTAGATAATGGAATAGTAAGTATTCAAATCCCCTTACTACACTTTTGCTCAGAAACTTGGGTTTTGTTTGATTTTAAAAATATGAAACTTAGCCTTGCTCCTCAAAATGATTCACTTGATCATTCAATTTGTATAGTCCTCACCAAAGGCTTTTAACATTTGCCTTCTTTTTATCCAACCTCTAAAGTATTTTTGTGGAGTTTTGGGTAGGTAAGAAAGAGAGGCATACTTGCATCACATAATATTGCTAAGTCAAAAACCAGATAAAGGAGTTGCAAGTCATACACTTTGATCAAGATTGTGCAAGTGTGTGGAATTTTGAATTTTTTCCTAAAATTCTAAACTCCTTTGTGCATGGCTCTCTCTTTTGATGGTTGCCTTTTGAAAGTATGGGCTATCTTTTTCCTCTTTTTTTCTTCATGCTTTTTAGCATGGGATTATTCATGCTCTTTGGCATTTTTTTTCACATGCTCTTTTGGCATGCATATTTTCTCTTTTCTTTTTTAGCATAGCCCATACTTTCTTTTGGCACATGAAAACTTTTGAGAGACATACTCATGTCATATGAATGGAGTATTTATTTTTGTGGACGAAAAGCATGTTTTTGTGTAACTCTCAGTGTAAGAGTTAGCATTTTATTTGTGGGTGTACGTGAATCTTGATTATGGGTGCATGACGAGAATCTCAACAAGGGTCACAACAATTTGACAAAGCTCAATGTAAATACAAGTAGCATATGAATAAGGTTTTGTATCATGGAATATTGTCATATGGCCTTGGTAGGAATTATAATCATTTGAGGAGCATGCTAATCGAGATTTTGATTTTATAAATAAATCCCAAGTACTTTGCAAAAGTGAGCAAGATTCATTTCCATCCTACTATATCTCATATTCCAATTACCTAGATAAAATGGGGTCCCTATGATAAGTTGTCCACAAGTTTAGGAATATTGGCGAGGGATAAAGAGTATGCAAACTTCTCATCAAAGGATAGCATGGAGATGAAGCATTATTTGTTTTTTATATTAAATTTGTTTAATTTTAAACTTTTCTTAATGTAGAGAGTGAGGATAGTGTTGCACAAACCATCATGGAAGAAGGAGTTGAGGGGAGTCAGAGATGGTTTGGCTGAACTAGAAGTTCAGTCAATCCTCTCTGGAGCTTTTGGCCCTATCCTTCTATATGATGATTGCTTGATGTTGTGCAACATGTGGGGGAGGTCTCGAATGTGTGCTTGTTCTGCTTAAGAGATCTCCCCTACACTTATTCTTGTACCCGCTTTATTAAATAGCAAAACAAAAACAAACAAGGGCTCTACCAGTTGAAATACTGGGGAGCCTAAATTTTATTTTATTATTATATTTATTATTATTATTTTTATTTGTTCACCAACTTTTTATTATTATATTATTATTTTTTAGAAAAACTCATACAAGGCTGAGGTGAAAAATGTAAAGTATTGCTAGCCTTGTTTTATCTCCGTCATAGATTACTTCTATTGTTTATGGAAATGATTACTCAAAGTATAATAAAAATTAAACACCATGTCTAAATTTGATTAAAGAAGGCTATTTTAACCTAAGCACCATACTTAATTTAAAAAGCCTATGAATGTGCCACACAGGCCTGTGTGACTACACTCAAACCAGATCATATACCATAAACAAGGGAAGTGTGAATTTGCATGATCAAGTTTTATTCTAATGGGGACAACTATGAGTGAAGGAGTTGGTGAACTTTTATTTACCTTTACATACCTGAGTATTCTTATCGGCTGCATTCATGAATGGAAGTTTTGGAGCTGCTCTAGTGGCGGCTTGATTGTAGAAGGTACATCTCAGGTTAGCACCAAGACTAGGCCACACACACAGCGAGTGTGTATGGACCATGGGCCTTGGTGGTAAACAGCAAAGGTATAGAAGAGGAGAATTCTTGATGGAGTTAGGTGGCACTTTGGTGTTTTGTGGTGGCCATGTGGGGCTAGCCTGCTCCTTCTCTCTCTTCTGCTTTTTCTTTTTTTATATATATCTCATATATTTGTTCTCTCTTTTTTAGCCCCACTTCTTTTTTTTCTTTTTTATAGCTCTTTTTTTCTTCTCTTTTTTTATATATAGCAAGGTAGTGCTAACATCATCATTTTTTTGGATGGCCTTTGATATGGATGGAACTTATAGTGAGGTTCTCACCATCCTCCCCCACACTTGGACTTTTTTGTAAAAGTCAAGTGTATATGGTCGTAATCTCTTGTTTGAGTGCGTTCCCTCACCGAAGGCCATCAAGGTTTTCAGCTGATGTAGCTCTCATATTCTCTTGTATCATATGTCCCTTGTTCTTCTTAGTCTCAACCTAAAATGGATAGCGACAAGATTACCCAAAGGTGCATACTAACTTGAAAACATGTTCTTGCTTTTATTGATAAGAAAAGTGTTTTTTCTTTTATGATAATCCGGGGTATCTCCCGACAGTGCTTAGTTTATGGTCATAAGCTTGACGTGGGAACTTCATCTTGTAGCTCTTTATGGTGGTATAGTTCCCAGCTTCACCATCAAACATTTAGTATTAATGTTCAAGCTGCAAGGTTAGTGCCATAGTGCTTCTACGGGGTTTGCAAATATTTGTGGAAAACAAAAGCATCTACAACCATCCTCTTAAAAAGTTTGAAATTGAGGGTTAAGAGGTGGTTGTGATCCTTGTAGAAGCGAGTGGCACTAAGCAAGATGAACTCTGGAGACTTCACTAAGTGAGCATGAAACACGAGGGAACTTTGGAGGGGAAACTCTCATGCTCAACGGCGAAAACCTTCTCCTCGGTCTCCAGAGTTGGTGCTTGGGGAATATGCTTTGCCATAGGATTTGGTGAGTTATAAACGTGGCGAAAGCAATTTTTCCAACCTCTTCATCAAGGCTCCCATAGGATGGTTTTCTTTAAAAAATAGTTTTTTTAAAGTAGCCTATGAGAAGATCAAAATCGAGGCTAGCAAGGATGTGGAAGTCAGAATGAACCTCGGTTTTGTCTATTGATTCAAGGTATTTCCAAGATATTCAGAAAAGTTTGTCCTCGAAAAAAATGGAAAGTCCAAAGGTTGGAAACCTTCCTTTGTAGTTTCTGGTCGGGTGAGGGTCTCTAAATGGGAGTTATAGGATCGGACTCGGCCATAGAGACTTCCTCTTGGCTTGATTCAGGTTCTACACAGAGGTGTTTGTTGGAAGGAGAGTTTTTTTTCTTTTTTAAGATGTGATCTAGAAGCACTTCTCCTTCTGTTATGGTATAACAAGCTGTAGGGCATATTTCAAGCTGTAGGGCAGATTTCTTGCTAGGACCTAACCAAAAGTGCTGTAACAACACATGGTTTGGTATAGACAAGGCTGGGCTAGATTGTGTTATGATTGAAAATCTAGCCCAGGCTGCACCTATGATTTTCTTCTCATGCTAGCGGAAGCTGAGAATCTCATATCATAGGAAAGCAATTCCAGATATAGGGAAGAACGCGAGACATAATCTGTTCGTTAGTTCTTCCATAGTCTCTGTTTACCTTCCCAACGTTATGGGCATACCATTGTTTTGCCCTCTCGTCAAGAGATAAGGGAAACAACTTCCACCAAAAGTTTTCTTGTGCCATGCGTGAGATTGTCAGGCACGCTCAAAGCTGCTCAAACTCCTATAGATGATGGTAAGAGTTTTTGTAAACTTAACCTGAGAAGGTTTGTTCTCGAACCATGGCTTTAAAGCCAGGACGGAGTTCATAGCCAGAAGCTATGATTGGCTTCGATGGTGGTGGCTCTAAGAACTTGTCCTTAGAAGTAAAAAGATTTTTGAATTGAATGGTAGGTTGGTCCATTGGAGAAGAAAAAAAGAAAAAGCATTAATTTTTAGGGTAAAACACAAGGATACATGGGTGAACTAGGTTCAGAGATCCTACAGTAACTGTTCCCCGATAACGGTGCCAAAAATACTTGTTGGTATTTCTTAACACATACAGAAATGATTCGCAAGCACATGGAATTACCATTGTAGCATTTCACCCGGAAGTATTCAGGGTATCGTATTTCCACAAGGAACGGATATGTAGAAGTCTCTTAGCTAGTTCACCTAAGGTAACAAGAAGAAAGATGACTTGGGTAGCAAGGTTTTCTAGGGATAGAGACCCTTAGTTAAGATAGCTTTGCCACTATATACTTACTTCGGGCACCGGCTTATACATGGTCTGCCAAGTACCTCTGGCTTTCAGCTCTACACCGTACCTGGACATGGGGGATTACGAGGGACGGACAGGGCTATCACCACCTACCGCCTATGTCTCAACCGTAGGGCATGAGGCAAATGAAGGTAGCCTCTAGCCTAGACACCACGTCTACGCTATCGACTACTACTCTAGCGTTGTACGAGGTGATCCGTCTTTATCGGGAGCCCTCTACTAGAGTATCTGCTACGAGAGCGGACGACGAACCCACAAGTAAATAATGAATAAGACTAACTTAAAGTAGAACTCACCACCAAAGATAAACACGAACCTTATACTCCAAGTAGTATTCAGAATGTAGAGGTACAAGTGGAGAGGAGCCGATGATTCCTGATATTCCTTCTGCTAAGTGTATAAGGGGCCCCAAGTACACAAGTGGAGGTAGATGACAACTCCAGTACTTCTCCACTCTTACTCACTCACTCTTTACACTAGGACTAGCTAGAGAGCTAAGATATGAATGTAGCTCTTCTCTCTTCTTGCTACATTGTGTCTCCCTTGTGTTCTATTTGATTGATGAATCAATTGTGAGAGGGTGGCCTCCTCCTTCTATAGCTCAAGTAGGACGGTTTGCTGAGGTATTTTAGGAAAGCCCCACCATAACCGACCTTAGGAGCATTAATGTTACTGCCCTGCTAAAGGTGGGCCCAAGGGGCGCTAGTGGTTTACTTGATAGGCCTGGAGTGTAGCCACGTCGGTGTTCAGCCAAAGTTTGCAAGGTAAGTGGGCCTTCCTTCTATTTGCTTGAGTGGATCTATGTTACGCTTTCTCTGTTTGCACATTTTGACTGTTTTCCATATGTATTCCATGTATGTGTCCTACAAATGCACAACTCACCAAAACCTATGGAAATCATTATTTTAAAGCCATATTACTTGGTTTGGTTTTCATTTGAGTGAATTTTATACTAATGTTGGCTGTTAAAATTGTGAGTTATGGACCGCCAACATTCGACCACCTTATTGAGCAACTACGACAACAACCAGCTTGGAGGAGAAGGCATCCCTCGTGTATCTAGAAAAGTATTTCTTTTCCTTTTATTATTCTTAGTTTGCTTTAGAGAAAAAAGGTTGAATAACTAAAACTAAAATAAAAAGTTATTTTTATAGAAATATATATAGTTATAATGTGTGATCTAAAAAAATGAAAACAAAATAAAAAAGTGTGTCTTGTTTGCTTTAATTCCTTTTAAGAGCTAAATAAACAATAAGGGACTCTGAAGATAATCTCTTAAAATGAAAATGATGAATAGTTGCTCTGTTGTAATTCCATTCAAGTACCTATTTTTCAGCCTTGAATTCTCACGAGTTTTGGATAAGATTATTTTTAGATAAGGATTTACTCTGAACTTAAAACTCGTGGGTAATACATGCTTGATCTAAGTCTAGGTAATTGACGAATATGATATGAGAAGGTCTGAGCTGTTGTTTATCTTGTTCCAAGTGACACTAAAGTTCTAGTGATTTATCTTTTGAAAAAAACATATAAATGCTATATGATGAGTTTCTGTATGACAAAGCTTGAATTCCTACCAGAGCCATATGTGTTATTTAGGCTAGGAAAACTTCCACATACATGCTGCTTGTTTTGCATTGTGTTTTGTCAAGCTTTGTTGACCCTTATGAGAGATTTGTCATGCTCGTAAAATCAAGATCACGTACACTCCACCTATAAATGCACTACTCCTACACTGGGGGTAGGCACAATGACATGTCATTACATTTAGATTCACCTAAATATATTCTACTCCTACACTGGGAGTGAACACAAAAAATTGTTTTATAGGTTTTCTACCAAATAAATGCTGCAAGTTCTTGTTGCTATCTCTCAAAAGTTCTGTTATAGAAAAAAGGCATGGGTTATGCAAAAGTTATTTAGAAAAAAGAAGAAAAGAAAAGAAAAAAGAGTTAAAAATGGACAAGTGTCCAAGATATCTAAAACAATGGGTACTTAGATGCCCATCTGAAAAAACAAGATGAATAAGATAGCCCATGTTCTGTAGCAAATATTTTCAAGTTTCAAAAGAGAGATAAGTTTTCAAGGAGCAAAGTAGAATTAGGTTAGCCACCATATATATCCACCTCATATATCCACACACATGCATATCTTGATTTGATTGTATGACTCAACTCTCTTTAGATCTGAGGTTTGACTTTACAATATATGCATTGCAAGTATGCTCTAGCTTTCTCCCTACCTATGAACTCCACATAAGCCTTAGTTGTAGGAAGAGAAAAAGGGTATAAACATCATTACTGCCTTTGGTAAGGATCCACAAATACCACATATATGGAGAGACTTGAGAGTGTCATACAATGAAATCTCTGAGTTTTATTTTGAAAACTTATAAAAACTCTAGAATAATGGTGAAATGAAGAACTTGAGACATAGTGCTTCACTTGATCGTTCTGTCTTTCAATTGCTCAAGACCCAAGTGAAGGCTATGAGGCCCCATGGTTGAAGGTAATATGGATAAGTTTGAAAGTCATATGAGTTTATTCTAATCCAGAGGAGAATTTTTTATTGAATGCATGTGTACTTTTGAGGCGTGAACACATTGTAGCAAGTCCTGATCCATTACTGAGTTTAGCTTTGTTCAGGCTCGAGCAAAGGTTAAGCTTGGGGAGCTTGTTGATGGTTGTTAACATCAATTGTAAACCATCAACATATCCTGCATATGTACTTAATTCCATCACCAAACATAGGTCTAGGGGTTTAAACTAATAAATTCTATAAGTTTTAGTGAATCTATGTTTGCAGGAGGATTTATTCAGAAAACTGTCAAGGTGGACCCAAACATCAGAATTAATCGTAATTATCTGCGACGAAAACAACTCTAGAAGACTCTAGAAGGCACCAGAAGACAAACCACCGTAGCAGAGGGTGAGACGCCACCAGGTGGGGTAGACCAGCCCCATCTACAGGCTGGCCACCCTATGGGCCCACCTGTCAGCCTCCATCTCACTACGTCGGTTCTACACCGCCTTAGGGATTGTATTTATGCCATTCTTTTAAGTCAGTTTGATCTGAGGGTCCAGAATTGATGCTACCCCCTATATATAGTAGCCCCTACACCCTCCCTGGAGCTATCTTGGAAACCCTAATTCATATCTCTCATTCAGATCAACACACACCAGGAGGATTAGGTCTAGAACTCTCTAATGTAGTAGATTAGTAGCTTCGGAGTGAGGGTCGAGTTGGACTCATGCTCAAGTTCTAGATCTAATCTTGGAGGCTTGGCAAAGCCTTGTATCTTCACTTCTACATCTTGTAAGACTTATTATCAATTTATCATATTCCTATCTACATGGCTATGCTTACTTTGAATATATATCTTGCTTAGTTAAAGGTTATCAATACTTTTGTGTGCGGGTTCGTAGAGCGCTTAGTTTGCTAGTTTATTGATTAGGCTAAGTAGCCGAGCTTCATGTAAGCATGGTGCTTATACGATGCTCTACCTATGAGTACACCCTGTTCCTTGGTTGTGTGGTAGCAGCGGGAGGTGACAACCATGTCTATCCTTTGTAGTCCATACCGAATTGAGCAGGTTCTTAAATTGTAGGACCGTAGTTGCGTTAGTAGAGTTATCCTTCATGATGCTCTAATGTCTAAGCGGCGTCCTGAAGTACACAAGAGTAGAGTTAGTCTTTGCTATAGTTATATATATATACTTTGATCCTGTAATAAGAATATCATAGGAATCAACCTCATCCTTTGTTCTTCTGAGTTAACTAATTTACATTAGTGTCATTATGCTTAATTCATATCATTACATTAACCCTCATTCTAGCTATGCATGTATGTTGATTAGTAGTTACCCCCTTGTTATTCAATAATCTTTACTGCATTGTTTCCCTATAGTAAAAATATAAATAACAATACTTGGAATACTCTCGGTAAAATGCTACAATGGTATTTTGTGCGCTTATGAAATCCTTCATATTCTATTTGCGTTAATAAATACCAACAATAATGCATCTAATGGTGAAGTCACCTTCTTCCACCAAACCCGCCTTGGTTTTGAGTTTTGATTTTAGTTTGACAAGTCCAGAACTTTCTCTTGTAGAAATTAGGGAATCGACTGTCTTCCCCCACACTTGCTTGAAGTGTGTTCTGCACATAAAGACAAGGTAGAGATCAAGTGCATGGGCTCTGTTGGTGGAAAAACACCAACATAACTAAAACTTTATTTATTCTTCTCTAACCTTAGGCACATTGAATATGATGATGAGGTTGATGCTATGTGCATTGTTCATTTATAACATGGGTGATAAGATCAGAAGATTGAGCATAAATGTAGCATTTGAATATATTTAGCAGAAAGGGTTGAATTGCTTAACCTATGAAAGGATTGTCTATCTCTACATAATGTATCAATCTTTATATGATTATGACTATCATCTTCTAGAAATAAGATGTACATTTTTTAGTTCATTTGGTTAAGACTATGAGATCAAGAAAGTGGTGCAAGGAACAAGCTTAAAGAACATGTTGAGTTAGTCAGATTGGATCAAGTAATGGAGTTGTAACCCAAACATGTTTGTTTCTTATTCATATGTCTACCAGAATTAAGGAAAAACTCTTTTTTTAAATAATGACCATTTACCTTACGATGTTACCTTTGTCATTGGAATGTGATGACACCATGTGATGAAGGGTAGATGACTCGTGATGGTCCTTCCCTTTTTGCTTGAAGTTTTCCTTATTTGACCAGCCTCGTAGTTTAAACTGTTCATGAGCTTCTTGTTTCCTAGATTACACCCTTTCTTTCTCATCCTTTTGTCATGTCATCTTTTTTCTCTTTGATCTTGACATCTTGGTCCTTGTTGCCGACGTGCAAGCTGGTCCTTTTGAAGATAATGGAAGCATGCATATTCTATTTAATACGACCAAGGTTGCATCCTACTTCTCATCAGCATCCTAGCTTGAGTCTTAGGAAGACTCAATGCTATGGTGTCTTTGATGTTGCTCATAGCCTATTGATTTGTTCGTCCAGTTCCTTAGCTTGATTCATCTCCGATATGAATTCATCCCTTGACTTACCTAGATTGTATTTGAGAGTTTCTAAAATGAACCAGGATTTCAAAAATGAAATTTTGACTCTCTTGCCCCTCTGTGATAGTCCTAGGACACCTCAACTATCATGGGCATCAACTTTTCAGATGATTACAAAGTCATACAACACATCAGAGTACAAAAATTAATCCTATTACATTAATCTAGTTACAAGTCCATTAGACTAAATCAAACAAAACACCGAAAATCTAAATCATAGCAGCGAAGCTTGATGAGTCTTCGATCCACAGGCATCCTTGAGGGTAGATCCACAAACCAACTATCATTCACAAAACCACTACAAGGCAAGAAATCTGCACACCACCAGATGTGTGCAGGCCATGATCAGCACCGAATGAGCTTTGGTGGAAATAGAAAATAAAGGTATTTGGTGATCCTAATTGTTTGGCTATAGTTTGCATCCTTATCGCATGCAGCATAGCATCAAAAGTAAGTAAAGTGTATATCTTCTCTAATCCTAAACCACAATCTCATTCTCACCATCCACTCATCATCATCACAAGTTCTAACACCTCTGGTGTTATAAGCTCATTTAGCACCGAGATTTAGACCTAAGAGGATTTACTGAAACGATTTTCTTAGATTTTTAAAAATTTAACTTATGTTTAAAAATATCAATTTTGGCGAATTATATTGAACAACGGGTTAATTAGTTTCTAGATGTTTTGTTTCTACGAGTTAGTATGACGTATGGACTAGTGCTTAAAAATATCTGATAACAAATAAAAGGGCGAATGGCTTGTTTATTTGATTAAGCATGAAAAACAATTTTTATAAACAAAAATACGATACAACTGGTATATAGTACTTAAGTAAAATTCGGAGCATGATTTTATTGCTTTTAAAATATCAAGTAACAAACTTTAGTGCTTTAGCCGTATATATATAAGAACATCATGAGTGTGTTAGTATGTTTGTTTTGAGTATTGCCGTGATGTTTGTTAGTTTCAAAATTTTTTTTGAAAAGGAATGAAAATGGAAAACCCATTCGTAGTTTGTGTCGACAAATAATAGTCAATTTGAAAAGTGATTTTTATAGAGCGACAATAATATAGAACGCGTTGGGGACGTGTGGTTGGTGCTCTGTTCATGAACCGGCAACTGTAGCGAACGATCTCGGCCGCTCACCTCAGCTACCTGGCCTCGCTCGCTCTCGGCCGTTCGTTCCATCTACCCGAGCTGCCGAAGCCACTAGCGCATAGAGCAAATATGCATGCATCATTAGCAGCTCATAGTACTAGCAGCGCTCAGCGGGAGCACCCTGTCGGTAGCATGCCATCGCAGTGTGGGCAAGCCTCAGTTGCTGTTGTCCCTACTAAGCGCCACCGTCCGACTGCCAGTTCTGTCGTTTCACCCTACAGCACCATCAATGCCTCTTGTCTTGCCTCTGTTGCCTGCCTTGCTTGTCTCTGCTGCTGCTGCCTCTGTTTCTCTACTTGCCTCCGTCACGTAGCCTACTGCATCATGACATCGTGTTGTTGTGTGTGCGTGGCCGCACGTGGGCACGCTTTAATGCACCTGCCGCAGCTCATGTCGTGCTATCCCTGCCTTCGCACTACTTTTTCTTTCTTGGTGCCTGTCGCTGTCTACCTCCCTTTTCTTTGCTTGCTCCTACACCGCACCACCGCAGTGGCCACCATGGTCGTGCCGTCTGTGGCCCGGTCCCTCGTGAGCGCGTGCACACCCCCACGGCTCCACGCTGGAGCTGCAGCCGTAGCGCTGCCCCGCCCGTCACCGGTTCCCCCCCTCTCGTGGGCGTGTGACTCCACCCCGCTCCTCGCCCGCTGCGCAGCCGCCCTCCCGTGCTCCTTCCCTGGCCCCACCGTAGCAGCAACAGCGACCACCCATGGCCAGACCTTGGCCGGTCCTCCTCGACGTGGTTGCGCGCTCCTTCGTGTCCGCGTGGGCCCTAGGTCGCCCCCGTACCAGCACCTCTCCTCTGGTGCGCCCTGCTGTTGTGGGCCACCTCGTCCAGTGTTGTTGGCGCCCTTGGATGCGGGCCGGTCCCACACACCCCCATGATCGGTCCTCTGCCACCACCATGCTGTTCTCGTGCCGAATCTGCCGCCGGTGATAGCTCCTCTCTTTGTGCTCTGTTTTGAGGAAGGAGAGAAGGTGAGAATGTGTTAATAGAAGCCTTTCCGGGGGCCTAGTTGTGAAATACATGACTTAAATGAATAGTGTTGAAGTCCGGTGGGTGGATTAAGTAAAAGTATAGGGTCTTATTCGCATAATGGTGCCACCGGGACATACCTTGGTTACACTGTTTTCCCTAGCCATGTCGGTTAAGCACCGGCCGTTGCATTGGTCTCTAGGCAAGCCACAGACTTATTATTCAGAGCACATACATGGGTATGGGCGCATGGAAGACTTGTTACTCTCTTATCATGGGTTCTGGCTCTTTTTGGGCCGACTATCAGGGTGGTATTTGGTTAGGAGGTCCTTGCACCGCACTGAGTCCGGGACTCAGGGGCTGGTGCTTGGAGCCCTAGTTTGGACGGGGACCTAGACCTCATGACAGGAGGGTAGTGGGTTGGTCCTGCTTGTGCCTAGGGTACAAGCATGGCATATGTTTTTGGGGTACCCAGCTGGGGGCATTGATTCGCGAATCACCGGGCAATCCGGTACGACTTGTCTACGGTCTAGCACCGTAGTAAGAACTAAAAGATGAAAGATGGTAAAAAGAAATCTGATTGCTTACCACCTGCTTGAAAGTAGCACATGTGCTTACATAGAATGGTTAGTTAATGAACTAATACGACTGCTAATAAAAATCGAATATAAGGACGCACGCTTAGTAATGCTTCCTGCAGATGCAATAAACCCACAAGCCAGATAGCCTTTGCATATTCTTGGAGTCTTTTCTTTCCTCCTGTTGGGTAAGTCTTACTGAGTACAATTGAGTACTCAGGGTTTTATTTTCCCCTGTTGCAGGTGACAGGTGGAGGCTAGAGCTGACCTTTGTGTGTGGATTCCTCCTGGTGGACTCAAAGAGGATTTTCTTTACGCTGCGATCATAGTTTTTATTTATAACTCTCACCAAATGTTTTATTAAATGAAAGTTTTATAATCTGTTGTTGTAGTTTATATATCAATATTTCATCACGTCATAAATAGACGTTTAATTCCACTATAACTCTGTTCACATGTTTATATTCCGCTGTTCAATTAAATTGTTCATGACTCTGATAACATGATAATATTCTGCTATTATCCACAGTAAATATTATACTCTGATGTTGTATTAAATGTGATGTAAGAAATGGTTTAAGAATGTTGTAAGCTTTATTCTCTCATTTGTGATCCTAATGGAAAAATGTGGATGTTCGGGTTCTCTCTTGGGGTGTGCCCGATGGAACTGCATAATTTAGTGTCTTTCCTTGAGTGCTTAGTGTCTAATAGAAGACAAGTACTACTTGGAGGCATTAGATTAGGCGGTTCTGCCACACAAGTCGACACTCATCATCCCTCACAACACCCTCAATCTCTCAGTCTAGTCGATGAGGTGGCCTTCGTACGCCCCTTGTCTAATCGGCATGAAGCCATACCTTAGCTTGGCGGGGGAGAAAAGCAAAGCACAAGAGAAGCTAGTGAGTGAACCACCGCACATAGGTAAGTGAACATATCTGAGACTGCAGCTATACATATAGATTATTAACGTCTACAAAGAGTACACTGTTACCCCACATGAACACCACCGATGAATCACCATCAGTGATGAACACCGCCACCACATACTAGGCTGACTAACAGCAGTCCTATCCACCAGCCGGAGCGAAGATATATAGATGCCACTATATAAGCTGGGGTCGTGTCATCAAGGTAGCACGGAGTAACCCCTGTCCTTCTGACACTAATTGCACAGGGTCACAAACCAC
This sequence comes from Miscanthus lutarioriparius, assembly GCA_904845875.1. Taxonomy (NCBI): domain Eukaryota; kingdom Viridiplantae; phylum Streptophyta; class Magnoliopsida; order Poales; family Poaceae; genus Miscanthus; species Miscanthus lutarioriparius. The sequence continues at coordinate 28,168,610 of CAJGYO010000013.1, read as the reverse complement.
GTGCCTACTTACTCCCACAGAGACTGATGGGCACCTGCACTACTAGGGCAACGAGCCGTACCCACTTAGGCATGTGGTGTGTACGAAAGTATCCCGTGTTTTATGGTTGCAACTTACGTCAATCCTTAGGTTGGCGCGAGCGAGCACCTTCCACCAAACCGTGTGCCCTTACAGCACTAGACTCACCCCACAGAGGTGATCTATCCATCCACAAACTTCTCATCCCAATGTCCCTCGGGGACGCGCCATCCCTCTGGGATTCTGTGTTTCCACCACAGGAACTACCCTTGGTGCACTCTGTACACCACGGCTTCCTCTCACTCTAGCCAGTATCTCCAAGAATCAGGTCAAGGGCAAGGAAAATCTCCAGAGCTCCCACATCACCACCATCCACTCAGGATTCACCGCTCCCATCGCATATCAAACCATATACCACATGGGGATGCCCATCCACATCACCCAAACATCCATCACACATCACATAACAAGGAATATATGTAATTATGATGGAAGTAAATGCATATAAGCAGATAGGCATATATAATAGTGCGAGCACAGAGCTGAGTAATCAGGGTCAAGTGGTTTCAATCAAGGCAACAGGGCTCAGGCAATAGCATGCATCACATATTCTAGCAAAGGAGTAAATATAAAGCGCTAGCAGTTCTACTTGCAATGCCTAATAGGATTCTCTAAGAAAAAGGTGATGCCATGACACCTACGGTGTAGAGGAAGTAGTGGTATGTGTCTTCGGAAGTCGTTGTAGCCGGTCAGCGGGAGTCTCCTTCTCCATCCGAGGTGTCCTTGAGTCCATCCGAGCTCAACCCGTCGCTACGGAACAAAAACTTGAGAACTACCACCAATAAGAAGCCATAAAACCGCGACAAAACCTAACACGACTAAACACCAGAACTGCACTAGGAGGTAGAGCAAGATTTTAGAAAAATCATGAAACTGGAGCAAGGATGAAATTGATACGAATTTTAGAAAGTGGAAAGGTTTTTCTGAAAAACAGATGAAAAGAAGAAGGGCAAGGAACCGGATGGGCTGCTTTGCTCAGCTGGCGGCCCTCCAGCACAAGGTGGAAGGGAGCTTCGGCGCAGGCCAGACCCCGAGCTGGGCCCGGCGCTGCCAACGGCCCAGAGGAAAGGAGAGGCCCAAGGCCAAGGGGAGAGGAGGTAGGCTTCAGCTTGGGCCTGAGGAAGGGCTGATGACTGCGTGGGCTTTGGAAGCCTCGGCCTACCGGCCGGCCCGCTTGGCTATCTGCTCCACCCAGCAGAGACGAAAGGGAACAGGGCGTTCCCCGGTGCTTGGCCGAGCGCCCGAGCGCCAGGGGGCTCCTTGGCCGGTGCCTGCGAGCGCCGTGACTGCGTGAGGGTGAGGCCAGGGCGGCTGTGGTGGTTCCGGCGACAGGTGGGGGCTGAACGAGGGGGCTTTGGCTGTGCGTCGGGCACGCGTACGGTGCCCAGATGGCGGCTTCGGCGACGAGCGCGGCAGGGCAGAGCCGGCGTCCGTGCAGCGCGGTGCGAGGAGTGGCAGGCCAGAAAGGTAGGGCCTTGGCCATGTTCCTTGGGCGGCGGACGATGTGCCCGCTCCGGTGGCCGTGTGAGCGCAGCGTTGCCGGGCCTCGCCGGCGACAGTGGCTGGCCGCAGTTCCCGTGACGAGCTCGAGCGACCGTGTGCAGATGAAGGCCGGGCGGTGGCGCTCAAGTGCGTGGCCTCGCCCGCGGCAGGTGTTCTCGTGGAGCCGTCATGTTCGAGCGTGAGCGTGCGGGCGGGCTGGCGTTCCGGTCGTGCGGTGACCGTAAGTGGCCACCGGTCACGACATGGCGCGGCGGCGATGCGCTGTGCGAGTGCGTGCGTGAGGTGGCCGCACGAAGGCGGGCCAGGGCAGCGGCGGTGTGGCGCCCACGGCCGGGCCGTGACCGAGCGCGTGGTCGTGATGCGGAGGGAAAGGCGGAGGAGGGCAAGCGAGGTCTGTGGCCGTGGTGGTTCAGCTGTGCGCGCGCGGCATGATGCCGTGAGATCGCGCTCCATGGCGGGATCAGAGGAGGTCCGGCAAGGTGGTGGCTTGGCACGAATTGTGCGGCTACGCGTGTCGTGCCATGGCTTGGACGTGCGGCAAGGGCGGCAAGGTCTCGGCTTGTACTCCGTCGGACCAGGAGAAGGGCATGGACGAGGCGACCTCGCTCGGTGCCGTGGCTGCGCGAGTGCGCGTGCACATGTGTCAGAACAGGCGCGTGTCCGCGGCCGTGGGTGAGCGCGCGATGTTCGCGCGTGAACGGCGGCGGCGCTCCAGCGGTGCTCGGTGGAGGACCCAAAGGCTCGGCGTGTGGCTGTGCCGTACCCGAGCTCTAGCTCGCAGGCGTGCGTGTGGTGCGTGCTATGGAACAACGACGTTCCACGGCCGGCAGAGTCGCGACGACGCGCGACGAGGGTGAGGCGGCGCGACGGCTGGGCAGGCATGGAACGGCAAGCTCAACGGAAAGGAAAGGTCTTGGGCACTTGGAGCTCACCGGTAGGCTCGTTGGCGGTGGATTGCGCGGTGGCAGTTGGGCTCGACGTGGGCAGGGCCGGTGCAGAGCAAAGGCGTAGCTTGGTGGTCTCCGAGGTTCGAGCATCTCCCCTCGACGTCGCGGCGTGGCTTAACGGCGAGACCGTGGCTGCGGTGGCTCGCAGCGGGGCAAGACCGCGACGACGTCGTGGCCGCGCTGACTCCCGGCGTGGTGCGATGTCGCGGCTCTGGGCAAGGCGAGGCTGTAGCCTTCCTGCGGAGAACAGCACAAGCATGAAGGCCGATCTTCAGGCGAGGGTGACGACAGGGAAGGTAAAGGTGAAAGCTTTGGCTCGGAGACAAGCTCACCGGCGGTGGGGAACTCACCGGAGTTCGTGGCAGAGGAGGTTGCGGTCGTGGCGACTCGTCGGGGTTCGGCGAGGTCGAAGCGGCTCCGCCTGGGCGAGGAAGACCGGCTGCTCCTCGACGGCTTTGCGTCGTGGCCGGAGCTAGGTCGAGGCGATGCCGTGGCCGCCCACGGCTAGGCGCCATGGCGAGCGCCCATGGTGGCATGGCGAGGGCCAGGCTGAGACAGGGCGCTGGCAGGGTGGCGGCGGACAGGGGGAGATGGTGAGGACGCGGGCTCGGCTGGGGTTTTATAGCCCGAAGGCTAGGGTTCGTGGAGGGGCAGGAGCCTTCTATGGGTGGCGGTGATCATCGACGTCTGTGCCACCGGACGCGTGGCGTTCATCTGGGCGTCCGGCTCGGGAAGCTTCGAGAAGGGGGGCTGATCATGGGCGCGTCCGCGCGGTCAAGGGTGCGGGGCGCGGCTCGGCTGGCCCGGGTGGCGTGCGTGGCTTCCACGCCGGCGGACGGAAAACGGAACGGCAGTGCTCGGCTTCGGACGAAAACAGAGGAGCGGCTCGCGTACGGAGAAAGAAGGAAACGGAGGCGGCTTCGGTCGTGCGACGGAAGGGTAACGGAGAGGGCAGCTGCTGCGGCTGACTGGTGGGTCTCGCGTATGGCGTCTGCGGTCTCACGCGCTGCGCAACTACGGCATCCAAGAAGGAGCGGCGGCAGCTTCCTCGTGCTACGCACGTGAGAGCAAGGGCAGCATCCGCTGCTCTTGGTGGGCTGGGCTGGTGTCCAGGCTAGGCTAGGGGTCAGGGCTCACGGCACAGGGAGGATGGCGTGCTTTGCTGGCTGCTTGCGGTTGGGCTCGGTACAAGCAACGTAGTGAATGCAGAGCTTTTGCCTTGTGTCGTGCATGCTCCTGTTCATAGATACACGAAGGGGGTAGTTGCCTACTTACGTGATCCACGTTACCATGCAAACATTTGAGCACAGGAGCATGCATGCTTCTGCAACCTGCTGGCCAAGGGATTAAGGAGGAGTGATTTTCCTAAATTGGCTCTAGGGTTTCTATTTCTACACAAGGATTTTAGAAGGGCTACCTCCAAGCACAACCGAGACAAGAACCAAATCACACATGCATCTACATACTATACGTGGTGCACAAGTTTATTGTAAATTCAGTTGAATAAGATGGGAGGGATTAGGGTTTTATTTTAGGAATATTGCCTTGGATGTTGACTTGGTCAACAACATGACAATGGTGTTATTGTTGCAAAAAATTTGAAGTCCTGGATTTTTAGATCAGGGCGAGACAGAGAACAGTAGACTACTCACTACATGCAACACACATTGTAACGAAAATTTTTGAAAGTTGGGATTTTTATATTACACAGAATCATGGGATGTTACAATTTTCTACAAGGGTTAGTCCAACATAATATCCAGTGTCTACACAAGTAATTTTTAGTTCAATAACCAAACTAGACTCCATGTCTAATTTGATTAAGGAAGGCTATTTAACCTAAGTACTACGCTTAATTTAAACGCCTATGAAAGTATGTGCAGTACTTCCAAACCAAAACTTACTATGGTAGGCAAAGGTAGCATGAAAGCATTATAGAGATTTATTCTATTGAAGATGAAAGAGCATGATTGTTATTGAGTATGACTTAAAGGTAGAGACAACCAAGATGAATTAGCAACATGGCATATGATTTTTTTCAGAAAGTCCATCCCCCAGCTTGAATTTTGTAGCAAAATCAAATTTGGATGATAGAAGTCTCATGTATGAATGTGATTCAATGTTGCATGATAATTGGCTGGACATACCTTGCGTCGTCATCCTTCATTCTTTTTGCTTCAAATCTAGAATGGTTAGTGACAAAAATACCTGAAGGAATATTTTCATAATTATATTTCTATGCTCAATTCACAAAGGCTTCATAGCAAAAGGTGAAAGCTCATGTTATCTCTCGAAAGTGCTTGTTTTAGAACAGAAGCTCATCTTTAGGAAACATTCGAATTGTGTTTCTAATTGATGAAGTGGTTTTTCCTCCAACACCAACCTTTGGGTGCCTATCTCAAGATTTATGCCCACGAGATTTACAATATTTATGATAAACATATGCATCTACAACCACCCTTTCAAAATCTTTATAAATAGGAAGTATTAGAGGGTTGAAGATCTCATGTGTGGCAATGTTAGAGAGACCAATTGATTCAGGAGATTTCTCATACGAGCACGGGTTTGATGAGGTGTTAATGAAATAGCTTCCATGCTTGTTGATATCATCTTCCCTTTCAAGCTCCAAAGTTGATTCTTCATGGATATCCAAATTTTCCTTTGGATTGGTGATTCTCGGGTTGATCTTGTCTAAGGCCTCCTCTAAACTTGGATGAGTCATGTTTATTAAGGAGATTGCCTTAAGCTCACCCTTTGAATCTAAATCTGGTTTGGGCTCTACCCTTAAGGCTTCATCCTTGTCCATCCATTCAACGGCATATGAATTCTTAACATCCTCTAGCCATTGTTGTTGCTCTTCTGGGTCTTCCATGGATCCTTCAGGATTCCTATGCTTTGGTTGTCTTAGTGGATTCCTAGGATCATCATGAGGCTCAAGAAAAAGAGCATAAAGGGAATCATCGAGGTCAAGGATGGATTTAGAGATGGGTTCATATGTGACATTTAGTGTGGGCATAGAAGGGGAAAAGATAGGATTGGCTTCTAAATGACTCGGCTCCCCTTCTATGGCATCACTTGACATGCCATCCTTGAGTTTTTCTAGATGTTCCCCAAAGGAATTTGATTTAGGATGCTTTATAAGAGATCCTTTCTTGAGAGAATTTGAATTATATTCACTCGAAGGCCCCTTATGTAATAGAAAGTTTAAGCTTTTCCCAAAATTAGCATAAAAAAGATCATCCTTAATTTCATCAGGGCTTTCAAAGGTGGAATTTCTTCCCTTGGAGGATTTTGGGGTATTGATGATTCGAGATTGACAGCTAAATTTTGGGATTGGAATGGTTGTGATTGGGCTATCAAAACATTCTCTTCTTGATCAGAAGATGATTTCTTCTCCTCCTCGGGGAGTTCATCATGAATGCTAGTGTAGAGAATCTTTCCAATAATTTTATCGAGGATAGTCCTTGTCTTACTAGCAAAAAAATAAAGAAAAGCTCCTCTAGAGGCTGCATCAAGGGATTTCTTGGAATCCTGGCTAAGACCCATATAAAAATGTTGAAGAAGTATAGGGTCTTGAATGACAAGGTCAGGGCCAGTGATGATGAGGTCATTAAAATGAGCTCATGCCGTGCCAAGAGATTATTGTTCTTTTTGTTTAAAAGATAGAACCTTAGCTCGAAGGCTGACAACTCTAGAGATAGGAAAGAAAGCTAGGCAAAATTTAGAGCATAACATTTCTCAATCTCGTTTCATACTTCCTACAGTTCGGCTATACCATCGTTTAGCTCTTCCCATCAAAGAGAATGGAAACAACTTCCAACTTAAGGTCTCATCAGATATGCCAGCGATATGCAAGCATGCACAGGTCTATGCCAACTCCCATAGGTGTGAGTATGGTTTTTCATCGCTTTCTCCCAAGAAGGATTATTCTCGAATTAATTTTATTAAACCCGGGCCCAGCTCATAGCCAGATGTTAAGATAGGCTTTGAAGATTTTAGTGGCTCTAGGCGTGCGCTCGTAGCTGCAGAGTTGTCGGTGTTTTGAAAATCGGACTAGTGAACTTATACGATTGCCACGCTGCTCAGGGAAGACGATGATAGCATGAAAAGACATGAGGATTTATACTAGTTTAGGCCAAAGCCCTACGTCTAGTCTCAGAGATGATCGAGTGCGTGTTCCTCACTTGAATGCTCTAAAGTTCATACAATCGGGGTGCAAGAATGGTGGAAGAGGAAGAAGAGCTAAACCTAGGAGACGGGCAGCCCGAAGGAAAGCTTCAGGAGCCCTACTACGATGGAGAGTGAGTGAATGAGTAGGGGACTCAGAATGTCTTGAGATGGGTCCCCTGGCTGCCCTTATATAGAGTTCGGGGCTAGGACACATACAATGGAGGAGGTTCTCCTGACTGAAGGGTCATGAGCCTGAGGGAGGTCCTAGCTAACTTGACTTGCAAGCTATGCCGTGGCAGCGCTGTAGGCACGGTGGTAGTTCACCAGCCATCCTGTGCGATATGGTTTCTGCCATGACCATCATCATCACTTCCTGGTTTCCTAGGGCGTCGTACGAGAGTTGGTAGCCGCCCCTCAGTCGTTGATCATCTGGTTGTCTTGAGGTGCTGAGGGCCACGACCCCGATCGCTGGGGTCGTGGTTCCCCACCAGTCTAGATGGCCTTTAAGTCAAAGCCTTCCTCATGGATCCCATCTCATAGTGGGTAGGGTCGTATATGTGTCTTGTCAGCCCGTATCTGGCCGGTGGTCATCGTACCTATCATCACCGCCCTAGGGCGGTGTTGTCTTCTCCGATCTATGTGGCATAGGGTTGGCATTTGACTGGACCGAGGTGACTGCTATCCTCTCGGCCCTTGCGGGGCCTGTGCTACATGCTTGTTCTTGTCAGAATAGGCACGCTTGCCGGCACTCGACCTCTCCCCATTTCATCTAGGGTCATGACGGGGGAGAGGTTGTGCGCCTTTCCAGCGTCGTGCGAATAAGGCAGGAGGGAGGGGTCATGGCGGACCCTGGCCTTATTGTCCTACCTAGTTTGCTAGGCTTATCTGGGCCTCAGTCGTTTGGGCTTTCGCTAGCTGATGTTTTGAGGGCCGCGTGGCCTTCTGACTAATCGGTGCATTGAGACACACCCTAGGGTTATAACCCTGACAGTGGACCTCGAGCACTTTTATGATCACGGAGTGATTGTGAAAGCGATGAGATGCGTGTGTGTTGAGCGTGGGTTCATAGTCGTGGCTTATTTGATTTTTGTCGCTCGATCCCCTAAGGACAGGTGCGTTCAATATGGTAGGTGGCCATTGTGCTTTGCCCTATCAGGATGCCCCGACGATGTGGTATGTGACTGCTGAGCCTTGACGTGTCAGTGTGCCAGGTATTGGAGCGTGAGAGCCAGTCAGGACCAAGTAGTCTCATCGACATCGTACTAGTCCTACCTTTGTGAGAGTTTCAATTTTCATTATCTCACGTGGGCATCTGATGTAGGCGGTGACCTCCTGTGGTTCGCCTCGCGGTACAAGAGACTCAGGCCATTCGGTCTTCCCTTGGGCTTATAAATATGGGCTTCCTTTTTGTTCAAGCTACTTACGGCCGTAGCTACAAACCGTCCCCTTCCTTCTTGCTAGGAGAGTGAGGAAATGAGAGGGGTTTGTAGAGCACCATGGCCGATGGTCGGCGGCATGCTTTCCAAAGGCTGGTGCTAGAAGGAGACTTGCGCACAGCGACGGATGAGGTGTCATGGAGGCTGGCTCCGTGATCATGCGACCTAGGTTTTACCAGTGCCTGAGTGGCACGGGTAACCACGATGGCCATTGACCAGGGGAAGGTTTGCCCCACTGCCGTAGGCCATCGAAGTGTGCAGGTAGTGAGTCGGTGCTCCGACGAGAACGTTCGTCGCTCCCTAGCTGCTGAATGACGGACCTAGGGTGCTGTTTGTCACTATGCCCAATCGTGGCATTGTGATGATGTGGCGAGATGTTCTGCATCGGGGGCTACTTTACCCTTCTCTCCTCCCTGCATTCTTCAGTCTTGGGGGGTCGTGACGCAGCGAGAGGACCGTTAAGGTGTTAAGTTTAAGCTTTTTCCAAAATTAGCATAAAAAAGATCATCCTTAATTTCATCAGGGCTTTCCAAAGGTGGAATTTCTTCTTCCCTTGAAGAATTTTGGGGTATTGATGGTTCGGGATTGACAGCTAAATTTTGGGATTGGAGTGGTTGTGATTGGGCTATCAAAACTTCCTCTTCTTGATCGGGAGATGATTTCTTCTCCTCCTCAAGGAGTTCATCATGAATGCTAGTGCAGGGAATCTTTTCAATAATTTTATCAAGGATAGTCCTTGCCTTACTAGCAAACAAATGAAGAAAAGGTCCTCTAGAGGCTACATCAAGGGATTTCATGGAATCCTTGATAAGACCCATATAAAAATGTTGAAGAAGTACAGGGTCTTGAATGGCAAGGTCTAGGCCAGTGGTGATGAGGTCATTAAAATGAGCCCATGCTGTGCCAAGAGATTCTTGTTCTTTTTGTTTAAAAGATAGAACCTCAGCTCGAAGGCTGATAACTCTAGAGATGGTAAAGAAAGCTAAGCAAAATTTAGAGCATAACGTTTCCCAATCTCCTTTCATATTTCCTACAGTTTGGCTATACCATCGTTTAGCTCTTCCCATCAAAGAGAAAGGAAACAACTTCCAACTTAAGGTCTCATCAGATATGCTAGCGATATGCAAGCATGCACAGGTCTATGCAAACTCCCATAGGTGTGAGTATAGGTTTTCATGGCCTTCTCCCAAGAAGGATTATTCCTGAATTAATCTTATTAAACCTGGGCGCAGCTCATAGCCAGATGTTAAGATAGGCTTTGAAGATTTTAGTGGCCCTAGCCGTGCACTCATAGGTGTATAGTTGTCAGTGTTTTGTAAACCGGACTAGTAAAGTTATCTGATTGCCACGCTGCTTTGGGAAGATGATGGTAGCATTCAAAAGACATGATGATTTATACTGGTTCAGGCCAGAGCCCTACGTCTAGTCTCAGAGATGATCGAGTGCGTGTTCCTCGCTTGAATGCTCTGAAGTTCTTAGAATGGGGGTGCAAGATTGGTGGAAGAGGAAGAAGAGCTAAAGCTAGGAGACAGCCAGCCCAAAGGGAAGCTTCAAGAGCCTTGCTACGATGGAGAGTGAGTGAATGAGTAGGGGACTCATAATGTCTTGAGATGGGTGCCCTGGCTGCCCTTATATAGAGTTCAGGGCCAGGACACATACAATGGAGGCGGTTCTCTCGACCGAAGGGTCATGAGCCCAAGGGAGGTCCTAGCTAACTTGACTTGCAAGATGTGTCGTCTTGAGGTGCATGTCCAGGCATGGTTGTCGTCATGGTCCTGTGTCCACATCATGTCATGGTGTGGCATGGTGCTTATTGTACCGGCCGTGGCAGCGCTGTAGCCACGGTGGTGGTTCGCCAGCCATCCTGTGCGATATGGTTTCCGCCGTGGCCATCATCATCATTTCCTAGTTTCCTAGGGCATCGTACGAGAGTTGGTAGCCACACTTTGATCCCTGATCATCTAGTTTTCTTGAGGTGCTGAGGGCCATGACCCCGATTGCTGGGGTCGTGGTTCCCCACCGGTCTGGATGGCCTTTAAGTCAAAGCCTTCGTCATGGATCCTATCCCATAGTGGGTGGGGTCGTACATACATCTTGTTGGCCCGTATCTAGCCGGTGGTCATTGTACCTATAATTACCGCCCTAGGGTGGTGTTGTCTTCTCTGATCTATGTGGCATAGGGTTGGCATTTGACCAGACTGAGGTGACTGCTATCCTCTTGGCCCTTGCGATGTTTGTGTGGCATGCTTGTTCTTGTCAGAACAGGCACGCTTGTTGGTGCTTGACCTCTCCCCATTTCATCTAGGGGTCATGACGAGGGAGAGGTTGTGCGCCTTTCTAGCTCCGTGCGGCTAAGGCAGGAGGGAGGGGTCATGGCTGACCTTGGCCTTATCGTCTAGCCTAGTTTGCTAGGCTTATCTGGGCCTTAGTCATTTGGGCTTTTGTCTGCATGAAAATGTGTCGACACACGAGCAAGCCGAAAGGGTCTGCTCAATGGAGCTGGAGATCCGCCTGGCTTCAACGCAGGGTTAGTTGATCCTACGTATTCCTCCTAAGACGTGCTAGTCAATTTG